>BSBK01003245.1:600000-954841 GCA_027943335.1 Chamaecyparis obtusa | reverse complement strand
GGAAATATATGTTTGGTCATTATTATCTATTGTCATTGATGTCAAACAATGTGGTTCAGAGGTTTTTTGTGTTTGATCAAACACTATGGTCTAGAAATATTTGCTAATGACATGTTCAAGTATGTATTCAATGCAAGGAAGTTGGTCTGGAAGAAGTAAGGTTGTATGATGGACATGTTAGTTCTTCAGTACAGTGGAAGACATGTATGTATTTAGTATTTAGTACTATAGAATATTGGAATATAGGTATGTATTTATTATTCAATACTACAAAATAGTGGAAGATAGGTATGTATTCTAGAGATTGTGAAAATGTTTGTCAATATTTTTGTGTTATATTCTTGGGTCTGAAAGTGAGTGGTTCAGTAACATAGATATACAATTGAAGATGATAGGTGTTCAATTTTATTTTCTAGAAGGTTTATACTCTATAAATATAGGATGAAGCTATGCAGGTGTGATTTTTATTATATTCAAGTATTGGTCTTAGTTGTGGTGGTTCCTAGTGATCTTAAAATAGTTCTTGGTGATCCAAGAATAGTGTTACCAAGTGATGTTGTTTTAATCAATTTTTTTTGGGTATGGATATGTGTTGTGATGACTTCTAACACAGACATTTGGAAAGTGACATGGCATCTGATGTGAGTGTGGGTCTCACCATTGCATGTGGAGGTCTATATACAATTGACAAGTGATGTGGTTCTTTGGATAGTCTGATACTACACATTAGTGATTATAGATTTGGTATTGGGATATGTGTAACATGTTCATGGTCCACTCTCTCTCCTATAGTGGATCATGCTTCATGTTTTTGGTCTGGATATTTCATTTAATGTTTATCTATTTCTCGAATGGGTTTGTGTAATGTGTGACCTATGCTTTGGTCTAGATGCTCTTGGCATTGAGCCTTATTGTAGTTTATTAGTGGCATCACTAACTTGTAATTTTTGTTTATTTTTCTTTTGGCATGGTGAACCTTTTGTAATTCTAATGACCTATCTTGTATATAAGTACAATATGTCCTTTGGCAAAAAACAAGAGCGCAGTGAGTGAAAAAGTGAAGATTAATAAGAAAAGTTTTGGAAGAGCATAGTTTAGTTCATGATTGTGGTAGACAAGCAAAGACAAAGATAACATGTTGCTAAGGTTGACAGTTTTGTGCAAATAAATTTCCTTATTAGGATAACTTCTTCTTATCTTTTGAAAGCATTGTATGTATCGTGTCCCTGGGATAATGAGTCTTGGGTGCACAATTTCTTTACTATATCTTTCTACTTTGGTAGTTAACCTTTGTTTGTAATTCCAGAGTATTGAGATCCTATCTTATTTAGTGTTGTATTGGAAGTGAGCCTCTAGTTGCAATTCCAGAGCAATGAGCTCCTACTATCTTTGTATTTTGACTATATACCAATGATTTATCTTTTGTGGGAAAGTTCTCACCATGGTCTTTCCCACTTTAGGTTTTCTACATATAAAAATCTTGGTGTTGATGTATTATTATTTTAGTTCATTATTTACAGATTGTGTTATAAGGTGAATATTCAAGATAGTTGATTAATTAAGTGAGATTTTGGTTATTTTGATTTGACCCCCCCCCTCTCCTCTCCCCCTCTTAGGATCTGGTGTGTATTTTAAAAAAGAATCTTGCATAGAAAACATTTTATATAAAATTGAAATCACCATAAGAAAACACATAAATATAAAAGTTTCAAGCATACAATTTAAAAAATATGTGTAGTGAGATGATCAAATTTCAAACAGGTGACCACACCTAATTATACCTAATAGAAATTTCATCAAGGATAAATCAAATATAAAAGAAGAAAAATGAAAACCACTAGCTCAAGGCAGACTTAAACTCAACTTTGATTGGGCCTCTATAGGCAATCTAGGCTTATCAAGAGCAGGATTTGTAATTAGAGATGAATACAAAAATCTAAAATTGGCAAAGATCAATCAAAATTATGAAAGACATAAATAATGATGCCAAATATGAAGCATTTCTCTTTGGCTTAAAAACTTTCATATATAATACAATCCAATATTAAGGCATCAAAGGGGATTTTCAAGTTGTTATCAATGTGGTTTCTAAACAATATTCACCGAGTGAGAGAGCATCAAGTCAAACCATTCTTCTTTTGAAAAAAATTCCAAAATTTTCTCCAGGGTACATATATCATGAAGCAAATCAGATGGATGATCAATTAGCAAACAAATCCATAAATCAAAATCAATTATTAGTCATTTCAAATAGTGTGAAGGACTGATTGCATCAAGCTTTTATAGAAAATTAGATGAGCCTTTTAGGAAATCTCTTTAATATAAAAACCTAGTCACTACAAAAAACTTATTCATGCATGATAGAAGATCATCTTTACCATAAATTCTACAAACAAATCTTTGGGTATATAGAGATAGATGACTTATATTATGGAAAACCCATAAAAAATCACAAATTCTTGATCCATTGAATGACCAGATAAATTGAAAATCCACTTATACACATTGGGTTTATCCTTATTAACAAAGCTAAAAAAGCAAGTTTATTCAAAGACAAACAAAACTTAGAGTTTAAGAAAATAAACATCAACTCCACACTGAAACATATCTCATCAAATTGACCTAAATCTTCGTATTTATGAAATTGACAAGCCCAATCAATATGGATCCCTTGATATAAGTTAATGGCTTGACTTTAGAACATATCACCACTTGTTTAAATTTTTTTCCCATATTATCAACTAGCAAAATATGATAAGAGTGTTTGGAATATCTTATAAGTGTGAAGAGGAAGATGAAAAAGTGCATTTTTCTAGACTCTTCTCATGCGCCTAGTATCTACAAGCTAAAGAGGCAATCATAAAAGTAATAGGCTAGTGTATGGGCACAAGGAAGTAACCATATTCATGATGGAGAATTCTGCATAAGGCTAGTCGCCCCTATATGTGTAGGTTGTTGGAATTGTCATAAAATCAATAAGTGTGATGAGAGGAACTATTGCACAAGAGTAATATGAGGCCACCATGGAAAATATCTACGAGTTTCAAATCAAAACCCATATTAGTGAACTTGCTACTATTTTCGATTTGGAGGTAGAAGGGAAAAAGACAATATGAGAAAAGCTTGGACCCTTTTCAAGAAAGTTATTGTAAAGCCGGATATGGAAAATTTTAACATCTTCTTGAATGACAACAAAAAAATTGTTTACTATTACATAGCTGCATAGGATCTTTTTTCCCAATAGAGGGATAATATTCCTTTTCCACTAGCTATAGTTTCTCTTTGTAATATTTTACTTCAATATAATATAGCAAGCTACCCCATTAGTTAGGAGTTTGCAAAAAAAATGATTTCATCTTTTTTGTGGACTATGAAAAGGCATATGAAGAAATATTTAGATATCAATTTCTTGCACCAAATTAGTTCTCATGGTATTGAGATGGAAATAAATAGTGTTGTAAACTTGCATGTTGGTTTCATCAATTTAAAGACATATTTATGTAGTTGATGCGAAGAGGAAGTGAGGGATACAATGTGTACAATCAAATTTGAATTGGAAGACAATGTATTTATCATTCATAGACATAAAAATTATAAGAGATTGAAGAATTAGAGACTAGAAACATTAGTTACGAGTGCTACATACTAATTTTGATACACACTAAACCTAGAGGAAAAAGAAGAGGTAGTAAATGTGCATTTGAGAAGGGTCAAGGTAGGCACTCAATTATAATGTTGATC
The DNA here is from genome assembly GCA_027943335.1 of Chamaecyparis obtusa. NCBI lineage: Eukaryota > Viridiplantae > Streptophyta > Pinopsida > Cupressales > Cupressaceae > Chamaecyparis > Chamaecyparis obtusa. The sequence goes on along the minus strand of BSBK01003245.1, from coordinate 951,100 downwards.
TCAAAGTTTTATTCAATTACTCCTATTCAATTACTTCTATTTTGGGGGCTCATTTCAAAAAAGGAATATTACACTTCTAAAAAAATTAATCCCTTTTGTAATTATTAGTGTTCAAAGGAATGTAAAAATTAAAATATGCATAAAGAAGACTAACAATTGATCTTAGACAAAGTTGAAGTAACAAGAATTGCAGGAAAAGATATTATGACTTTACGAAGACTCAACAAGGATCCTTAGTTTGGGAACACAGAGGTGTCTAATTAATCCTAAAAAGTTTTTAAGGGAAATATCAGAGATACCTATCCCTATATCTTATCTTTGGTGCCTTGTTGAGATGGGTTATTCTATATCTTGGCCTTCGAGCCTTTTACCTATAAAAAAAAAAGGTAGGCACTCAAGTCACACAAATTGTTTAATGTTTTAAAGAATTTGGTACTAGGGCTAAATATATGAATCACCACCATCAAAAGGCTTTGGAGTGGGGCCAAGGAAATCACATATCTTGATTAAAGGGAAAGAACTAAACTTTTTGCAACATTGTGGCGAGGTTTTGAGTATTGCTAAATTATTAAAGATCAAACTTGGAAGATGGAGTAAATGAGGATGTTGATAACATGACATTGTGGAAGAAATATTTTTGGGGGGAAAATTATCCAATAAAATGTCCAAAGGGTCTTTTTTCTATGCATGGGAAGTCACTAAGGATACAAAACTTATTATTTTAATATTTCATGCGAAAATATTTCTAATAACAAGGATGGATTCCAAAGATGAAGGGCTTAAAAAGGGATGACATAATGAAATAAGCATAACATTTTCCATATTAATAGTTTTTTTTTTATAGCCATAAGAGATCACAAGAAATCATTGGAATTTCAAGTTTTGAATAATGAGAAGAAATATGATATTATCCAATTTCTTTTGATCTAGTTGTAAGAAACATCATATCATTGTATATTAGATATTAAGTTCCCACAAGTAATTTCCTTATCAAAGGGCTCTCACTTTGTATTAGTGAATCTAGCATTACTAGTGTGCAGGTGAACCAATACAAAGAAAGTCAATGTACCCATTTTTTGTCTAGGTATAATGTTGCCGATGATTGTGGATTGATGTTGGTGATAAATGTTATCTTGGACATTGAATGGGGTCAAATAATGTCAACTATAATTTAAGATACATGAGAAGGAACTCCTTTACTTGAGTTTATTTAAATGGAACTACTGATTTCATTAGGAAGGTTGGATTGTTTCATGTAGCTCTAATTTTTGTTATCTTTTTCATATGTTTCTTTATATATACGATCATAAGAAAAGTGATGAAATAAATGAAGTAGTATCAAGCTTGTCAAAAATATTTGGCATTGTCGCTGTAATTATTTTGATAATTATTCCTAGAGGTATCTCATTGGATGTAACTCTCACATTAGCATAATTTATAAGGAAAATGATGGACAATAAATATTTGGTCAGACATCTCTCAAAATTTGAGATTAGGGAATTTGAAAAAATAATCTGTATCATAACAAGACAAGAAATCTAATTACAAATGAGATTATTATTATGATAACTAGGGTTGTTAGAATATTCAAGGGAGCTAAAGACACAAGAATGCTTCATGGTAATGTGATTGGAATCCTTATCAAAGGTGATACTCCTAAGAGTAATTTTTTTGTCATTAGTTATATGGAGGTCATTATGTTTGTCAAAGTCATTCAATGAGGAAGACAAGATGAGTCGGTAAGGTAAAGTAAGCAGTCGGTAAAAGGAATTAGATAACAAGGAATATCGATAAAGAGAAAGCTAGTATAGACACCAAGCAAGGTATAACTGAGCAAAGCAAGTTAACACCAGATGAAATCTAAGTACATTGAACCTAGACACCGATCATAAAATGGTTTACAAATATCGAGGAGATCAAATAACAAAACATTGTCCAGATTGAAATCAAATGATTACACATGATTCCAAGGTGAGTTTAGCCAATGATAATTAAGGATGAAATATGCATTGGAAGTGTACCCAATGCTTGCACCACTTGAAGATGAAGATTCTAGAAGTTCTAGCACCTCTTCAAGAAATTGTATATAAGAAGATCAAAGTGAAAAGATCAATATGGTAGCATATGCATGTGTGAAGAGAAATTAAAGATTGCAGATCAAAGTAGAAGGTGAATAAATAGAGAAGCTACCGAGTATTATATTATTGAGAAAGAGATTCATGATCAAGCTACCGAGTACTAAATATTGATGCACATTTGACAGACATTTTGTTGTTTCTAATTAAGTAGTAATCAGAATTGTATAAGTCTCTTAACCGAGAAGATCTTAACAAATCTTATTGTATGCAATGAAAATATGGACCTATTTGCTGCAAATAAAAAATACCAAAACATCAAACAAAATCACATTAGATGTTAGTCATTTCAAATGCAACAAAATAAGTAAATTTCATTACAACCTCCAATGAGCTAAAACAAGGGCACCCAAAGCCTTGTTTAATTTTCTCTTTGAGATTATTGTGGGTATGCTCTCTTAACACAAATGAAATGCAATATAATGAAAAACTATGGGATGCAAGCTAGATGATCCTAAAGGAGTTGAGAACAAGTATGAGGAACTTGTCCCAAGCTTCACAAATGATAGTGATTAAATGATGCAAGATTGATTCAAGATAATGATAATGCAAATAAGATTAATATCTAATATGAATGCAATATGATTAAGAAGCTAAGATAAAAATGCAACAAGATCTAGATTAGAAATAAGATTAGAATGCAAATAAAGAACTAGAATGATTAAAAATGCTAGAAGATGCAAGAGCTAAGAGATTAAGATGAAAAATAACCTAGACCTAAAATGAGGAGTGAGGCCTCCTTTTTATAGAAAATGAAAAAAATTGGACGGTGGAGATTAAGAGGCAAAAGAATGGGTGGCTAAGATTAAGAGGAAAAATGGAAGCGACTAAGATAAAGAGACAAAAAAAAATGAGTGGCTATGATTAAGAGGCAAAAGGATGTTAGGCAGGGTTTGAAAAAAGTGAACTGACAAAAGATGCAAAAGTCAAACTTCACTTTTAGAGGGAAAGAGAAATTTAAAAATGATTAGTTGAGAAAAAAGATGGGGAGGTGGCTACCTTGGAAAAGGTGATTGTGCACATGATTAGAGGTAATCCACCTTTTAATCAAGATTAGATGAATATTAGAAAAAGGTAAGCATAGGGAAAATGGAAAAGGAATTAAATTAAAATAAATTTAATTTAATCATGGTTTAGAAGAAGTTTAGGCTAGTGGAGGAATAAAATAAATAAAATTTATTTTATAAAGGGAAATGGAGGGATAATATATTTAATTTAATATAATATATTATAGTATTTAAATAGAATTTAAATACAAAAGGAAAATGAATTTATTTAATTAAAGTAAATTTAATTAAATAAATAGAACAATATAACAATATAGTTAATTAATAAAATTAACCATAATGTTAAGGGAAAATATTAATAAAAATTAACATTAGTGTGAATGGACAATTTTAGGTGTCTACACTTATGTATAAATTCTTTAATCGGGTACAATTCTTAGATTAGAGTTGTGAAATCTCTTAACAGAGTAGACTTAGCAGTCTTAGAACTCTTAACTGGGTTAATACCTTTAACAAGGTAAGCTATCAGAAATAGCTAAGCATTCTAGCTCTAACCGAGAAACTTTATTCTTGTAGTAGTGAAGAGTTGTGGGTGTCATCCCCACCGCAGTTTTTATCCTCTAACAAGGATTTATGCGATACCAAAATCAATGTGTTATGTGTGATGTTTATCTTATGTTTATTTACTTACATGTAATACATGCAAAAGCTAAGTAATCAGTAAATGAATATTGAAGAAGTTTAGAAAAGTTTAAAAGTGATTTGAAGTATTGATTCACCCCTCCCCTCTCAGTCCTTACCTTTCCACACCTTAATCCAACAATTGGTATCATAGCGCAATCTCTTATTAAGGAGTTTAGTCGCTTGAGAGGAAAGATCTTGAAGGATAGAAAGCTACAAGTACAAAATAATAATTGACAGTATGGAATTAAAACTGAAGATGGCTAATGAGCAAATTGAAGAACTGAGCAGGAAACTAAAGAATTCAATCAACACAAGGAAAGAGCTTGCAATACAGTTGAAAGATACTCAAGATCATGTAGAGGAACTGGAAGAACAATCTGAGGCAAGCATGTTTGATGAATCTGATGCTATTATATATGAAATGTCTAAAAAGAATAAGATGCTTGTTGATCAGGTGAAAACATTAAAAAGAGAACAATCTAAGCACAGTATGTAAGGATGTGTGAGATCATGGAACAAAAGGGTAGAGATGAGGATGACAAAAGGACTAAAAAAGATGAAAGAAGACAAATGAATACTAGACTTGATGAGAAAGATAGAGAAATCATGAGGTTGACACAAACACATTATAACTTGACATTTCAACTTGTTATGACAAATCAGGATTTTGCTAGGAAAGTCGGTGAGATTGCAGAATTGAGATCTGAGAATGAACACTTGAAGAATAATCTATAATTTGAGAAAGGTGTTAATGAAATCTTGAAAAGAAATGATGAAGCGTGGAAGATTTTGGATGAACAACTAAAAAATCAAAGGCAACCTAATGACACCTCTGGACTCAGTTTCAATGCAAACTATACTATCGAGGAGGGTGAGTCCTCCAAATAGGCAACCAACAAAGACAAATTTTCCACCACACTGAAGCCTAAGAAGTGATGCAGGGGCATTCTAGGGTACTCAGTGAATCTACATGGAGGTGTGTTATTTTTGTTCTGTGGTACTTGGTTGCAGCTTTAACTGACGGTCTCGGTTATTGAAGGAATTCGGTGAAACTTCTTGCGTTCGGTGGAACTTGTGCTTGGTGATGCCTGTGTTGCTTGGTGTTTCTTGGCTTGCTCGGTTGTTTCTCTAGCACTTGGTAGTTCTGGTTTACCGACTGAGTTCTTGAGGGTTTGGTTAGCCGACTTGGTGCATTTATTGTTGGTATCTTTTGTTGTATTCTCTTATGTAGATCTAGAGGCTGACATGGAGAATTAAATGTTTGTAAGGCTATTTGAGAGCCGACTATTGTTGCATTTAATATTTGTTTGTAATAGGAGCTGACTTGGCTTAGGAGTTAATTGTGTCATCCAGCTGACTTGTGGCTAAAGATTAGTATTTAAGGAGTGTTTGGGGTAGTTGTTTAGGGGTCAGTGGAAGTTAGTGATTAGATCTGGATCTTGAAGATCATATTGTTATCTGATAGTTTGTAATAGCAGAGCTAGTGGTTTGCATACTTGGAGACAAGGATATTTCTTGGAGGCTTGCAAGCTCAATTTGAGATCTACCTTCGGGTTTCCATCAGTTACTGATTTGTTTCAGAGCTGGACTAGCTGAGATATTGTAGAAATACTTTTGATTGTATTTGGCCCTAACCCGGAAGGCCTTACAGTGGGGCATGTTAATGAAAATTCAATTGAAAACATTATCTTGTTGTGTTATTTCACATTGTGGTGTTTGGCTACTTGTGAGGACTATCCTTAATTGGATTCTCTTGACCTATCCTACGTCAAGAAGCCTACATGCTATCACTATGGGAAACCAGGACATACAACTAACATTTGTAGAAGCAAGAGAGGTAATGCACCAAATTCTCCTAAATTCAAAGGTCATTGTTATAATTGTAATAAGTATGGACGTAAGGCATTTGAGTGTAGATCAAGAGTTATGAACACTCCAAGGAAACCAAGGCTTGATGTTTATTGTAACAAATACAAGAAATATAGTTGCAAATTTGAAGAATGTAGGTCACAAAGAAGAAATGAGAAATGGGTCCCCAACTGACATAATGTTGATAACAACCGACAAGGTCCTACAATACCATGGGACTATAATACAAAGATTTCTTATGCTACTTGTGGAAGATTTAGTCACATTATTGCAAATTGCTTCAAGATGCATGAAATGAACAATAGGAAGTCATGAAGAAACACTTAAATGACTTGTTTTGATTGCCATAGAGTTGGTCACCTAACTAAGGACTATGGCTACCGAAATAAGGATTCAACCGAGGAGCAACCGAGTGAAAAGACTTTAGTAAATATTGATGAAATCTGAGAATAGATGAATAATACTTGGAGAAGAAAGTCACAAGATGATGGAATAGAAATAGGAACATCTGATGGCACCACATCCTCTCGATTGGGTGCACCTATTTTCACTTAATTAGTCAAGGTATGAATAGGAGTTGATAACTTAAAGTTTATCATAAATCGGTTCCTAGATTTAGTACTAAGATCCATATCAACATATCTAGATGCATTTGGATAAGTATTGCAAAGTTATGATTTTATATGTCGATCGGTGAAGAGTTTAAGCTATTATATTGCATTAGGTAAAGTAAAGAATAGTTCAGTTAAATAGTCATATAAAGTTAGGTAAGGAATCATTAAATACATTTATAATTGTTGGAAGCCCTAACCTAAAAAGAAATCTATAAATAGAGGGCGATATACTTCATTTTTTACTTTACATTCTTGCGAGCACGTTTGAGCTATAACAAATACAAGATCATCAAGCATTCTGAGCACATTCAAAATCATTTGAGGTATTTACAGTGTTCACCGAGCTGATTAAGAGATTATATTTCTATTTCATTTCATTTAAACCCTTGGAATTTGTTGGAACTTTGTTGAGATCAAATGGCACCCTAGATACAGAAGCCAGTAGTAGAGAAGATTGACCTAGTCAATCCAAAGTACAAACTTCCTCCAACCATTGCTACTGAAATCGAAAAAACTGGAGCCCTATCTCTAATCCCGCCAAGAGTAATTTTGATTGAAGATGTTCAAGCCTTCATTCATTATAAAATAGAGGATATATGTCAAACAAAGATTGATGCATCATGTCAAAAGTTATGTGTTAATGATAAATTCAAGAATAATTACATTCACCTACAGATTAAGGGTTTGGTTCATGTAATGCATGTACTGACGGTGTTCAAACATGAATGGGTAAGAATTGTATTGATAAGAGATCATGACAGGTTCATGTGGCTAGATGGGCTAGTGAAAATAACAAAAGATGTGTTGCATATAGTTATTGGATTTTCGGTCGGTGATAGACTGAGGACCTACAAACAAATAGACAAGAACAAACTTTGTGAGTTGACAAAGGCTAAATGGGACAAAAGAGGTTTAAAGTTTTCTACAATTGAAGACCCCAAGCTAAAGTATGCATTGAACATCATATCTTATAGGATATTTCAATCGTCCAAGGTAGACAATGTACCATGTGGAGCTATGGATATTGCTTACAAGATGGTGAAGAAAGATATGAAAATTGACTTGTGTGAGATTTTGTTGAAACAACTTGATGACAACATGAACACAATTCAAAAGGCAAAGAAAAATACTCTAAAGCTTGGTCAGTTGTTGGTATGTATCTTTTTCTATTTCCAAAATTCATTTCCAATAGTCGGTGAGGTCACATGGAGTGCTGAAAAACTGATAGTTTATCAAATCAATGAGTTTATTCAAAGTACGGGTGATAACTTTAATGTCATAATGGATGATTACTTTAATAAATTTTAGTCTATAATGCATAAGAGATATAGGATTCCACCTTAGTTAGTGGAAGAATTCAAGGATGACATATGTTTTGAAGTAGACACCAATGTGTGCATCATAAGGGAAGTTGTACCAAGAACATAGTGGCTACCCCCAATGGGTTACAAAATGAATATTGATGCAATCACTATACAGATTAAAGGACTTTTAGAGAAGCCAAAAGATAGAACTGCAACTCGGTATGGCACCTATGAAGAGGTGAAGGAGAAAATCAGAACTTGTATACTAATATTGAAGGCCATAAGGAAGACAGGTTAAATGATTAATGATTTAACAGAAAAACTAGGTATTGTTGATGTTGATGTTGATGAACCTGAGGAAGATGTTGTTGAACCTTCAACAATAAAGAAGAAGAAAATAAGAATCAAGAAAGAAACCCCTAGTCTGATCGATGTAAGACCATCTACCTGGTCTACCTCCACATCAAGAGGAAAGAATTAATTTTATGCAGAACCAATGAAGACTAAGACATATGCTAGAGAAAATAAGGCCACTAGGAGGCAAAGAAGAAATTGAAATTGCCTAAGGAGAGTGACACCGAGTTGGATGACTTGTCACAGCTCAAAGTTGCACCAAGTAAGAAATTGAAAAGTCTTGATGATATTCTCAAGACACTTGAAAATTATGGTGGACTCAAGGTAATGCAACAATCAAAATATGACACTAGGAATGGAGAAGAAAATAATAAAATAGAAGAAATAGTTATTGCCACAGTATACAAATTCAAGATGATACCAGTCAAAGTGGTACAATATTTAGAAGGAGAACTATATAAGAAAATTGATGCCAAATGCAAATATGCCATTGCTGCTGAGAAGGAGATGAGAGATAGATAAATGGAAATCACATTTCTAGACCTCACAAAGAGAGGAATAAAAGATACACTTAAGGAATGCTCGGACAAATTTCTGGTGAGAGGAAGAGCATTAAGCATAATGGTCTGTCAGTTACAAGAAGTTAAAAAGGATACTGATGATCTTTGGAGAAAGATCTTTTTAATTGAGCAACCAACAATCCAAGGTATAACTATTGAAGAAGATAAATCCAAGCCATTTGGATTGATAACTAGTCAGGCAAAGGTCATAATAGAAGACATTACCGAGAAAGACCCTAGTGACACAATGAAAGAAGATGAGGATATCACGGCTATTGAGGTCATAGAGCTAGAAGCTATGGACATTGATGACTCGACTACTACAAGATTGTTGACATTTGAGCCACTTATTCTACAAGTTATGGATTTTCTTGAGATAGAAGTGATCATCTCAAAGATCACAAGTGGAGAGCCTATTACTATTGAGACTCCTACCAAGCCAACAAAAGAGAATGAACTTAAAGTAAGCAAATAGAAGACCACTAAAACATAGACAACTCAAGGTCAAAATACAGAGTTGATGACCCCATTGAGACTATAGGTCAGTAGGAACCTGAACAAGCACATGAAAAGGTAGAGGAGAAGGAAGAGGAAAACCAAGAAGAGAAGAAAGAAGAGGAGAAAGAAGAGAAGAAACAAGAAGAAAGGAAAAAGGAGAAGGAAGATAAAACAAAAGTAACTTCAACATAATCAGATGCAAAGTTGGCATCTAGTTCCAAGAGCAAATCCAAGAAGAGGAAGGTTGAAAAAGAGGTAGATATCAATGAAGTGATAGTCATACGGAAGGTTGACTATACTACCACGAGTCCTAAAGAACTTTCAAAGTTTGATGATTTGTTGAAAATAAAAGTTGCACAAGATAAGCTAATAGCCAAAAAAGCGAAAAACTGATGTATTGGAACAAATCAAGAGCATTCTGAATGAGATTGTTCCCGAGGCTATAATAGATGAGAAGGCATAAATTTATAGTCAATTGAAAGATCTTGTAAGTCAAATTAATCAACTGGGAACCAACACCATTGAATATCTCATGAAGGTACACACTAAAGACATGAAAACTAAGGTGATTGAATAAGTTCTTCAATCGGTAGCATTAGATAAAGTAACTCTATCCGAGTTAATCAATGCATTAGAAGAAGAGTTAAAGTCCATTCTTTCTATATTTCAGAATATTTGTTTATTTTCCAACCTTTCAAAAGAGATAAAGGATAAAATTTTAAATGTGGAAAAAGAGCTTACCAAGCTACTATCCAAGATTTCCACCGAGCCCAAAATAATCATAGAATATTATGAGAAGCTTAAGCACCTAATGGGAGTCTAATTTGAACTAAGAAAGGAGGAGAACTAAATAAGGATGGAACTCTTAGAACTCCAAACTATTTTTCTCCCAAATATTGAATCACTACAGAGGAAGATACATAAAGTAAAAGATCTAGTGAGGACACAGGATGTCAGTGCCATGGACAACATGGTGAGTCTAACTACAGACATTAGTGAATAGATCATAGTGTTGCAAACACTACATGACACCTGCAAGGCATCATTGAAGGATGCACATGACAAATATAAAGGTATTTTTGACAAGATCCCCAAGCTAGATAGTAAGTAAATCTTTTGGTCTTTTTGTTAAAAAAGGGGGAATATATAAGTATAAGTAAAAAGGGGAAATATATACATAGTAGAAAAAGGGGGGAATATATAAGTATAAGTAAAAAGGGGAAATATATACATAGTGAAAAAAGGGGAGTACATAATCTAATGAATATATGAATATAAAAAGTATATGTATATAGTATGGAGATGTACCAAAATTATTACTTCGGGGGGAGTAATAAGTTTTACCAAGGAAGAAGAGAAATAGACAAGGACAACATTTTGATATATGACTTTGAAGATTTTGATGGGTTTTAACAAATATACCAAACTAATGCCAAAGGGGTAGATTGATACTCCTAAGAGTAATTTTGTTGTCATTAGTTATATGGAGGTCATTATGTTTGTCAAAGTCATTTAGTAAGGAAGACAAGATGAGTCGGTAAGGTAAAGTAAGCAGTCGGTAAAAGGAATCAGATAACAAGGAATATTGGTAAACATAAAGCTAGTATAGACACCGAGTGAGGTATAATCGAGCACCGAGCACCAAGAAGAGAACTTAGTTACTGAGATAGAGAAAACATATTACCAAGTAGAGTAGGCCGATACCAGATGAAATCTAAGTACATTGAACCTAGACACCGATCAGAAAATGGTTTACAAATCTCAAGGAGATCGAATAAGAAAATATTGGAGATTGAAATCAAATGATTACACATGATTCCAAGGTGAGTTAAGCCAATGATAATTAAGGATGAAACATGCATTGGAAGTGTACCCAATGCTTGCATCGCTTAAAGATGAAGATTCTAGAAGTTCTAGCACCTCTTCAAGAAGTTGTATATAAGAAGATCAAAGTGAAAAGATCAATGTGGTAGCACATGCATGTGTGGAGAGAAATTGAAGATTGCATATCAGAGTAGAAGGTGAATAAATAGAGAAGTTATAGAGTATCAAATTATTGAGAAAGAGATTTAGAATCAAGCTACCGAGTATTGAATTGTTTATGTGAAGGTTTCACAATATAAGGTAATGAGATGATGAGCATATAGAGTCTAATAAGAATTTATTGATGCAAATTTGACAAACACTATATTGTTGTTGATTAAGTAGTAATCAAAATTGTATAAGACTGGTAACCGAGAAGATCTTAACAGATCTCATGTATAAATCCTTTAACAGGTACAATTCTTAGATTAGAGTTGTGAAATCTCTTAATAGAGTAGACTTAGAAGTCTTAGAACTCTTAACCGGGTTAATACCTTTAACAGGTTAAGCTATCAAAAATAGCTAAGCATTGTAGCTCTAACTGAGCAACTTTATTCCTATAGTAGTGAAGAGTTGTGTGTCATCCCCACTGTGGTTTTTATCCTCTAACAAGGATTTATGTGATACCAAAATCAATGATATGTGTGATGTTTATCTTATGTTTATTTACTTACATGTGATGCATGCAAATGCTAAGTAATCAGTAAATGAATGTTGAAGAAGTTCATAAAAGTTTAAAAGTGATTTGAAGTACTGATTCACCCCTCCCCTCTCAGTACTTACCTTTCCACACCTGAATCCAACAAAAGGGATTTCCCATAATTGCATTAATAAAATTGTATCTTTTCTCAAGGGAAAGGACCCAAAAGTATTAAGAAGTACAACCAAGAAGGCTCTCTTAAGTTGGGTGTTAGGATTAGTAGACAAAATTTAACAATTACATGCAAATATAACCAATAATGCAAAGGAATAAAGCACACATAAGTGGAACACGAAGACACAAATATTTAATGTGGTTCTCCTAATCTTGGGCTATGTCCACCAAACAAAGAGTACAATCTTATTATCCAATAATTTTAGTCTGCTATAATCTAATATCCCTTGCAACTCAATCTCGCTACAAGAAGCTATAAAATTCTTACATATTGAGAAAACCCTAACCCTAAGCCATTATAACAAGACTTATGTCGGTTAACAAGTTAACCCTAAAAAAATACTTGACAAGTCAACCTAGGAAAAATCTTGACGAGTCAACCTAGGGAAATGCTTGACGTGTCAACTAAAAAATGCTTGACAAGTTAACCCCAAATTTTTTTTTCAGGTTATTTCCCTGAATCCCACGATAAATGAAAAAGTGTATTTGCTTGATCAGTCACCACAAACCAACATTGGGGACTTGAAATTAGTATAGATCTCAATAGTGCCAGGTCACAATCTACCACATATCAAACAAAGTCCTTTAATTTGATAAAGAAGAGAGCATATACGACCCTTATTTTTATCAAATAGAGATGTCATTGCATATCTTAATAAAGATATAAATATACCATTATAGGTTTGTAAAATAAATGATACTTAGAAAATGTAGTTGAACCACATCTTGTCTCAAGGTATAACCTCACCATTTTGTCTTAATATTTAGAAGTTCATTTTTTTAATTCACTAAAAACACGTTTGATAAACTAGGGTTAGGATTTGATGACATGATTTAGCTTTGGTCTCCGTGTTTTATGGTTACTTGATATGCTTAAATTTGAATGGACAATAATTTTCTATTATTTAAGATATTTGAAATGTTAAATATCATTTTATTCAAAAAACATACAATTATGAATGTCACCTACTTATTTAAACATGTTTGGGGAATAGTCTTAACCATTAAAATAATGATTTGTCACCTTCTTGACAAATTGAAGGATGAATAACACAATGACAAGGATCAAACTTCAAACTTCAAGTGATGAATGTATGAGAAAATCACTAGGAAGCTCTTCATGTTTGGAATGAGTAGGTTTGAGTTATTGAGTGCATTTAGGATCATAAGAGCTCAATGTACATATGAAAGCAAAGTGTTGTGATTCAAGGGAAAGCACATTATATATCTTGTTTGGTTTGCATGCAAGAGCCATTACTATAGAGACAAGGTAGATTGAAGTTTGGGCACTAACGACTGAAGGATGTAGTGACAAAAAACTTAGGATGAAACTTTAGACAATGATCCTTGAAAAGTAACATTAAACCTCAACAAATGAACTGTGGAAGAAGGGTGAACAACAAAAATTAATACTAAAATCAAAAGTAAAATTAGTCTAATAGGAATTTTGTAATCCTAAAGAAACATGCTAAAGTACCTTCAACATTTCTACCTTAACTAAGAAGAAATGAAGAATAAGTATAACTTCGAGACAACACAAGTAAAATCAAAAGTCTAAAAATATTTTAAAATCCTTCAAATATATAAGTACTCAAAATTTAAATTTTCTTCAATAAGACACTCAAACCTTCACTAAATAATTTTAACTTGTAAAATAAGCTTTTACAAACTAACTTAAAACCACAAACTCCTTTAAGTTCAAGATCAAAAGAAGGGATAAAAGAGAACCAAAGAAAACTTGATTAAACCTAATGTAATACCAAACAAATTAGAACCATTGGAAAAAAACTGATATATTATCAAAAGCAAAATATAAAGTATAACAAGGATGGAAAAAGCATTCTTAAAAGTCCATATGTAAAAGACACACAACAACATGGGAGCTTTTTAGTTGCTCTAGAAGTACACACATAAAATGGAGCTTTTCCTTGGTGATAACTCTCTCATAATGTTTAGGTACTAATCAATTTCGCTAAATTGGTAGATCATCACTCCATCACCATAACAATTATGAATTTACTAGGGCGATTCAGTGGCCAAATAATTCATCGAGTAATTTAATAACATTATTTTTAGTTTTTGTCTATAATTATAAACATGGAATCATCTTTAATATGTTATTAATATTTATTATTTTAATCAATCAAATTAGAAATATTATTCATTGGCTAAAAAAAATATTATCTTTAAATTTTAGCTACAATTTTTTTAACAAAATATATTACAAAATGTAATTATCTTCAATTTTATTGGTAAAAAAATTAAAGCGATATAAGGCGGATTTGTAGGCAGACACCTTAAAGGGCAAAAAATGGAAGAGAATGACAAAATAAAATTTTCGAACCAAAGGTATAAAAGTCAGGTCCATTAATACATTCGTCGTTAAGGAAATCGTTCGTGTTTGCCAGGGAATACATTCAATGGTGTAGAGTGAAGAGAGGCAGCGCATTGCAGAAAGCGCTCTGTCTTTCGGTATCAACAAATTCAGATATACGTAAACATATATACTTGCAAAAAACTAAGGACTTGAAATTACAGACGGGCAATTTTTTATACTTTGCTTTTAAACCCTAACATAACATGATATAGAGAAGTCCTCTCCTTGCAGGTTTGTCAACTATTGCGTTATTTGGGGCAAAGTTTTTATAAATACATTGCTGCATTCTGCTATTTATCGGTGAGGTATGCCCTTTATTTTTGTGCAAAATTACTTGTCTTTGCTATACAGTGCTTTAAATTTATGCTTGAGATTTATGTAAAAGCATTAGCTAAACAAGTTTAAATCTCTGTCGCACATTTTGATACCTAAGCACATTTTGATATTATATTTTACACTATTACCAACAAAATTGGCATCAAAGTACAACTTTTACAAAAGTATACTCCACCGATTCATCCCAGGCAACGTCTCATCTGGGCTTTTTCAACTTGATTGGAATTGGCAGTTTTTCCAAAATACATGCATACCAAGCAACTAGGCACTTAGCTGCTCAATCGCACTAGAAGATGGCAGAGAATTCCTATTCCTATAGATTCTACATCATTGGCATTACAAATTACAATTTCATGCCCACAGATTAGATTTTACAGTGACCTTAAAGAAGCAATCATCAATTGCTCATACCTCTGGTTTTTTTCCTAATTGTAGAATTTTGAGCTTTATTTGCTTGAAAAGGATTCTTGGCAATATCCACTAGCGACTTGAAGCTGTTGAGCTGTATATTTTCATTCATCAGAACAATCTATCTTCAGGGCGTGCAAATTGTGGGCAATTTTTTAATGGACAAGGGTTTAGTTTGGTACAGTTCGATTTATATCATGCATGAGTCCTTGTAGGTTAAGGAACTCAAGAAACAGCTACATGATATTTGGAAGTAGCTGGACTTAATTCTTAATAAGATAATTTTATGGCTAAATGAATCAAATAAATTATTAGGTATTCAGACCTAATTTGCTCTCCAAAATCCTCCAACATGATCTAGCATGTATATTCAGTTGATCATGCATTATAACTGATAGTTTTCAACATGATATATGCCTGCCCTTCTATGTTTATGTTATTGTAGCTATGGTCGGATTCCTTCAGGCTGACATAGATAACATCAATGTCTAATTGGCCTATCAGTCTTAGACGTTTATATGAGCCGATTCATATATATTAAATATAAAAAATGTAATTAAGTATTTGTAAAGCCAACTAAGCTAAGTCCGCCACCTTCTTGAATAAGACATGTCCTTTCATAGAGGGCCGACCCTTGGTGAAAGGGTACCTCTCACATATATGTATGAAGTGTGATCTCATTTGTTCAAAGATTCGATTCGATTCACTGTAATTCACATCTTCTAGCAGACCAAATATTCAAGCGCTCGGGGGAGACAATCGGGTATTGTCTATGGTTGGGAGGGGAAATTATTGCCCGTGGTTAAACGAGCACACAAACAACATGGTATTAGAGCGGGTTTGAGAAGATCGTGTTTGGTCTGCCTTTCAATTGGAGTTTGCAGTTTTGGAGATCACCGATAACATCTTATGTTTGGATTGGCATTCAAATACAGAACCAGCAATCACAGAGATATCATCTCTAGTATTGGCGGAAATCAGAGATAGTAATCAGCTACATACTTCAAAATGACTTGCACAAGCGTATTCCTATTTGGCAATTGGAAACTACAGAAGTCTCAAGGATGTGGCTTTGTGACATTCATCAGCAATCATTGTGAATTCTCAAAGTTGGGATCAAAGCTGCAACCTGCATACACTCCGTGCAACATCATTATCTTGTTGCAGCGATTGGGCATACATTAGATAGGCAAATATCAGTGATTCTATTGTGTGCCTGTATAGCTGATATTGCAAACCTATAAATTGAGGATCATAGCAAGCATAGTGGCAATACATAAATACATCGGCAGTTTACATCTGAGATTGCAAGCTTTCTCTGGGATCGCAGCTAGCCTTGGCATTCATAGTTCAGCATCAGATCACTGGTCAATCCCTTAATGAGGGTGCTATTTAAAACTGCAAAGGATAAAAGCCAATTCAGTGAAGGTTATGCAAGTGATTCAATTTCCCTGGAAATCAAACTCCATGATGAACTGAAACTATATTGCGAGAGCTGTTAAATGCTAGTAGCTGGAATTGCCGTGACAAAGGTATTTGGAGCCGGACCAATGTTTTGTAATCCCGTGAACCATTACGGAGCTGGAAGTCAAGGAGATGCTACCTTCTGGGTGTGATATCTTCAGTAATGGCTCTCATCCTCAGCGTTTATGAATGGAGACTCTTGCTATCATATTTGATATTTAAAATTACTGATGCAGCCCCATTAATTTTTTTTTTGAGAAAGCAGTGTGCCTATTGGTTCATCCTATTGCCGTGACTTATTTGATATTTGTTGGGAGCTGCTTGCCGTTGCCGTGAAGCATTCTTATTGGCAGAGTATTGAATAATGTGGTGCTGGTCCTCTAAACACTGTCGACAACTTGTATATTCCATCGACTTCCTTCAGCGTGGAACAAAATAGGGCTGGCTATGTTGGTATAGCCATTACAAGCATAGCCGCCACTTGATATTTGCTCCTCTATTCATGATTTCGGTATGGCGATGTCTTTGTCCAAGCCCAACGGAAAACACTTTTGATCTTTTGGAATATAAGTACAGAATATTGATGTCTCATGAAGTGATCATATCAGGCATCTGAGCTACATATCAGGAGGTTTATATTCTAAATAATGGCGTATACCTTCGAACACAATATATATTGGATATCGTTTGAAGATTACAATATATATTGGAGATCAGTGGGAGATTAATTGAAGATACTTGGCTGCACGGGACCTGGGCGTATAGAATAAATATTTATGTGGATTGAAATTATAATATTATTGGCCTTACTTTACTCAGGAGCAGATTAACTTTCTTCAATACTGATGATTATAGTATTTTGGTTAAAATTTCTATCTGCCATGCTCTGCAAAGCAAATCCATTTAGTTAATTTGACTGTCGAATGCAAAGATTTGGATTCTTCCAGTAATCTACTTTATCTGAGAAGTTGCCCTTAGTAAGGAGTATTAAATACTGTGGGCAATTTATTTTTATATTGAAGTGCGATATTAAAGATTAATATTCTATTGGGTGCTTGAGGAGACATTGACATTATATTGATACCATTAATCTTGGTAACAAAGATGTATCCATGGTTGGGTAGTGCATAGGAGTGATGGAAGCCTTTGCGTAAATATTTGTGAGTGGACTGAGGAGTCAAACAGTCATTCATATATCAGCTTTGACATTTGACTGGAAAATCTATACAACTGCTCTCATTTGTCAATATTTGCTGGGTGCATCAACTTGCCCTTGGCCTGAGTGGAAGGTTCACTGTTGTTGAATCTTGAATGTGGAAAATCACTGTTGCAACTTCTTTCTTGCATGGGAGTCTTATTGACTTAGTTTCCAGTTTGAGGCTGTGAAGTTCTTCATCCCTCAATTGTTACAGTTGTTCAAAAAGATATATTTGGATTACCTAGAGGATTGTAAAAGTTTGAGGCTAAATACTAAGAGGTACCAATAGGTCCCACAAGGCACTTCTATCTATTGAACATTCTTGATCGAAGATGTTGACAGATGGGAACAAGACATGAGCAAAGGATTGCATTTAAAAGTCTGAACTTTCATTGTTAATGTTGGACGTCTATTTCTAGGGGTGCAGCTGAGAGATTTGGGCATAATCTTACATGCTTTCACGCTGGGATTGCAACTCCAGCATGTTCTTGGGGGCTGGAGTTCAACATTGTCTGCTATTGCTTTGCTAGCTTCTGGACAAATCTCAACTATAACATAAATCTATGTTGGCCAGTATGTTTTGCAAGAAAAGAAGAATGATGCATTAGGAATACTGCCAAGGCATTTGTGCAGGTGATGGCAGCATCAAGGATTTCAAAACAAAGTCGAGAGAAGAGGGCTCTCCTAGTGAGAGGGAGCGGATTGTGAGGGGATTTTGTTCTAATCTCAGGATGGTCATATTCTTGTCTGGTCTAGGGCTCGATCTTATGACAACAGGTCCAAGGTGGTCTTGGATTTAGCACCTTCAGCCATATGTGGATCATGCCAGATGATGAGAGCAAGATATCTTCCATGATTGGGACCATGTGAGCAGGGTATGTTTCCATGACAGAGGGAGCAACTAGAGAATCTGCTTCAGTTGACTTCCGAGGATCTTGGTCATATTGGTTCAAAGGGAGTGGACCATGTTGAGATGGTTTCTCTAGTGATCAGGTATACTTCCATTTGGACCATGACTTCTCTAGTTTTATCATGGGATGGAAGTTGCATCAGTGAGATATGATGATTGATTTCCTCTTTGGGGAATTGTAGAAGTTAGAGGACTATGATTCATGAGATGGAGTCCCATGTGAGTAGGCTGGAAGGTCTTTATGTTGACAGCTAGGTTGTGATATTCCTGGATAGATGGATACTTGGTGAGCTTGGGATTCACCAAGAGTGATGCAGACTCCAACCTTGTAGGTCAAAGCATGTGGAGATCAAATGTAATTGTATTAGAGTATGGTGCAAAGGAATGCTATTCAGTTGAGGTACATTAGCATTGATGATCAGATGGCTGACATTCTTGTCAAGCGCCTTGCCAAATTAAAGTTTGTGCATTTTTGAGACAAGCTTGGAATTATGGAGAATGAAGCCCGTGCTAAGAGGGAGTCTCAACATTAGTGATTTCTAGAGATGTGCTATAATGCATTCTTCTTTGTGAGAGAGAAGTTTGAGGTGCAAGCCCTTGTTAATGCATTCTTCTCTGTAAGAGAGAAGTTTGAGGTGCAAGCACTTGTTAATGCATTTTTCTTTGTGAGAGAGAATTTTGAGGTTAGAGACCTTGTTCCACCCTCTAGGAGTAGGTGGATCCACCCTCTACGAGTAGCCAAGGTGGATGTCATGTTGAGAGACTACATGACAACATCACTTGTATTTGATCACCCTCTGGGAGTAGCCATGGTGACCGTCATGTTAAGATGACATCACGTTGAGTGATACCGTGATGAGCACTTGTGTTCATTTGCATTTCCATTCATGGGAGTAGCCATGGTAGATATCACTTTATAACTCAGAAATCGAGAAGGATTCCTCCCTAGCTAAGAGGGAGTGTTAATGTTATTGTAGCTATGGTCAGATTCCTTCAGGTTGACATAGATAACATAAATGTCTAATTGGCCTATCGGCCTTAGACATTTATATGAGCCGATTCATATATATTAAATATAAAAAATGTAATTAAGTGTTTGTAAAGCCGACTAAACTAAGTCCGCCACCTTCTTGAATAAGCATGTCCTTTCGTAGAGGGCCGACCCTTGGTGAAAGGGTACCTCTCACATATATATATGAAGTGCGATCTGATTCATTCAAAGATGAGATTCGATTCCCCGTAATTCACATCTTCTAGCAGACCAAATATTCAAGTGCTCGGGGGAGACAATTGGGTATTGTCAATGGTTGGGAGGGCAAATTATTGCCCGTGGTTAAACGAGTACACAAACAACATTCTGGAGGGGTTATCCATTTTTGTTTTTATGCAGCTGCTACAGATATAAAACAAGCCTTTGCTTCCATTTTATCAATTGGGGATGTCTCAATTGCATTCACAAGATATAAAACAAGCCTTTGCTTCCATTTTATCAATGCTTTAAGTTTCAAGAATGCAGAATAGTGCCTTTTCTTGGGAAGAAGAATGCAGAATGCTACCTTTTTTTTTCACAGTGTTCGTTGGTTACAAGGAAAGCATTCTGTTGCACTTGCAATGTTAGTTGATAATTTACACTGAATTTACTATAAATTATGATAATTTCTATGTAGTGAAAACCTTTACTCAAATGCAACATAGGATTTCATTTAGGTTCTAACTGATCAATTTTTTAGTGTCTTCATTCTTAAATGAAGGCAGATTTTGAACTGTGAACTAATAAAAATTAAAATTTTAGTGGAATATTTTCATTTATAAAATTGTGACTTTAAATTTTTCAGAATTTTGTTTGGCTTGTAGAAGTGGTATTAGACTTATGATCTTGCTCCTTAATTCTGAAGATTAGATCTCAACCAAACACCAAGCTTAATTTATATTCCCCTACATCATAAGAAGCTTAACGCCACCTCATAATGGCTACTATCACGACACTTTGATCCCAATGAAAGGGGATTGGAGCTTACCACTATTCCCATTTTGGAACATTTCATCTAACAAATTAGGCATGGCACCAGGACCCTTCATCTTCTTTTCTAAAACCAGTTTTCTAAGCTATAAACAGTTCCTGTAATTTCAGTAAACATAGTCCGCCTCTTATAAGAAATTTTTGATAACATGAAAAATTTGATAACCATATATAACAGAAATGGAGTTATTTTTAAAAAAATTGGTGAGTTGAGGGATCCATTGATGCCTTGACCCTTTAAATAGAAGAGTGGCACTATAACATTCATATAACCAATGAATCCAACATAACTAAAATACTCAAAAACTCCAAACAACAAGTCTGATTTTCCATACACTTGTTTGCAGAATTCTTTGACAGTTCCCCTTTCAACATTAAAAACATTTGTATTATTTTCTGTTAGTGCATTTTTATTTGTTCGGTGTTGTTTTGGTAAAATCTTCAGAAGCTTTTACATGCAATTCAAAGCTATTATGATTTTACAGTTTTCTTATAGTTTACACAATTTAGAAACATAGTTACATGTTTATAGGATTGAGTATACACTTTTATATGCTTCTGCCAAAAGATGCCTAGCCATTTTTGAGGGCAGCTCAAGATAGAGTTAAGTTATGGATATAAACTGGGGAAAATTTGATTATATTCTGCTAACTACAATGCAAAAGTAGTTGTTTAACAAGCCGGTCAAATGAAAGATCCATTTTCAATTGTTTGAGTTTTTTCACTTTTTTGCATTTTGTAAAATATATTTAACAAAATAAAGTGATTCGAATTTCTAAAAATTGTTTTGAATAAATTTTTTGGGGAATTGCTATTCTACACTCTTGACTCCTTTGGCATCATTGCTTCTTTTTGTATAGAAGACAAGGTATAGTAAAATAGTTGCAATGTTTATCCTGGTATGGGTAAGTACTCTGTTTAATTTCATCAAAGGTTCTTGGTTGACTATCATTAACTCTATTGGCAGTGAAAAATCTTCTCCTGTTCATCATTTTGGGGCTTTTAATACCCATGATCTTTAAACCTTGGTCTTTTTTCTTGGCTTTCACATGCATCAGAAGTCAGCACTGAACTCATTGGTGCATCCAAATTCTGACTATGTTTCTCTTGATTTGGTTGTTTGCATTCCTCAAGTTGTTGAACCAATTTTCTTTTTTATGAATAAATCACCGTTTATATCATTTAAGAAATTTAATGGCAATGGGAGATGCCCCATTCACAATACGAATCTACTTCTGTAGTCGAAGAAACAAAAAATTTGTGATAATTGGCATCATGTGATTAGGTGTTTATAACTAGATTGCATGACTAATTTTTAAAGTCATCAAATCTATCAGCTTTTCTATTTTTGTCATTCTATTTGTTATTCCATGGTCTCACATTGAATGCCGCCTTTTAGCACATCCATCTTCAATATATAATGCTAGATTAAAAAGATTAGGCACTTAAAAATTGGAAAAGAACTGAAATACTATAACAACTTGAGGAAGAGTTGTTCCATAGAAGTATTTTTTGTGCATATTCTAGAAATTTACTTCACCGAGTGTTTTAGTCCTTAAGGTTTCTGCTTTGAACAGTTGCTGCTATCTCATCTTAAATGACAGTCTATGTATTGTAATTTCAAATGTTCTTCAGAATGTTGCTTGATTGTCATATCTGCAGTCTTTCAGATGATACGGAATTTGTTTCATCTGATGGGTTCTTTGTTATGCAGACACTATTGAACTTGCCATTTGAAATTGATGTACCACTTGATACTGTTTTTAGTATTAAACAAAATTTATACCATCCAATTTATGAATTTCATTTGCAATCTTTTGTTAGATGTCCTTATTTGCTTGAACCTGCATTTTTAAGGAAAAACATCCTGAGAACCTGTGACATTTTCCATAGTAGGATTTTGTGTAGGCACAGTGAAACATGTACAATAGACCTTTTTGTTCTCAGCACTCTTTACATGGGTTTGCATGGTAACACAGTTATCACTTCAAGCTTATTTACTTTATTTTCATGAATTCTACAGACATTATATGAGCTACTTTAAAAGCTTTTAGATTGAATCCTATATCTACAAATTCTTCTAAAATATTATATTGTATCACACCTATGGATAATTACTTTCAAGAATCTGTCATGAAAGAATATGAAGCACACATTGTCAATTTCTTGCTTCTTTGTTGTCAGGCAAAAAATATCTTAGTTTGCTTTTGAATTTATTATTATGTCCCCAATTACAGGGGAAGATTTTTCATTGTTGCAAGTGGAATTAGATCAGTGTTGAGAACCGGGACCTCCGACTTTCCTTAATTGTGTTTGAATTGTACACTCTGAGGGGATTACACCAGCAAAGTATTCAACAAAAGCAAGTTACTTTAAGTTTGTACAAGAATAGAAATATTCATCAAGCTGAAATAAGAATGTCAAGTTAACAGGTTTAAGTTCATTTCGTTGTATATTGTTGGGTGTAAAACACAACATTATGATTTCTTTCTCCATTTTGCCTTTGGGTTTTCCATCTGACATTGTAACCAAACCCTGGTAGATGGTAGAAAAATATGCTGAATTGATCAATGGCAAGTGTATCAGGATCCACCTTGTCCATGCCTGAAGAGGAGATAAGAGTTTCTATTGTAACATGGCTTGTGCTGTTTTTGAAATGCGGTGTCAGATAGCTGGAGTTTAATGAATCAGCTTCATCAAAATCATTACCATCTTGTATCAGTTTATTTATACAATTCTCATTTTCACTTGTCTGATTATGGTTGTGAACTTTTCTTTCACCAATAAATAATTCATTTCTCTATGCTTCTACCGCTTACCCTTACCCCAGGAGAAGCAAGGACTTTTCTACTCCTTTTATTTCCGATATCTGCAGTCAAGCAAGCAGGATTGCCAGCAATTTCATTGTTAGTACCATTAAATCCACCCTTCCAATCTGTAGGGTACCATAATCTTCTGCTTCAAGCCACCCACTACAATGAGCTTTAAAATATGTGATTTGACTTTCCCTCTATCAATTTGAGGTAGCCATACCAACCCACTCATTCTACAAAAAAATCAAATTTAGCAATTGAGCTATTTCTTCAATATATTTGTTGTGATGGAACCTTAGCTTTATGAATTGCTATTTTCCTGCACTAAAGAGAATGCTAATTCAGTGATAGACCCTTTCTACAGAAATAGGGTTCAAGGCATTTGCCATCTAAAATGTTGCCTTTAGGTTTTACCTTTTAGGCACAACTGTCTTTGTGCTAAGCAGTGCATTGTTGCAATTCATTATTATTTTAAACTTTCAAATTTTTAGCAATGTTTATACAGTCCTGCCAGCATTTTGGCAGGAACTTCACTGCTTTGCAGCCTTATTATTTGTAAGTGTACCACTTTATACCTCATACCGATATATCATTGTATTGTTCTTTTCACATTTTATAGGCTAGGGCTTTAGTATAATGAGTGTTTAAAGGCTGAGCTTTCGAAAAGCTTTTCATGTCACTCTGTGTTGGCATGCAGTGAATGTTAGGAATAAAGATGATGCGGATTGAGTTCATAATGCTTTGTTTACTTTTAGCTCTGTAAGGTGTTCAAGTGGGCTCTGTGGTAGGGTTTCGGGGATGTCCCGGCGTCCCCGTTGGGGACGCCCAGGCGTCCCTCGACCCTTGAGGGGACACCCAGAAGTCCCCCGTCATGGCAAGCCAAAAAATACAAGTTTTTAATTTTTTTTTGTTCAAGGGCGAGAGGATTTATACAAATATAACATTTAAGTATAAGAAATTTATTTAATTTCTTATACTTTAAGTTATATTTGTATAAATACTTTCAGGATGTTTCAGATAGGTTCCAGCTTCATAGGAGTTAAGATGCAAATTCTAGATTTTGGGGGTTTTCGAAAAATTCCAGACTTAGCCAAATTTCAGGATTCAGCAAGCCTTCAATAGGGTTACCTCCCACAATCCATCATGGCTTTTTAAGGTCAAACTGAAGCTGGCAAAAGGATTCTCAAAGGGTTTTAACTTGTTTTATCACAAATCACTTGGTTTCGACCCCATCACTATGACAGACTTAGCTTAGCTCTCGCCCAAATCCCAGATAGACATGACTTCCCAATAGGCCAAAATCACTCAAACCTCATTTGCTGGACCTAGGGACTTAAAAACAGCCACCAACGAAGACTACCTAAGACCTAGTTATGAAGACTTTGACATTTGGCATTGATCAATGATCAAGCATCATAGATTTATACTATGAAATGATTTAGTTTTACAATTATGTATATTTCTCTTTTTTTTTTGTATATATAATGCATATATATATATATATATATATATAATATATGGGAATTTTTTTTTTCACGAATCCACAAACCAGATTCTCGAACCCGAACCTGAACCGGCAACTTAGAATAGAACTCTTTTTTTTTTATATTGCCATAGAGTATCAACTGAGAATTACATTAATAACCAGCAACAATCAGTGTTCATGTTGCTACCAAAATCACCTATCTATAATATATACAATCAGCCAAAAAAAATATGGCCTTACACAAAGTATATTAACCGGATTTCAGCTAAAAAAGAGTCAAAATATAAAGTTAAGATTCATCCCATCCACTAGCACTGTCCCTGGGAATGTTACTGTCCCATTCACTGTTGCTGGTTCTTTGTTCTTGAGTGTTCCAGTTGTCATTCATTCTTGTTATCCTCACCTTGATTCACTCTCAAGGTGACATCCTGGTTGGCAGCTAGCACTCTCTCACTGTTTATTTCTTGAGCAGCTTCAACAAAAGACAAGAACTGAATTTCCTTCTTGTACACAATCATCACACCTTCCTTTATTAGTGCTAGAAACCTTTCTTCCGGTACCTCTATCCTTGCAGATACCTGTGAGACAATATTAAGATGTGTGAGTTTAATGAAAAACTCAGTAAGATCCCGATTCCTGACTTGAAAGATCTCTGCATTTCTTTGCTTCCAAATGACCCAAAGGATTTCAGTAGTTAAGGTAAACCAAAAAATATTCAAATTACAATCAAAAGCTTCCACAAAACCAATAATAATCTCATGCCATGAAAAAGCATTTGGACAATTCCACACTAAAGGGTGACCAAGAAAGCTAGACCATAATCTTTTGGCAAATATGCATTAAAAAAACAGATGTTCAAAAGTTTTAGGGCAGTTACACAAAGAACAACAAATATTCCGCTGACCACATTGAGAAAAAAAGGACCCAACAACAATTTTCTTTAAAAGAAGCAACCAACGAAAACAAACAATTTTGGGTTCAACCTTCGAATGCCAAAAAAAATCAAATATGAAGTGCCATCTAGTGCTAGACCAGTCAATTTCCCAGTTTTGATTAATTCTATTAATAATTCCTACATCCTCTTTAAGCAAGTTATAAATTTGTTTACATGAAAAATCCTCGATTCTATTACCATCATTCCATTTCATATAATCAAACATGTGATCTGCATTCAAGAGTTTACCAGGGAAGTGCCTCCCCACAACTTTAGAAATTAGAGTGAACATTTTTTTCTGAGAATTTGGGATATTGAACTTCTCTCTAATTTCTTCCCAAGAACCCATTTGTTTGTCAACTAGTACATCCTGAATTAGAGAAATCCCTTTTTGATGCCAGTTTTTTGCAGAACAACACTGAGTCAAAGCAAGAGGTTTGCCATTTACATACACACCCTACTAGATAGACCTATCCAAAACTGCATAATAAAGATTTTTCCCAACAACATTTCTTGAACATACAAGAGGCTTGACCTGACACCATGCCTTCCATATGGTTTGGAAAGCCTTGGATCCAAAAACTTGGATCTCGCAGTCCCCCAGTACAATATCAATTAGAGGAGTATCTTTCCACTTCTTACCTTTTTTAATGGTGGATCTTGCAATGTTGTTTCTCACAAGGATTTTCCATGGCTCATTCCCTTTCAGTGCCTTGAGAATCCACTTAGCTGCCAGAGAAACACCTTGAGCTTTAAGGTCCCTCAACCCAAGGCCTCCCAATTTCTTAGGAGTACAACACCAATCCCATTTTACACAGTGCCTCTTCCTATTTCCAAGCCCATCAGACCATAAGAAGTTTCTCATGATTTTTTCCAACTTATTAATTTGACTATTAGCCAGTACCCAAGTGGAAGCATAATATACCGCATGTGAAGAGAGCACTTTCTGAACTATTTGCACTCTGCCAGTTAAAGACAACATATGTGATTGCCATTTGAGGTGTTTGTTTTCAATTTTTTTATAGATCCATGCCCACATATCATTAATAGATGGATTAATAGCAAAAGGGATACCCATATATCTTACAATGGTAGAAGGCCCTGACCACTTCCACTCTTTGTTTTGTAACCATCTCGGAGGCAGATCTGACCAACCCAAGATAATAGATTTATGGGGGGCTATTTTGGCAGATCTGACCAACCCAAGATAATAGATTTATTGGGGGCTATTTTGGCTCCTGATGCCAGACAGAAAACTTGGAGCCTAGTGATGGCATTATCAAAGTTCTCCTCCTCCATTTCCAAGAAGAGGGCTGTGTCATCCGCAAATTGTTCAACAAGGAGGTCATCATTATTGGGAAGATGAATCCCTTTAATTGATGGGCCTAATTCTGTAGCCTTGAGAATAAAAGATAAGGCATCAACAACAATGACATATAGTGTCGGGGCAAGAGGGCATCCCTGTCTAATAGACCTCCCAAGGGGAATACAATCAGATAGTTCAACATTGACATCAATCACTGTTGAAGAGTCTTTAAACAAAATGTTGACCCATCTACAAAAATACTTAGGAAATCCAAATGCTTCCAACATTTGAAGCACAAAGGTCCATTCAATTCTATCATAGGCTTTTTCAAAGTCTAAGAGGACCATGGTTGCATTTTGGTTATCCACTTTAGCCCAATTCATGGCTTCCCAACTGGTGATGAGATTGTCCAATATGTATCTGCCTTTTATGAATCCAGTCTGAGTGACAGACACCACCTCCTTAAGGATATTACTGATTTTTCTGGCCATTATTTTGGCAATGATCTTATAAGAAATATTTAATAGAGTGATAGGTCTCCAGTTTTTAATCTGAGACTTATCTCTAAGTTACCGATTCGGGTTCGGGGACGGATTCGGGTACGAGAACCCGGTTCGTGGATTCGTGGATTTTTTTTTTCCCCTATTTTGGGTTCGTGGGGGATACGTGTATATATATATATATATATATATATATATATATATATATATATATATATATATATATATATATATATATATATATATATATATATATACACAAGAAAATAAGAGAAATATACATAATTTCAGAATTTCTAAATCATTTCAATGCTTCATACTATGAATCTAGCCTCATTCATTGATCAATGCTCATAAACATATGTCATACTCATAAACAAATTAAATACTTGATCATCCATTCACATTGCCATAAAACGAAAATGTAGGTAGCATACTATAGTTCAATAAAGACTAAAGTTTGAAACATGAAATCAGAAATATAGTTCAATGTTCATTGTTCATCAATCATCAAATGGATTATTAAAATAATCAGTATCAATGGGGTCTTCAGCGGCTGCGAGTGTAAGATCAACACCATCAGTAGAGCCCAAATCGGTTCCACTAGCACTACTGGGTACCATGTCATCTACATTTTCATCATCCACATCAAGCAATGTGGCTCGAGCAAGATCTTGAATGGTCATCTCCAAGTCAGCAGACTCGGGTGCTACATCCCATAGCATCTCTGGGCCTTTCTTGTATTTCGGATCTTTCTGTGACAAAAGGCGCAAATTGTTGTGTACGTAAACCAAGTCCTCTGCTTTTTTTGCCGCCAACCGGTTACGCTTTACAGAGTGGATAAAGGAGTAGTACTCCAATTCCACTCAGCAGCAGAAGAGCTTGCAACCTACAATAACAAATAGTATAAAGTTTAAACTATAAATACAAGATAAATTAAAATAATAAATTCAAGAGTGTTAGTGGCCCAAAAAAAGAAAAAGAAATCTGAAATATTAAAAACTTACTTGTGACAATATTTTAATTGCAAGGGGTTGGAGGTATTTGAATTCTTGCCCATGGAGGTACCACCATTTGATTGCATTTATTCTACCCCTGTCTTCTTCAGCAATGTCATCAAGCTCTTGTCCTGAGACGAATGACCCAAATTCACTTCTAACATGTGCCCCCAATTCTGGATCACAGAACATTTTACCCAAGGCCTTCTTACACCCATTGGATACCTCAGCATCTCTAAATGGTGCCACTCTCCCTGGAATAGAAAGTACTTCTGAGCTATAATATCTAGGAGATAGGGCATATGCAAGTAGGTGCAAGGATGTAGTCATCTTGTTCCACCGATGGTGCACAATTGATTCAATCTTTTTGTAGAAGATGTCATCAGGATCATTCTCTTTCCTTTGGATGACCTGGGATATCAAATGGTGTTCATGTAAGTTATCTTTATGTAAATTTAAAATTACTAAATTATGAACTTATGTAAATATAATGTTTATAAACTTGTAAGTTGTAACTTACCATTTTCATTTTCTCCAGCATGGTGTCCATGCCATCATAGACATCCCCCAAGCAAGGCTCATCGGTGTCAGCAAACCGAAGCATAGACATGACAGGTTCGGTGAATTCCAATAAATAATCCACAAGAGCCCAATAATCATCATCGAGTATTGTAGCCTTCACCTTTTGAGCCCTCTCTATATTGGATTGCTTCCAAATACTCCATAAGTTGCTAATAACCATTTGACACAATGCTTCCTTGACCCTCACAAGTCGTCGAAGCACGATTATGTGGGATGCAAATCGGGTTTCAGCCACCTAAACACATGTCAATAGTGAGTTAATAACACATTTAAAATATGTAAAACATGAAATAGAGCTCTAAATGATAAATGAAACTAAATAAATTAAAGTTTAAATTTACCTTCAATAATTCCAAGTGTGAGAAACTTCTGAAAATTGCTTGTGACATATGGTGATTTGTCACAAACATTTGAATCTCCTTAGCCTCATCATATATTTTTTTCACCCATTCTATTTGGGTGCCAATTGCTTTCAGAATGAGATTGAGGGAGTGGACGGTGCATGGTGTCCAGAAGATGTGATCATATCTAGCCTCTATCAAAAGACCAGCAGCCCTGCAATTTTTTGCATTGTCCGTAATTACTTGGACAACATTGTCACTACCCACTAACTCTATGCCATCAATGAGAATTTGAGCAATAAACTCTGCATCTTTTTTTTCCCCTCCACAGTCAACTGCCTTCAAAAACATTGCACCCTTGGGGGATACAACAATTACATTGATTAGAGGATGGTTTTTGCAATCTTTCCAGCCATCAAAAACAATAGATACACCCGTTTGAACCCAGGAATCTCTTATTGGTTTTAATCGGTTATCTACATTTCTCCTCTCATTATTCAATAAGGTGGTGCGCAACTTTTCATATCCAGGGCATTGGTATCTGGAAGGTGCTGCATTAACTGCTTGAACCATCTCCCTCCAATAGGGTGATCTCACTAAGTTGAATGAAAGACCATTCCCAAAGAGGCAACGTCCCATTTTTTCATCAGCAATATCCCTTAACTCATTTTGAAATGCCTTGTCTAATGGGCCTCTCTTGCGGGGGGTGATTTCTGGTTGATTCACATCTTCATCTTCTGAAGAAGGCATAGGCAGGAAGGGATGTCTAGAGGTTGTTTGAGTGGGTGGTGATGTTGTTTGTTGTATCCCGGTATTGCCACCTTGTTTCCCTTTTGCACATAGTTTGTCTGCATCTGCTTGTTCTTTCCTTAGTGCAGCTATTTGTCTAGGTGGTAATCCCTTCTTGTCTTTTCCCACACACATATTGATCCCCTTACCTAAAGGGCCTAAAAAATGAAGTTTTACTCGATAGTAGGAGCTCCTATATTGTGTATTGCAAAAATTACATGTCCAAACAAACCCCCCACCTCCAGGACATTGAGCAGCTCTACTAGTGTATTTCCACAAAGGAGATTGTTTATCAATTTTGAAGGTTTGAGACCCCTCAGCCCTTGAGCCTTGACTACTCATTGCTGATTTTGATAGATGCAATCTATAATAAAATGGAAAAAAAACATACTTCAAACTTCTACAAAAACATGAAAGTTTGGAAAAAAAATTTAAAAACAATCCAAATGCTTACTTGAAACTTCTACAAAATCAATCTCAAATGCATACCTTAAACACTTGAATGAGTTAAATCTCTTTTGTGGATCCTATCTAGCACTCCACAGCTGAAACTCTTCACCTCTCTTCAAGCTTGCAAAATGGGAGAGCAAAACACAACAACAAAATGAAAGAGCAAAGTGAGTGCAAATGGGGTTTGGAAGCAAGTATAAGGGATGGATTAGGGTTCCCAATTGAAAAAACAATAAAAAAATGTTATTTTTTAAAGTTTTGACCCCACCAAAGACCCATAGCTCCGCGGGTCCATCCGGGTCCGAGCTGGGTCCTTGCGTGGTCCGCCCGGATCCGCCCGGGTCCGAGCTGGGTCCGGACAGGGTCCGGAATTGGCCCTGTGGGTCTGGTCGGGTCCGTGACAGCTCGGACCCGCATGCGGATCCGGATCCGATGTGCACTCGGACCCGGTCCGAGCCTCTAGGGTGCGGACCCTGCAACTAAGACTTATCTCCATCTTTGGGTAGGAGCTTTATTAACCCTCTATTAATATTTTCTCCTAATGATCCAGCTTCAAATGCTTCTTCATAGACTTCTATCAGCTCACTAGAGATCCACTCTTTATTTTCCTTATAGAACTTAACAGGCAGACCATCAATTCCTGGGGATTTATCATTGGCTTATGACCCTACGACTTCATCAATCTCCTCAATTTTGACTTTCTGATCTAGTACCCTGGCTTGCTCCTGATGACCTTTCGAGGAATTAATTTAATGCACCTGCTCATAGCCTCTACATTCTCCTCTTTATATTCAGAGGAGAACAAATCCTTGTAAAACTCTACAAAGGCTCTCAAGGTTTCTTGATTATTCTTAGTGACTCCCCCTTCTATTTGGATGCCAAAAATTTCTTCTTTGTTTTGTTTTGCTCTGATTAAATTAAAGAATTATTTGGACCCTCTAGCCCCTTCTTTAATCCATCTAGCTTTGGCTCTAACTTTTTGGCCTTGGATTTTGTAATTTTGAATTTTTCTAAGACCGGCTTTGGTGTCTATGAGGGAATGTTCAAATTCTTGATTCTTGCCTTTAGCTTGCAACTGAGATTCAATGTGATTGAGTTTGGACTGATAGAAGTTCTCTTCTTGATTCCTGTCAATGGCACCCTTGGTCCCTATAATTTGGAATAGATTTTTCCATGTTTGCACTAGAAGATTCCACTTTTCTCTAGCACAGAGGGTTGAGTTACAGAACTTAGTTAGGGCAGTAGCAATTCGAATGGCTTGGAGTGAATCCTCATCCTCTAGAAGGGATGTGTTGAGCTTGAAAGTGGATTTCCTCCTATATCTGGGATTCTGATTAGAGTAGGCTTTGAAAAAGATACATACATGAATTGGAGAATGATCAGATAGACTAGCAGGGGCTACTTCTACAGGGTTTTGCCTAGGTTGCTGCTTCAGCCTGAACCATATCTTATTGAAGTAAATTCTGTCTAGTCTACAATAAACCCTATTTTTATAAGCCTGATTGTTGCACCAAGAAAACTAGATATTATTATATTCTTGCTTCATGTTCTCCAAGGGGTCACTGATTTGAAACCTCCTCTTGAATTTAGACCAAAAGAAAAATTCATTACCTTTCCACTCATGTTTATTACCACCGCATTTGTCCTGTTTGTTTTCAATCATATTAAAGTCTCCTATAAATATCCATTTATTGTCAGCTAAATTTTTTGCTAACCAATCCCAAAGACTAGCTCTTTCTCTATAGTCATTTGAGGCATATATGTTGCAGATTCCAACTTCTTGATCCTTCTCTTTGAACTTCCCCCATATAGCTTTTGACAAGGGGAGGTGCCTTTAGATATCAACTTGTCAGCCCAACTACTTCCTATCAGTATAGCAACCCCTCCTTTGCCTCTAATATGATCTGAATATATACAAGTGTCTTTGTTCCAAATGAATTTAAGAGTGTTGTGAGCTTGATAACCAGTAACTTTGATTTCTTGAAGGTATATAATATCCTTTTTATGAACCTTATTACACCAATTTCTGACTATATATTTTCTATCCGACATTTCTAGTCCCCTAACATTCCAACTATGTATGTTCATCATCATAAAGATTTGGGGGTGTTTTGGTTTTTACATAATCTGTTAAAGCATTCTTGCAAATCATTGCTTTTAACTTTGTTGTTTTTCCCACTACTTCTTATACTGCTGCTTCTTTCATAAGTTTTCCTTTTTTTCTTCTTTTTAGATATTACTTCGACAAACCCCTCTTCTTCTTCTCCTTGTTCACTACAGGCCGACAAAGAAGGGCTTTCCTCCATGCCACCAGGCTCTTTTTCAAGAGATACCTGGTCCAAATTCTCAGCACTGCCTCCTTTCATATTATCGGGAGGCATGGTGTTAGGGCGAGTCTTATCTTGTTCAATCAAATGTTGTTCAATCCTTGTTACACTATTATTGTTCTTAATTTTGGAGAGGGCTATCTGTTGAGCATTTTGTAAAGGGGCATTATCTTCATTAACTTTCTCTCTAGGCAAAGGTATGTACAGAGGCTGACAAACAGAAGGGTTCTGTGGTTCCTTGTTTTGCACTGCAGTGTGAATTTCGAATTCATCTTCAAATAACGGGTTTGACATGGAAACAAACTTATCATTCGGGGTGTGGAGAGTTTCTCTGAGAGTATCCTTATTACCTTCATTGACAATAACCCCTTGGTCTATGTTATTATTACTGTCTTCATTTCTACGGGTAGGGTTACTATCCGAATTGTTACTTCTGCTGGCCAAATTGTCCTTGTCCTTAGCCTTGGGAGGGGGGTCCTTCTCATGCTGAGGGGCTTCATTGAATTTTTTTGAGAAATTTTTCAACAGAGGGTAGTCCTTCCTATTATGACCATTAAGTTTGCAATGAAAACATGCCCCAATATCCCCAAGTTTAACTATAGCCCAATTCCATCTATCACTTTCAATATCAAGAGAAATTTTGTCGGGGAACACAACATTAGGGTTAAGAATGACTAAAGCTCGGGCGTTGAGATGCTGAAGGGTAACTTTGGCTTCCTCGACTTGAAGGACACAACTGAGGGGTTTAAGAAGGTGGGGAATAAATTGCCACAACTCGGGTTGCACATTCCTAAGCTTTATCCAAACTAGAGAAGAGCGAGCTATAACATTCTCGGATTTGTAGCTGGAGGACCAAGGAAGAGCCCTAAACATTGTTTGCCCAACATTCCAATAACCTTTATTTAACACTTTTTCTTGCATAGCACGATTCTTAAAAAAAATAACAAATAAGCCTTGTTGCACCATTCTGCTAAAACTAACATTAATACCAAGCTTTTTTCCCCAAATATTGCCAATCCAATCATCAAGAAACTTTCAAGCAGGAAAAAATTTCATATCCAGACAAACAAAAAAGATAGCAATGTTTTTTAGTCGGGATTGTTCGACTATTATAGCATTTACCATGTCTACATTCGGGAGCGAGGATCTTAGCACCAGGGTGCAGAATCTTACCTTCCTCTCCTCCTTCCTTCTCTCCTCTGGAACAATCTGCTGCAGACTCATTGTTATTTCCTCCATGTCGATGTCCATCGGGTTCGAGGGGTCCTCCTCCATATTCCTCGACCACTTCAAACTGCGTTGGCTTTGGAAAAACCGTTTCCTCAGCCACAACTGCATTGTAAGATGGTTTGTTTGCTTCTCTGCAACCATCATGAATACCTCCTTCTGCCCTTTTATCACTACCTTGCCCATCTTTTCCATCTTGAATGCCTTCTACGACCATCAGAGAAAAAATCGTGGCAAATCAACTAAGATCTAGCACTAGATGGCCTTCATTGCAGATAATAAAGGCAACCAAAAGCGAACCAGGGCCGAAACCAGGAAAAAAATAATGAAACAGAGAGGCGAAACGAAGGGAAAGACAGAACACACGAGCAAGACAAAAGAAAAAAGAAAAGGGAATAAATGCAAACGGACACGAGGCAGAACAAAGAAGAACACAACACCCAAACACCGAGGAAGCTGTCACGGGAGCAGTACGGAGGAGCCATGGGTCCCTCCACCTGCAGACAGCGACGGCACAATCACCAAAACCTGCGGGCCAACTTGCAGAGCGCTCTTCCGACCATTGTCCTCAAATGTTGAAAAAAGATTCATAAAATATTAAAAAATAGCCATCATTTTTTATATGTTGGGTGCATCTAAATAATAAATCAGAAATCTAAAAGGATAGAATCTAGAATAGAACTCTTCCATTTGCTGATTGGAGTATTTGAAATTTAAAATATAAAATTATTGTTTAATGTTCAATGTTCAATGATCAATCACAATGCAATGTTCAATGTTCAATGATTTTACATATTTATGTCTTATATTGTTATACATCTTTTCATAACTAGCATTTTAAGTACCACATGTATAGTATATACTATATACACCCCCCTCGTCCCCCGCCGCCATCCCCCTGCTGTCCCCAAATGAAGGCCCCTCTATCCCCCCGTCCCCCAGGGCGGTGTAACTATGGTTTCCAGTTATTTTGTTTGCAAGTGAGTGAGTTTTATGTGCAACACTTTATTTTTGTCAATTTAATTACCAGCCTATTTTTTTTGTTATATGTTGAGATAAAGGATTCTGATATACTAGTGAGGTCAACTTTATTCTGTTTGTGATGGAATGGCCATGCATTTGCTGCTGGCTGCTGGCTGCTGGCCAGTGGTCCAGCGATAGATCATGGCATGCAGTATTGTGATGGTGTGGGTAACTGTAAAACAAACTGCTAACATCAGTCGTAATTGTGTTCACTTAACTATGCTGATGTCTTTTCTTAATATTTTTAGCCTCCAGACAGACCTTGCTTTGATACAGTGGCGATCAGAGCTCTCTCCGAGGTGATGCATGAATAGATTTGAAGTAAGGTACTTTATAAACTTGTGGAACCGGGCAAGAATACCAAGCAATTCAAATCTTGCAAAAACTGGTGCGGTTTAAAGAGCTTCTAATCTGGCAACCAATAGGCTCTCACACATATAGGTAACTTAGTATTATAAACCAGGATATTTTCACCAAGGCTCCTGTTGGCTAACCAGACAGTGAGATTTTGGCAAGGCTATAAATTCCGGGAAGATAGATTCATTTGTTTGATCTTGTTTGATAGAATGTAGCCACCTCCTGGTTGTATCTTTTTGCCTTTGCTAAATTCCTCAGTTCTAGTAGACGCCATTTAAACAGGGGAAATGTCTGATTTTTTCCAAATAACAGAAGACAAGCAATAAATACAGAATTTGATGAACAAACAAAATATGCAGTCCGATTATTTATTTATACATGGTGTATCTGGTAACAATTCTTTTCCTGACCAAATCTCAATGTACAGCAGTTAGTTTTCTCACCTTACCAATAACCTAAACTGCTCTTGAAGGTTGATGGGTTCATGCTAGATATGGCTGCTGATAATGTGTCGTTTTGTTACCGACTATTTTCTAGTCAGAGTTAGAATTTTGTGTCAACATGTTTTTTGCTGGCACTATTGTTGGCCATCAGAGGAAGTAATTGTTTGCATATTTGATTTTGGATAACAAATCATTTTTGTATGCTATAGTGGCATTGCAACTGATATATTTCTTTCATCTAATGCGAACATTGTCAAGTAACAAATCTCTGTTGGTTGAACATATGGATTCCATCCATTAATGGATGAAGTTGATTTATTTTCCATTTGGTTTGACTTGATTATGGTGGCTTGCAGTCATTTCTCAATCCCCGCAAGTGCCATTTATACAGGGGAAGCAAAGGACATTTCCAGATAAAAGAAGACAAGCAATAAATACTAACCAATGAATATTTGCAGCATGATCATGAACGGAGATAGGGGTTTAATAAACAATTGAAATTACACTTTCCAACCATTTACTTGTACATAGTGAAACTGTTGCATATTTTTCCCTCACTGCATATGTATGTATGGCAGTCAGTTTCCTCCTTGTATTAGATAACCCAGATTGCTTTTGATTCTTTTAAAGCTGTTGGTTTTATGTTAGTTATAACTGTTTGGTGCCTTTAGAATACTGCTAACATTCAGCCAGAATTAGAATGTTGTGGCAGCCTTATTTTCGTATGGCACTAATAGTGAGATTGAAAATGAGATATCGTTTCATCTTGTAACAAATATCTGCTGGTTAGAAGAATGACAAAATGGCTGATGAATTGAAATTTTATAGAGTTTTTGGGTTTCAGCTGCTAATAGGTGAATGCTATTTGCAATCTTTTGGAGGTTGATTTAGATGCTGTAATGGAGGAAGAGGCAATGGAAAGAGAACATGGGATAAAGAGGGGCGGGGTGGGATGAGTTGATCTATTGTTGAGATTTAAACCTTATAATAAAGTGCAAGTATGTTGTGGGTATTTTGAATCTTCCCTTTCCATTTGAAGTCTGACTGCTTGAGTGAAGAAAACAATTTAGGTTCAACCTTGGAATGAAAGACTTCAATAACATCTGAACCTGGATTTCTGGCTAGGCCATAACTTAAAAAATTGCATTTATTCTTTTATAAAATAAATGACTTAATTCTATCTGATAATGGTAGCCTAAGCTAGTTACCATGTTTGTTGTATTATCTGTAGTGTACGATAAATGACATCATGAAAGTGATTTATCTTCTTGGGTAGCCACATGTTTATCTGGACTGTGGTTTGGTTTCATCTCACATTTTCTTTCAATTGAATGTTTCTGCCTGATCCCAAGGGTTTCTTTAACTGTATGGATAGAATTTGAAAAAAAACATAGATGGATTAGTAATAGTCAGCGATACAACAGAAGCTTTTTATGCAATTTGGACATGGGTTGAGACTTACCGTATACAGAGATAGTTCTTTCTTTGTCATGTGTGACTTCCCCTCTACTGCTCATACTTTTCAGTAAATTTTGTCTGCCTACCTTCTGAGGGTTTATTTATCTGATTCAAAAGAACTTGAAGTGGATTTGCTGGTTTACTAATGACGATAGTTAGTGATCATACAAAAGCTTTAGGACTGTGTGCAATAAATGGGAATTATTTTGATAACTTGATACTAAAGTTTGTATTATGTACTGAGTTAGATTTTCTATCTGATTTTGCTTGTGTCATGCGGTGTGTTTCTTTTTTTTTTTGATAGATAATGGGCCTTGGCCGAAATATTTTATTAGTTTGTAAAATTTTACAATCCTGGTTAAGCGTGGGCACCGGTAGGAAAGAACCGGGCGAAGAAAACCTCCGGTCTTGCCCAAAAAATGAAAAATAAAGAGTTTTCAAAATTACATTGCTTTACAGATTCAGACTGCCCGTAAGGGAAATACGGGATACTGTTACTGGTAAACCATTTATATAGTTACATTCACAGAAGATAAATTACAAATTTCAACATGCATCCCTTCTTTCCAACTGCAATACCCAGGAAGCTTGATCAGACTTTATCACCTTCCAAGGTCCTCTAAACTTGTCTTGACTTTATGAGTACAGCCCTGTATCTGCACAATATTTGAGACAATCTCCACAATTCTTGACACACATGTTAGTAACCAATATTAAATGCTTAACATTAGATGTCTGAAACTACCGTATAGGAACCATACTTAGTCAACTTCTGGTAACTGAGATGACAACAATAAGAGACCCAGGGATGTTGCCATAGTTGCCACTTGCCACTTGCCACTTGCCAGCCCCGTATTGTATCAATGGCAACTTGATGCAAAACGACTATAGTAAGAGCATACAGACCTTGCGTTCATTCCTTCCTCGTTTTACTGAGTAGAGGAGAATTAGACACATCTAACAAATAAACAACAACTTTTTCATATCAAGTAGAAACTATCCATCCTAATCTTAGCTTCATCCATGTTTAATGTAGGAAGACAACCATTTAGAGATCTTCACAATTATCTGTTAAGTGTGTTTTAAATATCTACTTCATTAACCTACACATTATATGCCTTGACTGATTTTAACACATATAGCATTTATAAAATTAAAACCATATCTGACAAATTCCTGCTTCCTAACTACATCTCTTCGTTATGACAGAAATTATTAAAAGATAAAGCCAGGATAAACTGCCTTATTCTTAATCACCCACCAAACCTATTTTTCAAGTGTTGAATAGTCTATCAATATTACATGCTCAGAGGGACAACTCATCCCTTCACAGAAATAGGGACGAGAATTAAAGGTGTGGTATCTCTGTCCATGCCATAAGAAGAAGAAAATTTGAGACCATTATCTTTCTTTCATGGATTCAGCTTAGATACCATACCTTTTTGTCCCCCTATTTTCATGAAGGGAGGAGATCTGCCAGGAATGTGTTTTACTATGCCAGATCATTCAGTTACTATCCTATTTTTTTTCATTATAGGAGAAGCTAGAATTTACTAACAATTACCATACTGACTGAGAATCAATATCTGTCAAGTATAAGCAATTCAATGAAAACAAACAAACTTCTAAAATTCCTCCTTTTTTTTTCTTTTTTTCTTTTATAAGATTTATTGTGTCCTCTTACACACTAAATTTATTGAATTCCTCATCTGTTTTTGCCTTTCTTTGTGTCAAAATTAACCTTGTTGTCATTTGCTGAAGGTTACAGGAACAACTTCTCTTTATCAGAAGTCACAGTAAGATGGGCAGCACAGGTGGAAGGAAGAATGCAGGATGGCCAACAAATGTTCGTGTTGCTGTGGTAGGAGACAGTGGTACTGGGAAGTCCAGTCTAATTGTCACTGTGGCTACTGATACATTTCCAGTTAATGTTCCTTCTTTTGTGCAACCAACAAGAATCCCTCAGGATTACTACCCTGATCGTATACCACTAACAATAATCGACACATCATCAATGTTAGTATTTTTTCTTTGTTGGCTTTTGCTCACATGTGATACTCGTATTATGCTTTAATAGCAAATGTGCAGATAGTATTCTTTGCACTTGTATATAGGAATGTTTTTTATCAATTTTTTTCCAACATATTATTCAAACTTCTAAAACCTCCCATATTTGGATGCAATCTATTCTTACATTTACAGGCCTGAGGATAGGACCAAGATGGGAGCAGAGTGCAAGAGGGCAGATGCAATTGTGCTAACATATGCTTGTGACCAGCCTAGCACATTGGACAGATTATCGACCTATTGGCTCCCAGAACTCCGTCGCTTGGAAGTATGGCTCTTGCATATAATGTCATTTAGTTTTTCTTTATGGGTTCATGCCTATTGAAATGTTTTCTATGTACCAACCAATGGATGTTTCTACTTCCTCCTTGGTTATACAGGTTAAGGCTCCAGTCATTGTAGTTGGCTGTAAATTAGATCTTCGGGAGGACCAGCCTCAAAGTTTGGAGCAAGTAATGTCTCCACTTATGCAGGAATTCCGAGAGATTGAGACATGTATAGAATGTTCAGCACTAAAGCAGATTCAGGTTGCGCTATAAATTTAAACAAATGAATTTTGAAGGACCCATTTAACATAGAATGGTTATGCTTATATTTTAATAAACATTACTTTTCTTGTTACACTACATAAATTTGTAACTGCAATTTTGCTTGTAGACTTTAGATTCTATTTTGTTATTTTAATTTTTGTTGGAGACTTGTCCATTTTTTCTTGAGTCCATGCTTATCTTTGAAATAAGACAAATGACTAATCAGAGGTTCATGTTACATCTGAGTGCATGTTGATGTACTGCATGTATTTTTACCCATGGTGCATGGTAAAAAGAAAATATTAATGTCAAATAAAATGTTAATATAAAACTGAAACATGATGAGCGTGTGTAGATGTGGAAGCTGTGAGTGGGGTTGTTATCGTAAGTTCTGGGTGATTGAATGCAAGATTTCTATTTCTTTAGGATTTATATTTTGTGGCCATTGTCGATAATTTATTTGTTAAATATTGAGAGGACTAGAAATGCAACTGTTCACAATAGCTAGTTTTTTGAGCCTGCTTATTTTAATTAAAATTGTAATAACTGTATCAACACTACCCTTTCTTTAGGTGAGGCTTACTTTTGTTTGAGACAGTATAGTCATATTTTTCTTATTTGAAATATATGTTATCTATGACCATTCAAGCATGGGAGATTCTTCCCTGTTGAATTTGGTGTAACTTTTCGGACCCTTCTAAGCCATATAATCTGCCCTTCCTCAGTTTGTACAGTTTGTTTTCTAGTTGGGACACTGATATTTAAACAACCATACTTGACAGGTTGCTGAAGTTTTTTATTATGCTCAAAAGACAGTTCTTCATCCAACAGCACCTTTATTTGACCAAGAAAATCAATCGCTAAAGCCTCGTTGTGTGAGGGCATTGAAGAGAGTATTCATCATGTGTGATAATGACAAAGATGGTGCTCTTAGTGATGCTGAGCTTAATGAATTTCAAGTATGGCATGGTTTCAGAATATTTAAAAAATATCAGATGCTTCTGGTTTGCTCTTTAGGGACACATGAATTTTTATAGAATATCTTTTTGCACTGTAATTTTAAATCTATGTATCTTGTTCATTGGACATGATGCAAATCTTCAGTTCCATTTTTCAAAAAATTACTTAGGATATACAAACTATTTGATGCTATGTAGCATCTGAGAACATGACATTAGAATGGAGGCTCATGATAGCTTGTTGTCTTATTTATTGAACAGGTTAGATGCTTTAATGCTCCTCTACAACCCTCTGAAATTGTTGATGTGAAGAGGGTTGTCTCAGAGAGACTTCCACAAAGTGTCAATGAAAATGGCTTGACACTAACAGGATTTCTTTTTCTCCATGCTCTTTTTATTGAGAAAGGACGATTGGAAACTACTTGGACAGTTTTGCGAAACTTTGGTTATGATGATGAGATTAAGCTTAGAGATGACG
Source organism: Chamaecyparis obtusa (assembly GCA_027943335.1). NCBI lineage: Eukaryota > Viridiplantae > Streptophyta > Pinopsida > Cupressales > Cupressaceae > Chamaecyparis > Chamaecyparis obtusa. The sequence goes on along the minus strand of BSBK01003245.1, from coordinate 909,557 downwards.
ACCTTCCAACTGCACAGTTCAAGCGAACACCTGACCAGGTATAGTGAAGATTGTATAATTTTTTGTCATTGTATTAGAGTTAATGACATTGTAAATTCAGGTTCTATTAATGTTCTATGTTTGCCTTTATGCATAATGTTGCCATTTAATGCTATTCATCCTTGAGAAGCTTCAAGCTTTTGGCATATTTTTTGCAATTTAACAAGAAGGGGAAAAGTTAAGATTCTTTGTGAAGCAGAAAATGATAGTTAGAGTTTGTAGTCTAGAGAAAAAAAAAATAATGGTTGTATATAGAAGAGTATTTATATGAAAAGCTACTCTCTAGTTCTTTTGAGTTGTATTTGGTCTGTATAAGGATACTATGCTAATCAAATTTTAATTGCTTTATAATTTTTTTTCCATTACTTAAGCTGACTATGTCATTATCCCTATTGCAATCTTTTCCCAAATGCATTGTGTATCTTTTCCCAAAGGATACTATGCTAATGAAATTTGAATGCTTTTAAATCAATTGACATTCAAATTTGACATTGCCTTTTGCCTATCAAAATAATTGTATGTTCTGAACTTAATTAAATGCATTGTGTATTGTGGCTATATGTTATATATGGAGGCAATTACTTTGCATTGGATATGTTCAAAAATTTTTACAGGTAACATATTGCTGTAGAGATGGAGCAAGAGGAGAGCTTGCAATGAATATTCTTTTATGGCACAAGAAGATCAAAAAACTGTGTAATTTATGTAGGAGAAAGTCCCTTAAGAGTCAAATTACTATCTTTGTTTTAGAAATTGAGTGATCCTTAATTGCCTTTGTTATATAATGTTCAATTTTTTTCCACTGCATTGAATACCAAATATATCTCCACGATGCACAAAAAAGAACATAATACGAGGTACCAAGCTACTTGGTATAAAGACATATAATGATTTGAACTGGTTATATAATAAGGTTTGCAGTGTGAGTATATATAATAGATGTTTAATGCACTTAAACCATTTTACTTCTTTTGGTCAGTTCTTAGGTCGTCTATGTCAATGCCATTTCATTCAAATAATAGATACAAGGTTGGCCTATATTTATTGTACATATATGATTGACATTAACTAAGCTAGGTCCATGCCAGGGTACAAATATGGGCTCAACCTAATCTGCTATAATATCACATCAGTTTTACTCATTGGGTCTTTAATAAATATCTCTAAGGAATACTTAAAGGAGCCCAAGGCTGTTTTTTTCGATTGGTAATAATAGTTATTTCATTAATATCAATTAAAAAGTAGTACATTGTAATAATTACATCAAATACAATACGCCATTCATCCACCAACCAATCACCACGTGCAAATAAACTTCAACCACCCTTTGACCACCCCCTGCTAAAAACCACCCTAGCAAAAATAGTAAAAGCCATGCTATCACCCATTTAACCAGTAACACACCCATGTGAACAAACAACCAAAATTAGGGGCCACGACAAGGTCTTCGACCATCAGAATCTCTGTAGAATAAAGCATTTCAAAGCAACCCTACCCCTAACCTAGACATGAGCCAAAAATGAAACCAACAATAGAAGCAAACAAAATTTCAAAAAAGTGTGACAAGACAAAGGCACCAAAAATGGATGGGAAACCCAAATCTCTTCCAAAAGGAACTAACTAACCCCATTCCCACCAGCCCTTGCCGCAGGAGCATCGGGTTGTGCTTGCTTCCTGGTCCTCGACCACCTCTTCTTTCTTGAATTCTCCAGTGCATTCACCACCACCAAGGCATGAATCAACATGTATTCACGTTGCCGAAGAGAGAGCTTCATGGATTCCCACCTTGATACTGCTCGAATTCTTCTTTCATCTCTATCTATACTCGAAGGCCATTGGATGAAGGGGATCAATTCATAAGCCTCTGCCACCCTTGGGTTAGCAATGCCCCCTCGCATGTTGAAGCCAACCTTTGGAATAGCCCACTTCATCACAGACTCCAACCCAAAAAGCAAATCCGCTTCCACTAGAGACTCTATTCACTCATTGAATTTCTGCCTCGTCCTCTACCAGTTCTAGACCCCAAGCCAGATTCAGAGACAAGATGTCCATATTTGTATGCTTCACATCAATGATGTCATCACCAAGCACCTCTACAACTGCATTCACCAAATCACCTTACAACAATTGAACAAATGCTTTAGGCGTTGAGCTGTGACTGGCCCAAAAAAGGCAGCTTGTTGCCGAGTAGTAAGTAAAGTGAAATTTGCTTCCATCGTGGTCACTTCGCCAATGCGCACCTCAAAACATAGAATGAACAAAAAAGGACACTTGCCCTCCTCTAAAGGCCACACACAAACCCCCATCATATCAGCACATTCCTTGCAACAATTATTAAGAACCCTGTCAGTTGGCGGCAGATGAGTGATGTCACTCATTAAAGGGAAGATTATGAAAATCCTCCTCTTATACCTCCCCTTCATCATTTAACGTCAGTGCCCATTTTGAGAGAGCTTTTCACCTCATTACCAGATTTCCGTACATAGCTTACTTGAAACTCCTCAAAAGAGGATAATTCCTTTTGGATTGCAAAGATGAATTTTTGTAGGTGCCAAGCTTGTACACTACCATTAATGATGGAATTAATTATAATGAGAGAGAGACCTTCCAAATGAATTCTTGAAACCCCTATCCTTCTGCCAAGTCGAACAGCATGAAGAGCCACAATCGCCTCAACAACATTATTAGTCCCCTTTGCAATCCTCTTCTCCCCCATACAAAGAACACTTCCAAACCATTCCCTAGCAGCAAAATTGATTCCAAAGGGCCCAAGTTTGCCCTTGGAAACACCATCAAAGTTGATCTTTATCCATCCCTCCAATGGACAGGTCCACCTAACATCTTTACTAATTTGTGTTCCTGGATTGACCTAGGTCTACCCAAGAGCCCAAGGTTGTCGACATTGTTACCATCCCTCAATATTCTTCATGAAGAGTCTCATCCTTGAATTTTCTTAAACAAGAAGATGCTTGAAAATCATGTCTTCATATGCAAGTCTATGATTAGAGAAGTTTTGTAAGATTTAATGAAAATCCAAACACGATCCTAGATCTAAGTGAGTATAGAAGATCGCAACTAAATACAAGCATGCAAATAGTGTAGAATGTAAATATCAATAAAAATCCAATATTGAGAATATGAAGAGATTAATGTGAAATTGATTATTCATTTGAATAAAAGAGTTACAATATATTGTCCTAAGTTTCCAAATTCAACAAGGATGATGAAAATATAGAAAACCTAAAAAAAGGGTTTGCTTTAACTAAATCTCTAAATCTAAGAGGATAAGGAAAAATAGAATATCATCAAAGAAAAATGATATGTGCTCATTTATCCCATCCTACCTAAGTAATAATTTAAATCACTTAAGTAAACTTAACAAAAAGGTTCAGTTAACTAATTACATGAACAAACCCCCTTACATGCAACTTTGGAGAAATGTCAAATATGAATGGTTCATGACAACTACTCTTGATTACGTACCCATTTACAATGACATTCACCTCAAACAATGAGGAGAAAACCTGCAGGAGAAAACTCCCTCAAGAGAGGATGAAGAGAGACCATTCCTTCCCTTGGGAAGAAACAAGGCAAAGGAAGCATGCAAGATATCTTTCTATTTTTAAAAGGAATTTGAGGGGAGCAAAATGTATGATGTCTCTTGACTTTTCTCAAGTGTTGCTCAAGGATTTCCAAGCCAATGCCAAACTGTGACAAATGATCATGTGGAGAAAGAACAAGAGGGTTTGAAGGTGCCCTCATGGCATCAAAAGAAAATGATGCAAATCCATAGGAGTTAACACCAAAGAGGAAAATAATATGCTCGATAGTGTTCTTAAAGTCCGTAAGAAAGAATTCACAAAACAAATTTGCAATGTCCATCAAGTATTCATCCAAAGTAGTTGCATTTGGAAGATGACGAATGAGAACTTGTTGAACTAAATCACTAGGAGTCTCATTTGAAGCAACACTAAAATTTGAAGAAGCTGGAGGAAAAGGAATATCGACATGTCTCTTGAACATTAGTCATTGAAAGTGCTTGAAGGTCCAAATGCCAATATTTCACCTCTTCAAAATGTCCACACTAGATGCTTGATTGTGAATTGAAGGAACATCAAGAGCAAAACGTAAGGTGTATAAGCTAGATTTATCATCTAACGTCTCAATTGCACCAATATCTTTGCTTTGCAAAGCTTGAATGTTCACAATTTCTGATGTGAATTCAGCACTCTTCCTTTCTCACTGTGTGATCTGATATATATAAATGATATTAATTGACAATGATGGTACATAAAGGAAATCATTGAAGGATCCCTCACCTATGTTAATAGACCCTGTCCTACAAACATGCATATATAAGTTATCCATCAAGATATATGGTGTAGAACAATTGTCATTTGAGGAAAATATACTTTGAGGATTAGCCATGTGATGTGAAGCTCCAAATCAAGAAGCCAGCTTGACTTAGAATCTACAACTGCAACAAGTGCTTGCCCTTATTGTGATTTTGAAGACATTGGACACTTTGGCATAGTTGAAGGGAATTTGATTGTGTTATTTTGTAAAAGATTCTTCAACTCATCAATTTGTTTTGAATAACATTAATGTTCATTATGGCCTGCTTTTTTGCAATATGCAGATTTGGGTTTCTTCTTTCTAATGATTTTGCTTTTGAGGGAGAGGATTCAAATCTAATTGTGCATTAAAGTTATCCTTCTTTTTTCTTATTCTTTTGTTTCTCTTCAAGGTTCCCTGATTTTTTCTGTACTTAAAGCTCAATAGCTAGTAATGATTGTGACTTAGAAGACTTGACGAGGTTCATTTGAATTAATTTAGCTTCCTCCTGGATTAGAAGATTGGAAATGTATCAAGCAGCTCCCATAGAAAGCCATTGTGTGGGAAGGCTAGAAACAAATAACGAATACTAATAGCAAGCTTGGATAAGACATTTATGATCCTCTTTTGCAATTTTGCAGTCCCTTAGTTGTGTTCTGAGCTGTTCCATCTTTAAGATGCAGTTGTGGATGTGATTAAAATTGTAAAGTCGAGATTCAACAGATTACTGATAATTCGATATCCCTTGATTTTGTTAGTTTTACTATACAAATTTTCAATAGCATCCCAATTTTCTTTAGGAGTTTTGCATGTTTCAAGTTGAAATTGTAAATTAAAAGACTCTTAAGAGCAAATGTTACCAAGAGCTTTCTCACAATTCATCTCCCACATTGCCTTTGCACTGGCATCAATAAGTTAAGCAAAAATTACATTTATAAACTTAGTGCAAGCTTTTTGCCTTAATTCCATACTAATCGCATCCATGAGGAATAGTTAGACGGAGTTAGGAGTTCAATTTGGATTTTCCCCATTGCAAGAACATGCAACAAGATTTGAAAGTAAACAACCACCACAAGATTAGTGTCTCACATTCATATAATCACTGATCCCCCTATCAAAATATGATGATGACACATCATAAATAGTGTAATTATAGTTGCCACTTGCCAATTAATGAAGTGATCCTGGTTTTAGTGTACTACAAATGCCTAAAATAGATCACAAATCTGAAACTGTAGTTTTTGAAATAGAATGAGATGAATCAAACTACACCAATGAAAAACATATAGAAAATTATGCAATTTTAGAAAAAATTGTGCCAGAAGATTGTTGGTTCCCAAATCAACAAATTGGAAAGTTCTCAAAGTATGCCAAGCTTTGTGCTCAAACTCTCCAAGTGACTTGGCCAATGAACAGGATTAACCAATTTATGGTTGAATTCCCCTACTCTTCAGGCTCTGCAAGACCTAGGCGGGTAGACCTATTCTCCAACTGTATCTCCAAGTTAAAGCTTTTTATAGCAGATTCTATCTTCTATCTCTACTATATTTCTAATCTCTTCAAAGTGGCATGGATCTTTGAAACAAACTGATTTACTGATTTCTTAATTTCTACTTACTCTTCTGATAATTCTTCTTTTACTTCTGCTACTACTTCTTACTCCGCTTCTACTATTATCTACTTCAATCTATTCTTCTATTTCTGCTTCCACACTTGTATTTTTCTACCTCTGATTTGCAACTGTCTTCTACTCCTTAATTATCTGATTTGCTTTTGCTTCTATCTATTTTCTACACAATTTTAACTAATTTCTTTAAGTTTTCTTAATGAAATACGATTTATTCTTTAAATGTTCAGAATATAGCCTCCTCTTGACCAGTGCCTTCCTTCCTTGGGCAATAGAGTCACTTCTCTTCTAACCCTATGTATAACTCTGAAAGACAACTTTTTAAACCCATCCCTGGCGAGTCTGTCAGTTACCTAACCCTCAGTGTTATAATTAGATGCCTTCAATTACAGTTAGTCTGATTGAATTTAACTCTCACAGAAAGACCAATCAGAATAAAATGCAATTAGCTGCCTTTTGTCTCAGATGCACTCTATATTTTTCTAACTTGCAATTATAACACAATCTCCACACAAGGATTTAGAATGACAACCACCTACTGTAAGTAGTTATAACAGAGAACTGATTAAAAGATGAAAGTTTCCACAATTGACAAGAAAAGGAAAATGCTGATTGTATTTATTTAGAGGAAACCATATCACAAAGTATAATAGTGTCTTGCTGATCTGATTTGATCTAATATAAAAGATTTGATGATCCTTAATAGTACAAAATGATTTCCCATATATAGGGAAGATAAGAGTCTTTTCAATGAAAAGACGTCTTTCAAAAGAGAATAATTTTAACAACTAATTACCTCTAAGAAATAGATTAACTGACCCTAAGTGGTCAACGTATTCTTGAGCCTGATTCACATTAGCATTCGCAAAGTAATGCCCCATCATATACTCTGTTTGTAAAGTTTGTTTGTAGCCTTTGTAACATAAATGCCATATCCTCTGCATCATGTAATCCTACCAAGACCTGACAGAAGTACTGGGCAAAGTATTCCTTCCATTGTTCTAAAGGAACAGGTACTCCATCATCCAAGACTGGTGGGATCACGTCTGCCTCTCTGCTTTCTAATTGTCTCATATGTTCCCTCAATTCTTGATAGAAACTGTAGTGTTTGTCCAATAGTTTATCACCTTTCTTAAGAGCCTTAGGGGACAAAGAGTCTTTCTTTCCCAATTTTTTGATCAATCTGTCTTTTAATCGAGCATGCTCTTCCAGGGCTTTATTAGTACCTGAATATGTTTTCCAAAAATTAACTGCATGTACCTCTGTTGCATAAAAGCGAAACTCAAGGATCCCTGTCATCAATTCATCAATGGCTTTTTGCTTGTTCATCTCCGTCTCCTTCAACCTTTTTTCAAATTTCAAAGCCCTGTGTCTCCAATATGTTATATCTGTTAAGGATAACACTACTCTCTTCTCTGTTTCGAAATCAATTGAAGTCTCACCTCTCTCAATGTTTCCAGGAGGCCACTCCTTTTGAGTAGCTATTTCTTGCCATCTCTATTTTTCCACTTCACAAGCTTCATATAAGGCCTTGTAATTATTTCTTTCTCTGACCAATAACTCTACTTGATCTTTATTTAATTGAGCAACATTTAAATTCAATTGGGCTGTCTCCCTTGGATAGGTCTTCTGTCTCTAGGATAAACAACCCATTGCAATAATGCTTTTTGATCCACATCATAGCCTGATCCTATATATATGCAATCAATGTCTTCTGGTAGTATCATTTTCTCAGGGTTTGCTTGCTTAGTAAAACTATCAAAAATCATTGCTGCCTTCATATCCCATCCTTGGTATATGATCACCCCTGCTTCTTTCAAAATCTGTCTGCCTTTTGTGGGGTCATCTCATGCATCTCAACTTCTATCTCTTTCTGAAGTTCTTGTTACAAATCCTCCTCATTTGAGGTGTCACCAAGCCTTTGTCTCAGTAGTTGCCCTTTGTACTGGTACAAGAAAGTGAATTCAAAGGTACTAATGAAATCCTGATTAGATATAAAGTTTTCAAAATCATCCATCCTTTCATCTGCAATCTCATAAGTTGGGGCATGTAACATGATTTTATTTGGGAGATCTTCATCTATCTCCAATGGTGGAATAACATTGTCATCATTTCTTATATCTGTAGTTAATTTTGGTGACAAGTGGGCTAAAGGTGTTACTGCCCTGCTATCCTTTGGTATCTCCTTTGTTACATATTCTGGAATTACATCAAGATTCTCTTCACTGTGTTCTAGCATCTTCTTTGCCTTAGCTACAGGATCCTCAATTCCTTTCAACACTTGCATGTTGATTTTGTTTCTGAAAACTTTCCATTTATATGCTTCTAAAACGTTGTCATATAGATCCCTCTTTTTTATGGCTGCTTCTCTTTCCAGGATCAATTAACAATGGAATGTGTTCAAATCCTTTTAATTTCTGAGATGCTTTGGCCCACTCTATGTATCCTTCAGGGTCTAAATTTATCCTTGGGCTATCAGTTGACATGTGATAATAGTCTAATTTTGCATTAATCAAGTCATAACTGCCTGTATTTTTCACTGCAAATTCTCTAAATGCCAAACATCCGGGCACAAAAGATTGTTTCCTATGTGATCTCAAATGCACTGCACTGGATGCAAAAAGTTGTCTGATGATTTCGAGGTAGGCCACTCTGTCAGGAACTGTTTTAGGCAAAACATAAAGGGCATTTTTCAAAACCATATACCCTTATCTGTGTGTGATTCTTGAAACAATACCAGTCACCCCAATTATGGTCCAGAGCACTTTGGTCATCAAACTCCTTAGGTGTGAGAAACTTCTTTATTTCAGGTGACATTGAAAAGTCATGTGGGTGTCCCATCAGGTTATACAATGGTCTCGCAAAATGATCTTCAAAACAAACATACTGACAATTTGCAAACCTTTGATCCCAAATAGATAACCACAATTGCACCGGTTTACCAAAGCCCATCTTATCATACTCATTTATCGACAACTCCTCACTCCATAATCCTATCTCTTGACCAATATAAAGAAGCCCGTGCATGAGAAATGAGTAGTGCTTAAAATACATTTGGCTAGCGTCACCTTTTATCTGCTCCAGGCCATGGTTCATTTGATCAGTGATGTATGAAGCATAATCAAAGGCTGCTATGTTTATCAATGGTGGAGCTTCTATTTCAAGGACTTGCCCTGTTATGTAGTATGTAAATTTAATGTGGGGATAAAACATGTTTACATCATAGGGAGGTTTGTCTTCATCCTCAAAAACATGAAGGGCTTTGTTTTTTCTTGATTTGTGAATTGGCAGCCTCCATCGTTTATATGCACTTTCAAGGGCAAAATATTCTTCTGTAAGCTTATGCACATCAATGTGACTCTCACAACCCCATTCTAAATCAAACACTTGTTTGATGTATTCCTTCTTCACAGGCAATAGGGGATTTCCTCCAATCATATATCGTCTTGGTTTTGGGATCATATCTATCGACGATTGCCTTCATAAGTTCTACATTTACAAACACATTTGGGACCACCAATTTTCGTAAATTCAATTGCTAGGGATTGTTAATAGGTTCATTTCTGTCCTTTCTCTTGTAATGAAAAATAAAAAGATCATAACCTCTTTCTGCTGTCCAGACATCACCCAGGTCCCTAAATTTATCATCTAATCTCTCTTTCTTAGGCTTTAATTGCTTTGATCTCTGTTGAGATGCAGGGAATTGGTCTAGCAAATCCTGGTTCAGATGCCTTCCCTCCTTTCTGTGATGTTTGGGTTTTATTTCTTCATTACCGACTGTCTTAGGAGGTTCCTTTTGTTTCTTGACCCTAGGCTTTTTAGAGGTTGAAGGCTCCATGAAAATTGACAGAATGCAATCAAGAAAATCACAAAAGAAGCTACTTGAGATGCTGGCGTTGTGATGATTTCTCTTGCAAGCCCCCTGTAATTGTCGATCCGCTTTTGGATTATGCTTTCAATTTGTTCCCAGCGTGTGAATTTATCTCTTCTCGATCTAGTACAGAGAAGTTATTGCAATGGTCATAAATGCACACATTTCAAATCTATGTGTTGATGTGACCCCCATCATCATGATCTGTGGCAGTAAATCATTTTCCCGGTTTTCGATGGAACATTTTGTAGCACCACTGATATTCCTTTCTCCTATAAAGTCATCGATGAACTTATTCAGTGACCTCTTCGAAAATCACCCTTTCAATGGAGTATCCGCATCAAACAAACCCTTTTATGCTCCATCGAAACCGATTTTTCACTGAAAAGGTATTTCGCTAGAACAAGATTGCAATCTATCGATAAAAAACCCTTCTTAGCCGAGCGCATGCTTCATTTTTGGTGATTGACCGGTTTTCGATGAGAAATAAAACCATTCCATCAACATGAATCTTTTTGATGGGGCTTTCCATCTTGTTCAAGAGTTTTTTCTCCTTATTGATATCCCTACTCTACGATAGAAAACCTCCGGTGGGACCATTGACACGTCATGCATCACCTGTTTAGTTAATTTCTGGTGGGACCCACAATACAGCTGCATGCTTTGCAATGAGACTTTCTTTATCTTATACCCTCTTTTTTGCTTCATCGATGCTTGAGTTTCATTAATAAAAATTTTGATGAAGAAATAATGACTTTCATCGATATTTGCTTATCGAAGAGAATTGTCTTTCGTTGGGTCCACAACATGTCTTATCGAAACTTACATTTGTTTGATACTTCTTTTCGACAGATTATCAAAACTATTCATTCGGCATGAGCTTACATCTGCCTTTTCGATAAAGAAACGTACATGATTCATCGATACATTCTCTTTTCGATGGGGCTTCCCTTTTCAATGGGGCTTCCCTTTTCGATGGAGCATTATCTGTCTTCTTCGATCTCCCATCTTCATTGAAATGTTTCTTTTGATAAGGCTCACGATGGGCTTCATCGATGAGGGTCTCAACTTATGTCAATAGTTTTCGGCAAGATTTTACCATCGATATCACCTTTTATCACTTGTTCGATACTGGGTTTTCATCGGAATCTTCCCCTGACTCATGTGGGGCCCAACAACAGGAAAATCTATTAATAATAGTTTGTCGATGGGAAACACCTTTCGATAGAGCTACTCTCAACTTGTTCGATACCACTATCTCATCGAAAACCCTTTTTGATATAGCTGTTAAATTTAGTGATCAGATCTAATGAACAATTAAATTAGAATATCTAAATAAACAAATCAGATAGAAAGAACACAAGAACACAAAGACATTACCCTGGGAAACCTCCCTCTTGGAGGAAAAACCCAGCAATCAAATCCAGATCTTTATTATTGCTTTACAAGGTTTCAATTGCAGACCTCTGAATGGAAACGCTATTCCAGATTTGCTGAAGATCGAAGATCAATGAAGCAAATCAAATGGTGCAATCAACGTAGGAGTGCAATCGCCAAGCAAATCATCAATGAAGTATGAATGGAGATCATGAATATTGTTCCAGATGTAACTGCTGTTGTATATCTCCAAGATTTAATGATCTCTGATCAGTCAATCCGAAGACCAGCTGTGTGCATAGATCAAATTGCTGTATGTAGATGCAATCGCTGTGTTTATAGATCAGATCAGATCGCGATATATAACCACTGTTGGACCAGATCACAATCTGAATTCGCTGATGGGGCGGATTGCAATATGTGTTGATCAAATTGCAAGGTAATGTATATACTCCAGAGATGAATCGCTGGTGTAAATTTGCCACCTCATATAATGTTTCACCAGTATATGTAACCCATTATCAACACCTCATTTATATATATGATGATGTTACAAATAAAATGGCAAAGTCTGCCCTTGATAGCTGGAATAATTCGCTGTAGAGCAGATCAGGAGGAGATCGAATTTATGGCTGGATTAATTCGCTGAAGAGCAGATGTATTTCACAAGTGTTGTTTGCAATGTCCGAAAGCCGAAATCCTCATTTATATGAGGTAGATGAATTTACAAGGCAAGGTCGGCCTCCAAGGCCGACCTTGAAATATTGAAACTTGGCGCCAAAATTTGGGCCCATTTAAATCTCCAATGATTTATTCTTTATTTAATTTAAATGATTAATCTATTATATTTTAATTCCTTTAATTAAAATGGATAAATTATTTAATTCTCCAATTAAATAATTTAATCTCTATATTATTTAATTATCTAATTAAATAATAATTATTTTAATTCTCCTAATTAAAATAATGTGAAGCTAGAATCCGATCTAGGTACCAAACATTAACAATAGCCACATACCACCTTCATCGATATTGCAATTTGTGACCAAAGTATTGCTAGGTGCTTTTCTCTTGGTTAATTTTCGATGGAACTGGAAATATTTATTATTAAAAATTCCTCTTTCCATTTCTCTATGAGGTGTTTTGTGCAACCTGCAACTTGGTACTGAGACATAAAATGATTAGAATAAATATGCTTCACAACATTCACTGAATAATCTGTCTCTGTTGAAGCACATCTTGATACATGGGTAATTTGGACAAAGGTGAGTATTTTATCAAGGCTACTGTTGTGATGAATTTTTTTATAAGAAAGTTTCAGTAGCTTCAACAAAAGTTTGGTGATGACTAACAAGGCTCACTAGAGAAAGTTATATGGGTACATAATGGTATTTTGATCAAAATTATGTCAAAATTTTGAGGTTTCAACAAAGACCATACCATATGAGGTTGAATGGAGACCTGAAATTTCCCAAAACAAGTGGTCATCATCAATTGTGAGAATCAACAATTGTGAAGTGCACTAAAATGAGTCCTTGTAAAAGAATGCTCTAAAATGGAGTAAATTTGAGCAAGAATGGAGCATATGAAGATTAAGTGCAAGATTAAAATCGCATTGGAGAGTGGTTGGTTGGGAGGGTTGAAGAGGATGGTCATATTGCTTTCAGTAAAGGAATACTAATATAATTTCAGATGTTGCCATACTATTTTCTAATGTTGCAGTATTCATAAAACTGCTTTCAATTTCCTGCAAACTTGCTTTCTTGACACAAAACTGCCATTGAATTCTTTGGAATTGCTCACTGTAGGCGAGAAACTTTTTTTTGTATGAAATTGTGGTTATCCAGTGACAAGCAAGATGAACATGGTGTCATTGAGATGGTAGTTGTTAGTAGTGGCTGCTATATGACCCCATTGGCTGTTTGTATAGTGTTGCAATTGTTTTTGCCTACGTTTAATTTGTTAAAAAACTGTTCTGCAAATTGTAAAGCACAGTTTGTCATTTGACTGAAAAGCAATTTTTTTTGGCCTCAGATTCTCACCACTTTGAACATAGACACATTTTATATGAAGACGAGGTTTTTTTGTATGAAATTGTGCTTTTCTAGTGACAAGCAAGGGGAACATGGTGTCATTGGGATGGTAGTTGTTGGTGGTGGCTGCTATAGGATGCCATTGGCTGTTTGTATAGTGTTGTGATGGTTTTTGCCTACTTATAATTTGTTAAGAAAACATCATTGCAAATTGTACAGTATAGTATGCCATATGACTGAGAACCATTTTTTTTTGCCTCAGATTCTCACCTCATTGAACCTAGACATATTTTGCATGAAGATGAGAGTTTTCAGGTCTTTTGGATGCAATGGTAGGCCCTATTTTGTCTAAAAGTACCCTAGAAACAAGTTGTATGTCAAATTTGATGATCAAATTCCTATTTGCAATTGAGCTTTATGAGCTTTGATTTTCACTTTGGTGAAATGAAATGAAATCTTTACTTTTTTCAAGTTTCCTTCATGTTGTGTTGAGATCACATTTGAACCATCAAGCTCCAAAATTCACCTGCAATAAAAATCAGGTATAAAAACCCTTTCACAATTCGATATAATAACTCTCCTTTAAAGGTTTGATTGAAACCTTTATTTTTGAAAGTATATTGAAACATGGCTTTGATACCATGTAGGATTTGATGAAAATCCAAATACAAGCCTAGATCTAGGTGAGTATAGAAGATTACAAAATCTAAAGCAAACATATAGATGGAGCAGAATGCAAATATCAGCTAAAATCCAATATCAAGAATATGGAGAGATTAGTATGAAATTAATTATTCAATGGAAGGAAAGACTTACAATATATAGACTCAAGCTTCCAAATCTGATGAGGATGAGGAAGAGGAAAAAATAAAAAAGAATGGATCACTTTAAGTATGTTTCCAAATCTGAGTGATAAGTAAAATGTAAAATCCCGTGAAAGAAGGAAACAACTCGTCCTCTTTTTTTCTATCCTACTTAAGTAATTAAATAATTAATTGGAGTAAACCTAAATAATAAGGTGCAATTGAATAATGACTATAACATGTTTAAGGTCCTCCACAGCTTGATTCACCAGGTATTAACTCCATAATGATTGGTAGTTGCTAATAGCAGTGTCTGCTGCTTACAAAGTGACTAGAAGACCATCTCACATAGCCAGGCAATGCTTAAGTACAAAGAGGAGGATGGTGCTCATGACAAGGTGTTAACTGTTCAATTCTGAGATGATATGCTGTCCCCTATGTACCTATTGCTGCATTGGATGTGTTCATGCTCAAATATATGTCTCCACTCTGAATATCAAATGTATATGCATTCTTATCGTGTTGTAAATGCACTCAGACCAATAATACACACAATGAAAGCTGAAATTAACTAAATACATTTACAAAATACATCTAGCTATGTTGGAACAATGATCCATGGCAACATTTGTGTAATTATTATTTAGTCCAATCACTCATATCATCAGTATAGTTTTATAAAACAATGAAAGTTGTGGAAAGCACAATGATCAACACAAGTAATTTATATGCATCAGGAAACATAAATCTCTATCCAAGGTAAAGGCACTTAAAAAATCTAACCAAAAGCTATACTTTATTCATTAGTGGGATATAGAGAAGAGGCTCTTTTGGAGTATAGATGTTATCAAAAAATCCTGTCAACTATGGAAAGTGCTGTATGCAATATTCTAATCTGTAGCCACCAATGATGAGATGCACATTACTGAGGCATTTTTTGAGCTCCCAACATTCCAATCTCAATTTCTAGTCTTGCCTGAAGGTTCTCTGATTCTTGGGTTTGTTGTGAGACCTTGAAGTCTTGGGACATATGCCACAAAAGACACAAAATTATAGCTAGGCCTGTGACTTTTTAATATTATTTAGACAATCAAACAAACAAATTTTTACTAATTTTCCTTTTGTAGGCAGATTATGAGGTTATTTTCTCCATTCTAAATCTCAGGCTAGAAAGCATCATATGACTATGTTATGGTTGAAAACTTGAAACTGGTTAACCTTTTTTTTTGTCAAATTTGAAAAATATATGTAGTGTGCTCTAAGTTTGGCTTGTAGGAGGATAAGGTTATTAGGAACCTTAATATCAAGACAGACCAATCCAAAAATATTCGAAAGAACTATCTTGTACACCGAAACAACCTGTTTATCCAGTACAGATTGGTGTCCTTCCTTGCTAATATTCACCATTGGTGAATAATGAATGAAATGCTTCTCATATCTTTTTGAAACTTAAGAGTAGTTGTTTAACATGTCTGAATTCTATATGTTAGACTTCATGGATGCATAAGCTCCCGTGACTGTAGAACTGTCAATAAAAGGTAAATAACCACTAGTTGCCAACTAGTCATTATACAGCAGTATGCTGCCAATTCTTTAGAACCTGTGCTTAAAGTGGAGTTGAATTATATGTCAAACTCATCAGCTATTATATATGACATTGATAATTTTTTTTTCGATCTGTAAAATGCAACTGAAGTTGCAAGCATTGTATTAATAGCACTAAATATTTAAAAGCCATCAAAAGCTTAACAACAGCCCTTGTCCAAACCAGTTTGTCTAGGGCATAACAAAAGCCCTTATACCAAAACAACATTATATCCATAAAATATGACTTTAATCCTAGCCCAAAACAAAAGCCCATACATTGAATCTCCATACTGGAGCTACGTATAGCATTATAATTTTCTATACATCATTGGGATAATTTCTATCCTATACAGTATGACTATCCCTAATCTCTGTAAAATGCACGAAGGTCACAACAAAAACCTTCATCCACTGCCCAGCATTGTTGTCAAGTATTCAACTAACACCTTCTGCTAACCTCGCCCAAACAAAAGCCACTTCATCCCCCACAAACATTTGCTCTTATCACTTAACAACTAAAATTTCAAAAAGAAAGTACTGCATACTCCTATTCTTTATAAAAAGCTTCCGAACAAATTACCTCTGCAAGTCGTCCAACCATTTGAAGGTAGGCTCCACGTTTATGTATTTCCATTTCTGTAGCATATCTTGACCCACTGCTGCCCAGTGCCTGTGCGTTGCCAAGGCTTCCTTGTCAAGATTCATGATATATGGTTGACGAGCCACATTGGAGTCCGGTTGTAGAAGCTTGGGGAGATCACTTGGCCAAGGAATGCCAACCCCAACCTCTGCAAACACTATGACGTCTATATCATCAACCAAGAAAGCTTCCTTTAAGATTTCTCTTAGCAACAGTAACATATCAACCTTCTTTCCTCCCAAATCCAAAAGGGGTGGCAAGAACCTGGAAGTAATGTCAGTATTGACACGATAGCGGTCTGTACAGACAATAAATTCTCTACCTAAGACCATTCTGATTGTTTCCATTGTAAGGAGCCGAGCATCCTTGCATATGGAATGCAGTATCATATCTTAGATAAGTCCCAGAAATGTGATTTGCCACTTATTGCTTCTCAGGCGAATGGGACACTCCATGCCTACCAACTTCACCACAGATTTGCAAAGTAAAAATGAAAATGAAGACAATGGAATCCCAGTGTCAATAAATAGAAAGCTGCTGCCAATTCTAAGTTATCATCTTGCTTAATGGTCCCATACCCTTAATGCATTGTCCTAAGAGAGTGCGAAAGGGTGACATGTTCCTCAAAGGACATTTTCAAATCTGTTAGGATTTATTGATTCCAAGAAAATCTTTCCCCAAAGAGGAGAGTAAAGGTATTGGTTGTAGAGGCAACTCCAAATTTCAAGCCATGATGTCATCATGATTTCGTTTGGGATGAAAGTAGTGACATCCCTCATGCCATGGGAGTCAGAAGTATCTTATCAATTCCATCGGCACTTTGATTAGCAAGTGAATCAGCTTCCACATTACCTTCTCGGTAAATGTGGTTGATAGTTGTCATCTCAAATGAGGATAGCAGCTCTGCAGCTTTCTCCAAAATAGCTTTTAAGTTGCCAACTTGGAATATCATCCTTCTTTAAAGCATTTCCTGCAATAGCTGAGTCTCCTTCTATTTCCAAGTTTCTAATGCCTTTACTGCGACACAATTGAAGCCCATAAACCACCAGCAAAAGTTCTGCCTCATTATTGGTACCAATGGGCAAAGATTTAGCAAATTCTACCAAAATGTTGCCATGGCTATCTCTAACTATTCTGCTTGTTCCGGAAAACCTCCGGGTTACCCCTAGAAGATCTGTCGAAGTTCAGTTTCCACCAACCCTCTGCTGGAGGAAACCAATTGGCCCTGACCCTTTCTGAGGCTGCCTCTTGTCCACCTTCTCTGATCTAGGAAGGAACTTTGAAGCGACACCATCTTAGACGTACATTGATAATTTATTGTTATTTTATATCTGATCACTTTACTTAATGTATATATGAGAAAATGTATTAGTTTGTGGGACAGTCTGGATCATCAATTTTGAATTTATGTATCAGCAGGAGTCAAGAAACTAATTACTTAATACTAACCATCAATTTACAGGAACATAAGGAATACTGAGATAGCTATGTCTTTACTTAGAAAATAAATACATTGAAAACACAACATCAAGGAAACCATCATATATGTGAGACAGATCATAGTATTGGAATCCTAAAAGTAAATCTTGTATGTTTTATGTTTGTTGGAAATCAAAGTAAGCTTAGAGATATTGGTTTTGTTCAGACAGGTTATTTGATAAGTGAATGTATTTTGGAATATGTAATTTGCATCTTTGACCTTATTTGACAAAGTTTCCAGTTTGTTTTGTGACTAATGTGTGCAGAGTGTGGAGCTAACTAATGAAGCTATTGATTTCTTGAAGGGAATATTTTTGTTGTTCGACATTGATGGTGTAAGCTTTTCAAAACTAATTTCATACAATATAATATTTGGATTTTTTTAGAGCAAGCTGATTTTTGTTGTATTTTTTTCTTTCCAATTTATCCCTTTTATTAAAAAATTGCAGTTTCAGCAGAATCCTTTTCTGTTTCAACTTTCATGTTAACCCATAATCTTATTATTTAAAGCAATTACTTGAGCATCTTTGACATAGTTTATTTTCTATATAGGTCTTGGTCAGGGTTCATATCAATCATGGTTATACCATGACAGATATGAAATCTTTATTAGGGTAAAAGTATGATATTTCTTCATATTTCTTAATATGTTCTTGAACGTGATTTTAGGATGGAGCATTGCGGCCGCTAGAGCTTGAAGATCTTTTCTCAACAGCTCCAGCAAGGTAATATGATTCGAATGTTTATTTTGGAACTCAGAGAGTGTTCCATATCCAAAGCCTTTGAATGTTTAAACAGTTAAACTGACAGTATCAGGAAATTGCAAATCCAAGTCACCAATATTGTGTTTACCATATTTATCGTTCATTTAAGTTTGTTGCATGTCTTGTTATGGGTGATATCCTTTCATTGAATACCTTAGTGAAATCTGAAATTTGAATCTATGTTCGCAACAGTAATCTACACCAAAAATTTGAACTCAGATTTTGCTTTTCAATGATCACAGTGAATTTTTTGCAGTTATGTTTATTGGATATTGGAAATGAGACAATAACACATTCTATACGACAATTACACATTCTATACGACAAAATACGTTATGTGATGATTCCTGGTGTTCATTATTAAGGCTTATAGGCATTTAAAGGCCACAAGTTAGTAACCTCCACCAAATAGCTGACATGATCCAGGATGGATATAGTTATCGATACTGGAGCTCCTTAGTGTATATTTTTTGTCATTGTTTATAATCTTATATTTGTAATATAAATATGCACAAGCTCAGGGCACAAATTTCAGGTTTAAACAACTATTTGCACCATCTCAAATTTCCAACCCAAGCTCAGGGTCTTTTTGTTTAGTATACCCCTAAGTTTGTAAGTTTGTAACCCATTACTGTATTTGTTATAAGCTAGAAGCTTACATCAATGAGTGTAGGATAACATTTTAAGGTTCTATAATTAAGTACCCACACCATATACACAATAACAATAGTTCAATATGTTAATGTTTTTAATACGCTGCAGGAGAAATCATTTACCTGCGAAGGTTATGCTGTGTGTAGCTATCATTCTATGTAACATCCTTCATTATTTGTCACCGCTCAGCATTATGGTTTCCGTGTATTGAGGTGTATGTGATTAAAGTTCTTTTGGACAACCATCTTCCATCACTTTTGTCTTCCATTATTGTGCGGGCACGTGAGCTGGATTCATGCTTGAATGGTAACTGCCAATCATTCATTATAGTGTAACGGCAGTGTCTCTTGGCGTTACACAGGAAAGGCTCATTCAAATATTATCTGAGATCAATTGAAGATATTATGTGATGAAAAACATTAGCGTGGATGTGGCATCGCTGGAGGATCCTAGTTGTATTCTCTTTGTAACTGCCGATGATGTCTCTTCAACTTCCAGCTCTTCTCATTTACGGTGCCAAGTCATGTATGCGATATGACATGTGTGTATCGTGATTTTTATTATTCCTTCAGTGTGTTTTCCAGGTGCAGCTTCAGAAAAAGAAATGATATTATTGCATTTGTGACCATCAAGTATATTGTATATCAGCGTTTTAAGCTCTGTATCAGTTCTCCTCTGCATGTATGATCTGTATACGATCATCAGAGAGTGTGTATTTCATTTCTTTTATTTAGTATCTGTGAAATCCTTGAAGAACTATATATTCTGTATTTGCATAGCAAGTGATTGAACTTCATTATATGCTGATTGATTGTTAAGTGTCAACAATCAGAGCTTAAGATCTCTGTATTTGTTTTGACATACAATAAAGGATCTATTTTTTGGGTGTGGCTGGGTTTTTCCCTTGAGGAGGGTTTTCCCAGGGTAAATAATTGTGTCAATCTGTTATTTGTGTTCTTAGATATATGATATTTGTGTTATTGCTATTCTGGTTCACGAAAACTTAACACAACATTATAATTCAATTTACATAGGAAATATAGATTTCGGAATGCCATACTAGGATCAAATAACAACATAATTTCCATTACATAAATTTGCATGGATAAAATGCTCAAGGCAAATTACAAAATACTAAAATCAGTTATGAATGCATTTTATGTAGAAACAAATTCAATTTTCATATAACAATCTCATCCTCTTCTTCAATTCTACTTGTGGCTCAATGTTTGCCTCTCAAAACAACTAGAGCTGCAAAAATTTGAGAAGTTGGTTGGGTGCCACCATTGAAATGGTGATATCCTTACTATTCCATTCATAGAGAGGAAATGCTAAAGAACAAGCCATAACCATATATTGCAATACAATACTTGTGAACATAACATAATATTAATCATGCAAAAGCAATCATGATAATTTCTCCATCAATATTGACAACTACATAGGCACAATTATGTGAATTCCATCTATAATAGATGAATCAAGCTTCATGACGACTATAGAAGCATAAATTGTGATTTAAAAAAAAAAATGAATCAGGAGTAATCATGTTTTGGTGATTTTATATGTAAAAAGTTGTGGCTTTATCATTAAGTGGCCAAAAATTAAATTTGAACTCGTCTTAAATTTTTTTTGGAAAATTTTGATTGTATTAGCCAAATCATGACAAATTGCAAATAATCTCATTATTTCTCTAGTGAGTTTAGAAGGTCCATAACTTTCCTCGATGAGAGAGATATCTTATGAAGCTTCTTGATACTTCTCTACTTTGTCTACCTAAGAACTCCACCCATGCAAGTGTAGAAGAAGATTTTATCCTTGATTGCATTCCTTCTTTGGGGTGTTTAATGAGATGAATGAGGCCCTCATTAGACCCATCTCGTTGTAGGAATTGGAAGTAGTGTTTTATATGGAAAAAGGTAAAGCCCCAGGTCCGGATGACTTTCTTTTTGAATTCTTTTAGGAGCTTTGGGAAATTATCAAATTGGATTTTTTAGAGGTGGTTCAAGAATTGCAAAGAAATAAACAAATGTTTTAGGCCATGTACTCTACTTTTTTGGCTCTTATTCCTAAACAAGACGATGTGAATAATCCTGATCACTTAACACCCATATTTATTTATGATGTGGCTTATAAAATCCGCACTAAATTGATTGCGGAAAGACTCAAGATGTGCCTGAAAGCTTTGATTTTCGAGGAGGGTGGATTTGTTGTTGGTAGGCAAAATTTTGATGGGATAGTGATTGTTGCTGAGTCTATTCATTCTATGGCAAACTCTTAGGTGAAGACCATATTCATCATGCTTGACATGGCAAAAACTAATGATAGAGTTAAATGGGCTTGCTTATAGAAAGTTCTTGGGGTTTTTGGATTTGTGAGTGTTGTCCCCAAATTTGACATCACAAAATTGAGACAACCCTATGCAATTTTTCTTATGAATTCGTGGGTGTATCCTCTATGATTTCGATGTTTTGGATAATGTGTTATAAGGACAATTCGTCATCCCTGAAATGCTCTTTATTTTGCACATTTCATGCATCCTTTTTAAGGGTTCCCATCAAGTTAATCACCTTATCGCTTGTCAGGACGAATTTTTCTCTTCTAACTGCAAGCACTTGATTTTTGGTAACCTTTAAGTCCTTTTCTTTGTTTTCCTTTTTCTTTCTAACAATTTTAATCTTGATTTTCCCTTGAGTCAATAGCCTTTTGAAATACACTCGTTTCGAGCTAACTTAGATATCAAACGGAGTTGTACAACTCAAGTTATGATGTAAAAGGTGGGGTTTTTCAAGCTGACTGCATATCCTTTAAAAATCCTTAAAAGATGGGGTTTTCAAAGTCAATTGCACAAGTTCGAATTATATTTAATATGTAAAATGGATTTTGATGTCCATTTTCAAATTTCAACTCATTTCGAGTTGATTTAGCTATAGTTTTTAATGTTTTCGTGAAATTAGCTCTAAAATGATCTAATTTCATGTTACTTTATTAAACACTATAGTTATATATTAAATTAATTCAAATTAAAACACTTAAGTTCAAAAAGGTGTGGTTTTTATTCTTCATTGCATATCATCAACATGCAAAACACTTTTTAAAGCCCACCTCTTGAAATTAAGTCTTTTATCCATTAAATACGTTGTTTTTATATGCAATTGCATATGTAAAACATGTAAAAGTGACTTTTTCTAAGTCAAAAACATGTTTTATAAGAATATGCAGTTGAACTCAAAAATAACGTATTTAATCATTTATGAGTGTTGTTTTTATATGCGATTGCATATTGAAAACAGCGTATTTAAAAACTCTCCAAGTGGCTTTTTCTTCATGAAAGACATGTTCTAATCAATATGTAAATGCATATGAAAAGTGTGTTTTTAATGGAGAATCACTAAGAGTGTTGTTTTTAAACCCAAATACATATCTTTTTATGTATTTTTACATGTGCAAACTCTTCTCCAAACAGCGTTTTTAATATCTTCCTCATGGTGTCGAATTTTGAAGTCGTCGCATATGTTTTAAAGCACATGCATACACTTCTCAAAAATATGTTTTTACTTCTTTGTTGGCTGCCTTTCCTCATGGCGTCGAATTTTAAGAGGATTGCATATATTTTAAACAATGTGCAAAAGCATTTTCAAACAGCGTTTTTAATATCTTCCTCATGACGTCGAATTTGAGAGTGATTGCATATGTTCTTTCATGTGCAAAGACATTAAAAACAACGTTTTTAATCAAACAGCCATGGACGTCGTTTTTGAAGGCATTTACATGTCTTTTTAAACATGCATTTGCATCTTAAAAATGCGTTTTAACTTCTGTTTGGCTGTGTTTTTGGGAAGTGGCGATTTTTGAGAGGAAAACATGTGTTTTTGACTTCAAAAAACCCACTTTTTTGGGGCGTTTTTGGAAAAAAAGGGATTTTGAGGCAAGAAATCACTTGAAAAATGGTCAAAACTTAACCGTTTTGGCTGCTTATAGGGTCGATTTTGCACTAAATTGCCCAAGGATCATTTTTGGATCATCAAAATTGCATTTAAGAAGGTATTTTGCTCTCAAAACAGCCTGTTTAGGGCACGTTTTTGGGCGTTTTTGCTCAAAAACGGCCCATTTTTGGCCATTTTTCTTTACCAAAATCAAATCTTTTGCTTCTAAAATGAGTTCTTGGGCATTACATTTCATTTGCAGCTTGTTTATCATTATTTCTAAGTTGTTTTTGATGCCCTAGGTGCCGTTTTTGGTTGCTATTTCATGTGCATTGGAAATGGTCAAAACGGTTGCTATTTCTTTGCATTTTATCTCTCATTCTTTCCAACTTGGCTGTATATGCATGTCGACTCTCCAAAATTGAAAGAAAAAGACTAGGAAAGAGATTTATATATTGTTTATAAATCCCATCTTTCCTAAATCCGAAAATCCATTGATTCATTTCAAATTTTGCCCAACATTTCTTCTTGAGGATTGAGGTAAAGTCTTTTTCCTATTTTCTTCCGAAGATATCTTGTTTACATGTAAACTTTCATTTTTAGATTTACATGTGTTTGAATTTGTGTTTCTTCTATCTTCCGTCTTCATTTCTCCAAGTTGCATATGCAAGTGCTTCATCTTGCTTGTATATGCAGTTGGGATTAAAAACCCCGTTCTTGAAAGAAACCGTCAAAGAAAGCAAGCTTATTGAAATGGACATGCAAATCCATTTCAAAAGCCCACTTTCATGCTTACCCGCACTCCATCCGCGCTTGTTATATCGCTGCCATGTGACTTAAAACTCATGATGGTGGTTGCTTGCACACTTTCTTATGATGAAAACATAATAATTCATTATAAGTAGATGTTAAGCTGCTCATTTTCCATACATTTTCCACGCATAAAGCTTGTTGACTGCACGTGCTATTACCCTCCAAAAACCCGTTTTTGGGTTTTTCTACCATATAAGTGACCATTTTGAGCTCAAACCCATCCACCATTTCGCTGTCCCAAAATTTCCAGCCATTTTCCTTGTTCATAACATCCCAAAATTCATACTTGTGCATCCAAAAAGTGCAATGGATCCATCACATGAAGATGTTCTTACCTTGTGGAATCTTCATGTCACAGTTACTCAGGCATATCATATTGCTTTGTTAGGAGAATCTCAAGCCAACACCAGAAAAGGCCCGAAGGATTGAAAAGGAGAATCAAGAAAGTTTGAAATGTGAGAGGCAAAACTAAAAAGAATGATCTAAGATGGTGTTGCCTTCCTATGCTGACTATCCAGTTGTGCAACCAGGCTTGGATATAAATGTAAGGTAGGAAGATATCATTTCAGACTTAGGGTCTTTCATTTGGAATCAAAGAGAAGACGACACACACTTTTTAGTTGCTCGGGCCATATTGGAGGAAGAGGAGGAAGTTGGTATTGAATTTGAAAGAGAAAGACAAAGAATTGAAAGGAGGCTTAGAGAAAGATTGGAACGTGAGTCAAGAGAAAGGGAAGCCCATAGGAGAGCTCAAAGGCCACCCTTAAGAGAAATTCAACTTCGAGGGAATCAAATGAATCAAAATTAGAGCACAAGCTGGATAAGAAGATTGGATCTTTCTCCCTAGAAAGGTTTGAAAGACTACAATCAGAAAGAATTTTTTCAAGGCAGAGATGGAAAGAAACAAATGTGCTTCTCAAGAGACAACCAAGGATGCAGGTTCTTGTTCCAGATCAAGATTCTTTCACCAAACTAGAGCATATCAACCATCACGCATCCTGTAGCAACATGGAGACAAACGAAGGATGATGTAATAGGTGTCGTGTCTTGTCCGGCACTTAGAATATTTTCATCATGTCTTTGTAATTTGTATTTGACATATGTAATTGCATGTGATAGTATCACGTGCAAAGTTGTAACATGCAATCAAGTTGCAAGTGCATTAGGCATGCAACTTTGAAAAAGTCAAAATTAGTTAGTTAGTTAGTTAGTTAGGGAATAAGTCAAGGTGGTTAAGGATTTTCCTCTTTTCTCTCCACCTTTCTCTCTCCTCTTTTCCTATATAAAGGAGGGAGCTCATTGTAAATAATCATCTTTTGGCAAGGCAAGAAAATTCTGTCAGTTTGTATCTACACTCTAAGACTTTGAGCTTAGATGTAAATTTTAATTGCTTTCAATAAAATGGGCAACTTGCTTTCAAACTTTGTGTTGATTCAAGGTGTTATGTGACGACATTTTCTGGATATTGATTGTGAGTTTTGGAGTTTTGCTCAAGAGGAATTTGAATTCAATTGTGCAGATTTTGAGTTGCCTATTGTATTCAGAGCCAATTTGAACTTTTGAAGACTTTGTGCTGCAGGAGGACAAATTGTTATAGTTTAGTAGTGGCTGCAATTACTTAGAGCTGAAGACTTTGGGCTTCAGTTGTAAGTATTTTTATTAAATTTGAGAGTATCCAGTAAGAGACTTTGTGCCTTACTGGTTATTCTGCTTGAATCCTCACGAGACAAGTGCAGAAGACTTTGGGTTCCTGTTTTTGTTTCACAAAATATAAAAAGAAAGCTGCTGCCCCTGGTATTGTTCTTATGTCAATTCCAGGGTCACCAGTATTATCGTAGCAATAAGGCACTTTTTGTTAAGTTAGAAAGTAGTAGTTGTATGCAAATCATTCCTGAAAAAAGAGGAATTGATTGAGAGAACCACCCTTTTTGTAATTTCAGTTAAGTTCCTATTGAAGCCACCTACGGTAAGAAGGGAGCTTCCCCTATTGCTAAGAGGAGAGAGAATTCTCATGAGATGTTGCCTAAAGTTACAATTTTGTAAGGTGTAGTCTTAGTGGCTTACAAAATATTTAGCCAACAGTTAGTGACTAGGTTAATTTGATCATGTTAACTCTACCTTCTTTTTGGTTCTTATTAATGGGGAGCCGTCTGAGTTGTTTAGTGCTTTTGGGGTTCTTCGGCAAGGGGATCCTCTTTCT
Organism: Chamaecyparis obtusa; assembly: GCA_027943335.1. Lineage (NCBI taxonomy): Eukaryota > Viridiplantae > Streptophyta > Pinopsida > Cupressales > Cupressaceae > Chamaecyparis > Chamaecyparis obtusa. Next base: position 883,409 of record BSBK01003245.1, on the reverse strand, counting down.
CCTTATCTATTTATTATCATGGTTGAAGGTCTAGGCAGATTTATTAAGTCTCGGGTTAGAAAAGGTTTGATCCAAGGATGGAGTTGGTATGATAGTTTGCTCCCTTACTCTCATCTTAGGTTTGTTGATGATATAACCTTGATGGGTTTGGTTAGAAGTAATGAAGCAGGAATTTTTCAAAGAAATTTGGACACATACATGGGTGCTTTGGGCTAAAAAACTAATGAGGACAAATCTTCTATCTAGGTTCATTAATACTCCCCGGCTTATCCAGAGCAAGATTGCTCAAATCCTTAGCTTTTAGATTGGTCCTCTTTCTTTGGTGTAACTTGGGAACTTTGTTGTTGTTGGATTTGAACGCAAAGGCTTTCAGTAGGGGTTCTTAATAAGTTGAACAAGAAGGTTAGTCATTGGATTTGCAGATGGCTTTCGCCAACTGGGAGAGTGACTCTCTTGAAATCAGTGGTGCAGCTCTTTCTATTTACAGATGTTTGTGCAGGTTGCCCCTTCTAGCTTTGTTAAGGAGTTTGATGCACTTTTTGTCAATTCCTTTGGATTGGTAACCTTTTCTCTTGGAAGTGGAACTTGTTTAAGTGGGATTGAGTTTGTAGGCCAAAGCAAGAGGGAGGTTTGGGGCTTCGGCCAATTGATTTGATTGGTAACATTTTAGTTGCTAAGTTATATTGGTGGTGGTGTATTTCTCAAGAGCACGATTGGGCCAAAATTGTCACTCATAAGTACTTATGGGGAGTTGCTACACTGCATTCTTTGTCGGAAAGGGATCCATGACTTGGGATACTCTCAAAAAAGATTGAAACTTAATTAAGGAGGGTATTTTCTAGATTTGGAACAAGGGCTCTAAAGCCCTAGTTTGGCATGATTCTTGGATGGTTGAACCCCTATTATTTCAAAGTTTCCTCATCTACAGTCTCTTTGTAATATTTTGACTAATGTTGGCTGTCGTAAGATTGAAGACTTCAAGACTTTTAGGATCATGGGTCAGTTGGAGATGACCTACTAGAAAGATCCTCTAGAGTGGCCACTGGGTGGTACTGTAGAGGAGCATTGGAAGTTAGCTAGAATCCTGGAGAGAGACACTTCACAATTCATGGGATAAACTCTCCTTTTCATTTTTTCTCAATGGCTCTATCGTTATGTTGTCAATTTTAGCTCAAACCTTGGTAAGGGTTTGTGGATCTAGCAAAAGTATACATACATATATATAGATACATACATACATACATACATCTATCCATCCATCCATCCATCCGTATGCATGCATGCATTGTGTGAAGAAGAAAGTTGGTTCTAAATTTTTAAAATAAATGTCTATCTTGTTTTGGTTCATTTTTACCCTTAAGGCTTTTTGAATTTTTGAATTTTTTTTGTTTACTTTGAATGAATTTGTTCTAGAATTAAAAATTTAAATAGTAATGAGACATATTCTTTTATTTGATATTGTAATGAGGTTTTAGCTGGAAAAAACATAAACTTGCTGCCAAAATAATAGGCTGTGCTCCATGACAGCATGGTACACTTCTTTTATGATTAGTCCATTTTTTGTAAAACAATATCAGCCTTCTCACTCTTTTTTGAATTTTGCCATATTTGAACATACAAATGTTTATTTTTATCTGTACATGCTATTTTGACATGAAATATGAAAATTAACTTTTCCTATACTTTTTACAATGAATATATTGGTTTTTTTTTCAAGCTTTTCCCTAGTTTTTCCCATCTTCAACCCAGTTAATTGAATTTCATTTGCACTTTTTCCCTATTGTGTGAAAGCTATTTAAATAGAATGCTACTTTTTTATGTGTGCAAAACATGCTTATCTTGATACATGAGCTCGAAATAATATATTTATAACATGTATATTTACATGCCCATCCATAATTTTTTTATAGATGTACATGTGTATGTTATATTATTAGAAATATAAGTGAATTCTTAATATCTCCAAAGGCTTCCGTGAAATATATGCACTAGTCTAATTAGTGTACAATGACATTTGATGTTGAAGATTACAAACTTCAATTGTTTTCTTGATCTCATTAGTCACAATCTTCATCAAATGAACTTTCAAAGGCACGTGCCACATTTGATGTTTCATGGCTACTATCACACAGCTTCTTCCATCCGTTTTGTTGCAAGAGATAGCTGCACTGTAATGTCCCCGTTTTGGAGGTAATTTGATTTAGTTAATTTAATTAATTAAGTTGTCAAAAATAATGAATATTATATGAGGATGACTAATTAATTATTTTAATTAAATAAATAAGTGGTATTAAGTTAATTATTTATAAAGTTATCAAATAAATAAATATTAAAAGGTAACTTTATATTTAATTAATTTAATAAAGTGACTTGAATTATAAAAATATCTTATAAAGTCACTTAATAAATAAAATAGAATAATGTTCTAGAAGTTTTTGGAGAAAGTGGAGAAAAAGAATAAATAGGCATCCTGGGCTTCATTCTCGGCATCCAGTTTTGTATTTTCTCTCTTGACATCAGATTGTGATTCTGTCACATAGGCTATTGTGGAGCCTAAGGGTTTCAAGTAGTCATTGGGTCTTTGGGAACGGAACCTCCCTTGGATTCGCATAACTGAGGAAGTGAAATATCTTCTGAAGGGTTGCACATTGGAAGTGGTATTCAACCATTTCATGTTGGGCTTCATCGAGTATTCAGACTTGGTTTGTGAGTTGACACTTTGGAGTCATTTTGGTGAGAAGATTGCATCATTTTCATTTGGAAGGCTTTACAAAGTGTTGGACAATATTCATTTGCAAATCTGATATCATATTAGTGATTTTTGAAAGTCTGCCTGAGACCACATTTTGACATCATTGTGTCATCAAAACTGGTCCAAAATACATGCTACCAATTTCATTATATTCCTAGAGCATTGGCGGTCCTAAATATATAAGTTTCGGCACTTTTGAGGAGAAGGAAAAATTTATATAAATTTTACACAGTGCCGTACTGTACGGCCTGTACTTGCAGCAGTGTACGGACAGCATTCTGGGCACTTCCAGTGGGTTGAGTTACATCATCGTCATCAGCAAATTCATGTGCAATTCATTCCAATCCAGGTTCCTTCAATCTCGATTGAATTTGCTAAGAGAATTTCATATTCAGACGTAAGGGTTTATTGTTTCCATGTTATTTGTAATTTCTCTGTTTGTACCCAGCTTTATAGGAGATTCAAAAAGAAGGATTCTATTTGTATTTGCATATCTAGAGTAGAGGTTCAAGGTGTGCCAAGATGATTGTAATCAGTCCATCCTAAGAAGGACTATCATTGCATTTTAGTATCTAGTTGCATAAGTATGATGCCAAGAGTCTTGGCCAATTTGCAATCAGCTTTGTATTGAATAAACGTTGGCAATCAAGGAATGATAAGTAGTTTCTCAAATTCATGTTGCCATCAAATATCATCAGCTTATGCATGACAACTGTTTGACATAATGTCAGTGGCTGTAGGTGTTCATTTCTCATGCTTAGATCATATATATGCATTGGATATTGTCAAATTAAATTGCACATTCATGCTAGGACATTGTTTAGTCAATTTAGAGTCATTTGTAAGCATTCTCATTAATGTTAATTGAAGGAAGGAGTCATTAAAGCAAACTGAAATTTTACATCAGTCATATGACCCATGTATGCAAAGTGTTTGATGAAATTCCTTGAGCCTTTATCAGCATTTTGAGAGCAGATTTAAGTAAGGGTCATTACATGCACAAATCTTCGAACTTCAAGGCAACATTGGTAGATGTGATGTTTGTTGAGTGTCTCAATAAAATGTTCATATGGTCATGGTAAGATTTTCAGCATTATAACCACCATATCTTCTTCTTCCATCTTGCGACCTATGGATTGAAATTGATTGCAAATGTCTTTGATTTTTGAAATGATTTTGCAAAGACATCTCCTTGTCCATCATGATTTAGAGCAACATATTCTTCAAGAAGGCCATACCTTTATTTGACGTCTTGTACAAATCTTGCAAGTGCTTCCAAATTTACATAGAGGTTTTGCCCGATGGAACCTCCAAAAGTATTTCATTTGATAACTTGATGTGCATGTCGACTTCTCGATTACACTCAACAAACTTGTCTTGGTCATTACAACAAGTGTCTGTATTTTGGAAACCTATAGCTTTGGACACAAAAAGGTTTGGATTGCTTGGGGTCTTGCCACGAATGGTCAAGCCCCTAGTTGAGCATTTCAGCCTTCCACAAACAAGCTTTGTTATAGAGGAAATAGAAATGTAATGGATTTCAAAAATTGAAGCCAAGATGAAAGATAAACATATAAGATTCAAGTTCGCCATTGGATTTTGGTTGAGGACAGTTACATTGCCTGGTCCTCAAGAATAAGGTTGCAAGTTTCATAAAAAGGTTGCTGTGTGACTGAAATTGTAGTGGAGACCAGCACATTGCATGGGTAAAATGGAAATAAAGATTAAAGGTCTGAACATCATTGCCCTACACCATGAATGGAAGTAAAAACTTGCAAAAATCTCAATCCAGATGTGCTAAAGGATATATCTGTGCCAAAGAAATCTCATTGGACAGCAGAGTGCTCAAAAACCTTCAAAATGTTGCTAAAGAATGCTGGTCACATGGATGCTTGAAAGCAAGAGAGCTTTGATAGATTGATTGTAGAGTGATTGATAGCTTGATGCATTTCACAAATGGAAGCCAAGAGGGAAGATAAAGATGCAAGTCATTCAAACTGGCCATTGGAATTAGTTCCAATGTGTTTACCAAGCTTAGTCAGCAAGAAAAAATTGGCAAGATTCAAAAGAAAAAATTGCTACTGTTCGAAATTTTATGTGAGTGAATCGTGCAGATGTATGCATATTACATTGGCATCAAATACAACAGGTTTTCGTAATGCTTGACATGTTAGCACAACATGAGGTAAATGCAATAGTGATTTCAGTTAACACAGAAAAGTTGAGAATTGCAGAAAATCACAAATACAAGTCGAGGTTGGGAAAAGGCTAAGACGAGGTTAAATGAACCTAAAATCTTGCTAGGGGTTATGAGCATCAAAGCGAGACTAAAACATAATATGAAAATTGCAATGGCATGTGAGTTCTGACATTACAACTTTACTCATGCTGATACACATATATACATTGTAGCAATAAACTTAGAAAACTCACAATTAATCTTGAGCAATTTTGACTTATCACTTTTGCTGTGCTGTTTGAAATTTTCTTGAATTTTCAAAAAGTGGTTTTGAATGATCCAATAAAACATTCATATATATGTATGGATCTACATGTCAGCACGTGCACGTGCTTGTGCACACACACCCAATTTGTAGCATCCACTCCAATGGCTTTGGTCAATAAGAATGATTTTGACATATACACATATACACATACACATACACACATACACATACACATACACATACACGTACACGTACACGTACACATACACATACACATACAAACATCTATATGTACAATACATACACATCTACATGCACATGCACATACACATACACATACACACATATGCACATGCATGCATCCACGCATACATACATAAAGTTGGTTGGAAACTTTTTCAAATAAAAATGTATGTTGTTTTGGTTAATTTTTACCTTTAAAGTTGAAAAATACAAACAGCAGAGAGATGGAAGCTTTTGAAGCTAGGCTTCAACTCAGGGCATTTTGAGTATATAGTTTTTAAAGTTTATTTTGAATGAATTTGTTCTAGAGCTAAAAATCTAAATACTAGTGAGATAGTTTCATTTATTTAATACCATAATGAGGTTTTAACTGAAAAAACATAGTGTTGCCTATAAAATAATAGGCTGTGCTCGGTGACAGCATGGCACACTTGTTTTATGATCAGCCCATTTTTAGTAAAACAGTAACACCATACTCACTCTTTGAATTTGTCCTGTTTTGAGCAACAATGTTTATTTCTATCTCTAAATGCTATTTTGACATGAAATAACAAAAATAGTTTTCTATAATTTTTACAATGAATATATCATTTTTTTGTTTTCCGATTTATTGCCTAGTTTTTCCCATCTTTGACCTGGGTAATTGAATTCCATTTGCGCCTTCTCTCTCTCTCTCTCTATATATATATATATCCACAGAAAATTATAGATGCACATTTGTATGTTATATTATTATAAATATAAGTGAATTCCTTAAAATATCTGCACCATTCTAATTCTTGGAAGGAATTTTTGTACGAAGACTTTTGACATTGAAGATTACAAAGTTCAATTGTTTTCTTGATCTCATAAGCTACAATTCATAAGCAGGTGAATTTGAATGAATGGGAATAATCCTTTCATTTATTTCTATTTTCCATAACATACATTTTTAATACCTATTCCAAAACTTGATTGACTCACATAGGCTGCCCATCCATGAAAAGACAATAGAACGAACTGCAGTTGAGTTTTATCCCAGAAGTATATAATAAAAGCAAACATGATAGATACTAAGTAAATTTTGCAATGCCAAATTTTAAGCAATTTGCTCTCTTGGGTTGCTAATAATTATTCTTGATTAATTAACTGTTACCGCAGCCACACATCAATCCTCAATTTTTTAAATCCAAAACTTAATGCATATAATGTCTTCCAGCTATATTTGTGAAGCTTTCAAATACATGACAAATATTTGAAAAACATATTTAATAATATCTTATTGATCTTATAAAATCTGTTTTTGTGTTTTCTAAAATTAGAATATTCTGTGGCATTATATTCAATCGAGCAAACTATGCATGAGTTACAACTTCTTCATATAAAGGTAATATCATGTTGATTATCGGCCATTATTTAATGTTATATATGTCATTTATCATATACTCAAAACCTTTGTTATTAATACTATTCCAGTGGGAACTAAATCTGATCAATCATAATGGTAGTGACATAATGGGTTTGCTATTCCTCATTGGCCAGAACTGTGAAAGTTATCTAATATATTTTCCCCATTTAGAGAATAAGATACTTGTTGCGTATAACTACTTCAATTCTCTGTTATTAAATTCTAGGAGGTGAGTAATTCATGCTTTTGGCAGCCCTTGGGAGGATGGCATTTATAAAGATGCAATGGAGAAGGATGACTTAGGAGCCATAAGCATGGATGGATTCCTTTCTCAGGTAATAACATGCATTTGATAAAGCTGTTTTATGTTTGCTTACATTTATTATGCATGTGCTTTGCCTTGACTAGACTTTTCCTATCTGGATAGATATCTTTTGCAGTTTTCTGCATGAATATTTAGCTAGTTTTTTTAGTTGAATTCTTATAACTAATTTCTTGTAGTCTTTATTTAAGTTGAAATGGCAAAGAATGAATTCGTATCCATAAGATCAAATGGATAAATGGTTTAAGTTAATACAGGCAATCGAGGTGTAAAAAACACTGTAAAACTCTTGTTTTGTGTGTCAAAACAAAGAAGGGGAAAACAAAAGAAATGACAATTCTATGCAAATAGTGTAAGAAATTGTAACCTTGTAAAACTTGGCATGTGTATTTTGTGGGGTGATCGGTCCAATATGATTGGTGCCGTTCAATGCCTTTTTGCTGGAAAGATCAAAGACAACTAATTTTTTAACCCAAATGGTTTCTCCTCATTTTTGTTTCTAACTTTTCCTATAGTTCCCAATAGTGGTCATTTTTTTGGAGGGTAAAAAGGAAATTTTAGTTTAAAGAAATCTTATTACATACACACCGTGTAGATTTTTAGATGGCTATAGCCATCAATTTTTTTTGAGAAGAATAATATATTGAGGATACCTGTAATACCACTCAATCTTAAAACTACCACTTCAATTGTTAGGAAAATGGTGTCTCAACTTTGCAATAAAAGAAAGTTACTATTGATGAATGAGTGCGGTGGGTGGTGGGGTCCAGGGGGGATCACCCCCCTGTAGTGGGGGTCTTGGGGGAAGCACCCATGAAAGCCACATTTTCTATATAATTTATCATTGTAAGTCTTGACAATTAATCATTAGGTCACATATCTAATGGTGGATATTTGGTGTGCTTTGTTTGCCCTAGATAGCAATATTTTTTAACAAGGGCATTGTATTATGATTGTGTATTGTGATGCATTCTGAGAGTCTAATAGCTATTGATTTGCCTTTGGATCTCCATTGGTGATACTCATATGAGAAGCTTGCTTTGCAAGTATATTGTAATCTATTGTTGATTTGTTAACAATATATTGGGTGGGTTTTGGAGTGAGGGATTTTTCTCCCAAAAGGTTTTTCCCCACATAAATCACTTAGTTGTGGTGTGCATGTTAGTTATGTTCATTTCTGTTAAGTTTTTGCAACTGTTGTAAAGATTTGTAACGTTTTGCATTATCTTCCTCTCAAGGTTAGTGTAGGAAGTTGTTATGCTACCTTAACTTCCTTTCACTAATCCATTTAATCTTTCCTAGCCTTCAATGTTCCAATTATGCATCTCTTTTGAGGTCCATTTGGTTAGATAGTCAACCACCTTATTCCATTCTTTGGGGATATGGAGGAAAGAAACGGAGTCAAGATTTGTGGCTTTAACATAATTTGCCTAAAAATTTGAATTGATCTCCATAAGGAATCTTGTAGATTTCTTTTATTCAGTAAAGAAACAAAGATCAAAGAATTTGTTTCACAAGTAACCTTTTTCCACCTAAGTTCACCAACGTTTTTCATAGCCCTAAGAATTTGCCAAGCCTCCCTTTGATTATCTGTATGTAAATTGACACAAGTAGAGAAGAGAGTGTGTACAAAACCTTCACTATCCTTCTCAATCCTTGCCTTGCTTGGATTGACCCAAGAAAAATAACCCGTGTTAATCTTAAAGAAATCAATGGGATGAGAACACTGATTACCAAATGTATGCACTTTCAAAAGTGTTGCTTTCTAAGACTGGGCTTAGTTTGACCAGTAACAAAAGAGCCGAAATCCAAAATTTTATCAACCTAATAGTCTAAGGATGTAAGAGGATCATCAATATTAAATTTGGCCTCAATAGTCTCTTTAAATATACGTTTAATCTTATGTTAAATTTGCATGGGTATACTTTAACATCCTTGAAAAATTCTTCTGTCTTGCTTTAGTCAAATCTGACTTACAATAAAAGAGGACTATTTTTCCATGCTGCCAAATGGAGGCTGCTTAAGCTAGGGGTTGGCTATCCCAAAACTTTGACGAGTTAGCTAAGTATCGAGATCTATTCCAAGTGTCCCATCTTAAGTTCTAGATTTCTATTTCGAAGTGTCCTACCATAAGTTCTAGAAAAGGCACATATCCATTTAAAGTTCTATATCATTCCAAGTGTCCCACCATAAGTTCTAGAAAATGCGCTTTGTAGATTCTTCACTATTCCCAAAATGGGCACAAATGGGAGGGTCCTCGAATGTTAGTTTTTTCTATATTCTCCCATGTCAAGCATTTATTTTAAATAAGTAGCCATATGCATAAAATACATTTTGGACAATCACGTTTATTCCAAATTCATCCTCGCCAACGAAAAATACAATTCCCTCCTTTCCACTCTTGTAAGGAATGATATCCAAGACAAGAAAATAAACTCTTTATTTTCATGGCCCCAAGATAGAACATTTGAATCCCCTAGAGGAGAAAAGAGCGACTACTAAGGATAGAAAGAAGAGAATTGCTATCCTTAGCAGAGCTTTTTGTAGGTTATTTCCTTCAATTTTTCCATTTGTAGATTGAAATGTTCCCTATAGAAAGAGTACTTAAAATCATCACTCTTGGCCATCTCGCTTCTAGAAAAGCTTCACTTAAGGGTTGAAGGTGAGGAAAAGAGGAAAGAATTGGACGGTTATTATCTTAAGAGTTCATCTAGAATAGAGCACTATCACCTTTATTAATAATCAGTGAAACCCGAGGACTCGCACCCCCCGAAAACCTTGAAGTACCCGTCCCCGCACCAAGTACTTGGAGTACCTTGATTACCCCCACCTTTGTCATTCTGCAACCACGACGCCGCCAAGACGGGTACTTGAATTTCTATTTGAGTTTTGATTTTTGAATGTTACTATTGGGTATGTACTATGTTACTATGTTACTATGTTAAATGTTCAATGGTTCTAGTTTGTGTTGCAATTTTGCTATGTTCAAGCATTTCAATATGGTATGTTACTCTGAAACATCATTTCATAACTAGCATTTCAAGTTCTATATGTATAAAATACAACATCCTCCCTCCCTCGCCGTCTCAAAATTGAGGCCCTTTGTCCCCCTTTCTTGGAAACTTGTCCCGGGGTCCTGACGTACCCTAGTGTCGTTGTTACATTGCTAATAATCCAAAAAAGCTCTTCCTTAATAAGAGTGTCCCTCTCTTAATTGTGCTCCATATCAAGGATCCTCTTCCAATCAATTCCACCTGCATAATCTCTTTATCATCTACCCTTACACCTCTCCATCGAAATACTTGTGACTGGGAATTGTTGCCCAAGGTTGGTTAGGATTTTTACACCATTGGTAATATTATTTAGCCATTAATGCTTGACTTTTCATGTCCGCTAGTCTAAGTTTGAGGCCTCAATTCTCTTTTGGTTTGCAATTTTGGTTCTAATTACTAAGCTCCATTTTTGGTGATCCAATGTTCTTGCCCACAAGAATTGTTTCCAAAGAGCAACAAACTCCATAGGAAAACGTCTAGGAGAAGAAAGAACTTAAAACTTGTAATTGGGAAGAGATTGCAAAATAGGTGTTAGAAGAGTTAGTCTTCCAACAAAGGATAAACATGTGTAAAAATTTTCTGTAGTGAAACTTGTTAAGATTACCTAAAGAAAGGGGAATTCACAAATCTGCAAATGAAAAATATTAACAATCTTATTTTGAATCATCTCAGGTGTGTTGAAGAAGAAAATACTTGATTATCTTCATTGATTTTCTGACTAGAAGTTGATAGATATATATTCAGAGCTTTCTTGAAGTTGATGGTCTCACCAACTTCAGCCAATCTCATCAAAGCCATGTCATCCACAAACTGTAGGTGGGATTGAGGCTCCATATTTCAAGTCCACTGCCAACCTTGAACAAGGCCATTTCATTTATAACGTTTGAGCAACATGCCATAACCTTTAGCTATCAAGATTAACAAGTAAGGAGATAAATAAATTCCTTGTTTGAGTCCTCAAGACACAAGAAAAGGTTTGAAGGAATGCCATAATGAACATAGAGAAAGAAGATGAGGTAAAACAACTCATTACCTAATTAGTTTTTTCAAAACTAAAACCAAAAGCCAATAAGATATGATCAAGGAAGAAGTATCTGACTCTGTGACATTGTTATATGCTATAGGCATATCAAGTTTAATGAACATTGACTTCTCTTTTGAGTTAGACATAGACTGGGTGGCCTCATCTACCATGACAATGGCATCTAAAATTTGTTGTCCTTTTATAAATTCACCTCTTAGTAGAAATTAGGAGAGAAACATTTTTTTATATCATTCAACAGTTCTCTTGGTAATAATCTTGTAGGTAACATTACATAATGCAATAGGGTGAAAGTAATATAGAGAATTGGCTCTTCTTTTTTTGGGGCAAGGGCAAGAAAACTAGTGTTAATTGTTTGAAGTATTTGTTTATTTTAATGTGATTCTCTAATAACTTCAAGCAGATCATTTTTAATGATTTCCTAAAATTCTTGAAAATATTCTTTAGGAAATCCTTTCAGTCTAGGAGCCTTACCATTTTTCTCCTCAAACACCACCTTCCTCAACTCATCATTGGAAATGGGTGCTAGGAGAACATTGTTCATATCCTGTAGTACCAAGGAAGCCACACATTCAAGCACAAGTCTTTGCTTTAAACATCTTGAAGATTTTGTTCCAAAACAAAAAAGAAAAATGTCAAGCAATTTTTACAAAACTATCTTTTTAAGTGTGATGTCCCTGTTTTGAGATAGACTTAATAGTAAATGATAATTAAACAAAATAATTTTATTGAATAAAGAATAATGATAAAAGAAAATTTAAATAATAAAAATAATAATATAATATGTTATTGAAATATATATGTACAAATATGATTATATGTTATTAAAATAGTATTATTGATATAATAATATGGTATATTATTAAATAATACATAATAATAATAAAAATAATAAAATAGACAAACTATATTGTAATATAATTACATAAAATAAATAATAATAATATTAATAAATAAATAATTATAATATCAATTGAATAAATAATGGTAACATAACTACATTATTAATATAGTCGATTAAATAAAATTGACTAGCCTCAAAATGATAGTGACCCTACAGACAACAGTATCCCTGTGCGTAAGAAGAAATGGGCATTACATTGCCGCTAATGACAAAAGGTTATATTCAGCTGATATTATTTGGGGTTGGGCTCATGTCTGAGGCAAAATATTTATATGAAATGGAGGCAGCAATACAAATTGTTATTTAACAAATGACGATGCAAACTGTGTAAACTTGCATCAATAATAAAGAAGCATTAGTCCAATGTGGAATTAGTATTGAAAGAACGCTCATACAAGCCGATCAGGATTATCAGGTATTTGTCTTGATATGGTGCAGTTAACTCAAATGATAAGATATGCCTCTTGGACATAATGACCTATCATACGATATAAAACGTGATTCCAATCATTCATTTAGGGGGGAGAATTGAAACATTTTTCTCATCCTCTCATTTATATTTGATCTACTCAATTGAGCATCTATCATTCGATACTAATAGGTTGCAAGCGTGTAACTGTAGATTGGAGACAAAAACATATACACCTTTAATTCCTTATTTGATCTACAATAGAGCATCTACCAATTTGGGCAAAGTATCAATTGTAAGTAATTCAATATAAATCTATAGTTGCCAAGATCCATAGCTATAGTCAGAAGCAATATTCATATTATTGCAAGATCAAACTCCAGATCAAGAACAACAACATAGTGGCAATAGTTCCAGTTCATTGTCGTATATAATCAAGGATCATATTCTATAGAACAATCTAATTGTTGTATGAGATTATCAATTGGAATTATAGCATTTATCGTCAATAGGGAATTAGCTATTGATATAAGATCAAATCTCATATTCATCGCCAAAGTCCTACTATTACATCTAATGCAAACATTTATAAAATTAGTTCATTGGGCATATACGGAGTTGTACACCCTAATAGAGCAGTATTAGGAAATTAATACATTTGTTCTAAGAGGTATTATTATTATAATCTCACGATTATCAATCACATAAGTCTACAAGTGATATCAGCTATGGAAATCTTCAATGAAAAGAGAGAAATCGCGGTAATTGCCCCTATCCTCCAAGTTGTCCTGTGAAGGGTCATCACGTTAAGAGTTTAATTGATCTCCTTGGGTAGAAATAAGTGATGCAATGGTATTCTCCCTTCTCTATTTTTTCACTGAGTTGTGAAAGAAAGATTTATTTCTATCCCCTTCCTGAAGCCATACAATTTAAGATTTGTTTTCTAGAAAATCTCTTCTTGAAGCTTCTATTCAGACAATTTTTTCGTTCCGCTTGTTCTTTCAGGCAAAAGCTATTTTGTCATTCCTTACTCCTTTACAAGAAGAGTGATTATCCAACTTGGCCTGTAATTGAGTTTAAATTTTCCTGAGATTCTCAAAAGAAGCCCTATTCTATCACTGGAGCTTAAATTTGACTGATTGGAGTCTCATGAAAAAGGAGTACATAACTGATCTGAAGGCTGGCTTTGCTTCTAATCACCATCTTTCCATAAGATTGAACACATCTGTACGTTGAAGCCACATAAGCTGAAATTTTGAGGGAGGCTTCTTAGGAGTAGGAGAAAACAAAGAAGAAAATATGATGGGTCAGTGATCCGATCTTTTCCATCCCAAAATTTCAGAACATGAAGTCCAACTATTGCCTGCCCACAGATTTGAAATAAGAAATTTGTCCAGTTTTTCAGATATGGCATCAATCACTTAACTTCTATTACTCCAAGTGAATAATTTATTGCATGATTTTATGTCTACTAGATTCAGAAGAGAAACATTCTTTGAACAATCTAGACGAAGTGTCAAGATGACTTATTTCCCCTAATTTTTCATCTAAACCAATAATAACACTGGAATGTCTTGCAAAAATCTGAGCGAGGGAGGGAACTAGAGAGTGAATATATCTATTTTAGGACCATAATAAAATCTTACTTGGATAATTCGTAAGTGCAGAAGCATTAGCGGATAAATGAGTCTCTCCTAAATTGAAGCAAGATGCCACCACTTTGATTGAATATTTACTTACTGTCCAGTGTCCACCATACTCGTGTGAGATTATAAGGATCCCATAAGCATGCAATTCCACCAACAGTGCCTTGAGCACCAATACGTTGACCATGTTCTCCCCTAGCAGCATTTTCACTTGAATAAATACAATATGTGGTTTATTTTTATGAATCAAATCCCCAATAGCCTTTGGTTGAGGGATGCTACTCGAGCCCCTACCATTCCAAGATATTACTATCACTTTTGAGGGGCACAACAATGTATCCAATTTCTTGATAACACTAGATTCAACCAGTGAATCCTCTATCAATCTTATGTTTTCCTGATTCTTTGTCTCCCAGCGTTTGACATTTTGTTATTTCTTCCTTTCTTAACGTTCTTACATTGAATGTCTAATAAAGTAAGGAATTTTCTTTTGCCATCTCCTTTGACCCCAGGTTCTTGCAAAGGATCTAGGCTAGCCTGAAATTCCGTTAACTATGTTTGAGCTGCTTCCATCTTCAAAGAATCAATTTGTACTAAAGATGATCTTTATCCCCATTGTAGCATATCCAAATGTGCACTATTCATAGTAGAAGGATCTCTTTGCTTTGAAAATTTATGCTTTTCTAAGTCTGAATGAATGTTGGCTGGAATGGAGAGACAAGTTCAAACTCTTGACTAGATGGAGTCTTGTCATGCTTCATTGCCTCTTCCTCCTAGAAACTTTCCAAAACATCAATTTTGTTATTAACATTCCTCTAGATATGTCCTATTTTTAATTCACAGCGTTCCCCTTAACACAATAAAGAGGGATAAATCCATTTGCATTTGGAGGTTCAGAAGGAATTGGTTTCTTGCCATTCACCTTTGAATTGATTGTTTGTGAATTAGGAGATGGTTGAGTGGAGTTGATCCCAATCTTCAACAATTTATGTTGCAAATACCCATATTCATGGCACACCCGACATCGGAAAGGATGTGCTTCATAAGCAATTTGTTGTATACAATTCACACTACCTAGTTTAATTTCCAAGAATCTAGAAGAGGATTGTTCAAATTGATTTTAACACAGAGATGGGGAAAAATAGCTACCTTTCGGTGCACAGTATGGTGAGATGGATTTGAGGGCTTTCCAATAACCATTACAATTGATTGAAGGATTTCTTGCCTCCAGAAGTCCATTGAATGCCTAGGAAGATGAATCCAAGATTCCAAACGGGTATCTTAGCTTGAAGTTCCTCTATTTTGTTGAACCCTACATTCTAGGGTTTGAAGTTCGTCCATTGCTTCTAATTCCATCAGATGCCTGGTTATGGACGTATGGCCCTCCCTTAATCATCATGTTCTGATCTGTTTTTTTGATAAAAACCATGAAAAATATATCCATTCACAAATAGATTGGTTTCTGTGTCTACCTCTGGGTTCCAGTTCCTTTGAGCTTAAGTTTCAATAAACAGCAGAGAAATATGGATTCCCATGAACTTACATATTAACACATGCTCTGACAAATAAAGGACAGCATGTGCAGCAGACTCTGGATCAATGATCAGAACCAGCCGGTCTTTGTGCTTCTCAAGGTACCTGTTGAAACTTGAACAATTGATCGCCTGTTGTTCAGGCCTTCAAGCCTCTTTCACATTAAGAATGGCTTTAAAGAAGAGAGCTGGGGGTCTCCCAGACCCCATTTGTTGCCATGCAAGTTGTCACTCTGAATAGAGCCTAAAATGGTGAGAACTGACCAAAATGACAGGAAACAAAACAAAAAAACAAAATCCACAGCACAGCACACAGCACCAGTACACTAGAAACATCGAGCCACAGGCAATGGGTGGCAGAAGAACCTTAAATTGCAGACCTGTGACCTTATCAGGCCGGCGGACGCTGTAATCCCCTGCTTGCCTGTTCGTGCCATCCTTTCTCTCTTCAGAAGACACACCCAATATTGGTCATTTCTTATTGGAGTCTTAAAATATGATTAAAAAACAATGTTTTCTAATTTTTCAAGTTTGTAATTCCATTTTTATGTTGAAGCTTTTAGTATTTTTTTTAAAACTCAGTGGCAGCAATTTTCTGTGAGAAAAAAGGAAATGAGAAGGAAGCTTTTCATGTAATTATTATCTATATCCTGGCTCTAGCTATGTTATTGG
The DNA here is from genome assembly GCA_027943335.1 of Chamaecyparis obtusa. Classification (NCBI taxonomy): domain Eukaryota; kingdom Viridiplantae; phylum Streptophyta; class Pinopsida; order Cupressales; family Cupressaceae; genus Chamaecyparis; species Chamaecyparis obtusa. The sequence goes on along the minus strand of BSBK01003245.1, from coordinate 867,000 downwards.
TGTTTGCATGCAATCCAACTATCACAGCCCTTAAGAGAATCTAGATGATGTGTAAGCTCATTTTCAGGAAACCAGTGGCAAATTGTTTGATAGCATCTGATTCTAATGATATATTTGTTCTAGTAATAAGATTATATTATATTTGCGAATATTTTGGTATTAGTGATTTATATAGCTTCTGTTGTAATGAAACTCTCCTCTTTATGTACTACATTTGTGTTTTAAAAACTTAGGCTTATATCTTTTGATATGCATGCACATGTGCATGGGAGCGTGCTTGCACATGCCATGTCCATCCTTATTCATATCTTTGGAGCCCCGAAAATTAGCTATATCCATATTCAATACTGCATCTGTATCTGTGCAACCCCACAACATTCATTGTTTTCATGAATAATGTAAAATTCTACTTGGCAAACGCACTTCTGAAGTTAAACATTACAATTATGATATTAACCACAAGATTTATAGTTGGTCTTTTATAATATCAAATTATCGGTGTTTTTCAGTGTGAAAGTATGTTGTTATTTTTCAATTATCTGGTAAGTATTACTGTAATTATTTAGTTGTTATTTCAGTTATTAAGATTATTTGTTTTGTATTGGCTTTATATTGTTTTGCAGTGGTCTTTTATGACCCTTCTCGATCCTGTCAAAAGCCTTGCCACTTTGATTTACATTGGGTACCCAGGTGATCCCGCTTCTGCATTTCATGTTAGCCGTCGCCGACGATTGGACCGCAAAAAGAAACGTTCACAGAGAAATGTCTTACAGTGTTTTGTTTTTGGACCTGCAAAGTCCGGGAAGTCTGCATTGCTGAATTCTTTAATTGGAAAGTAAGTAGTTCAGTCTACTGTCTCTTATGCAACTGACTGTTGAACAAGCTTCTTCATCAGTTTAGCGTAGAAAGTTCTGTTTCCAATTGTTTCCTGTTTTATATGTAGACTGATTTTTTTGCATGATTCAACAAGAAGATTTTTCTTTCCTCTTTAATGCAGACAGTTTGTTGAAAGATACACACCAACTAATGGTGACCGTTATGCAACAAATGTTGTTGATACAATGGGGGTAAGAGCACAATTGATATGTAGGTGTTTTACCAAACCAAAAAATGACGACATGAAATTGGTTATACTTATTCCTATATAGTTATGCTTCTTGTGTACAGAACAGAGTACAACCTTGCAAATCTTCTTCTGTTAATCAGTTAGAGTAAGCAGATTAGAAAGAGCGTATGAAAAAAAATAATGTTTTAAAAGCTTTAGTCATTGTGTATAATTGATGATGGTATGTTTAGACTGTCTGAAAATTGTATTTCAAGTTTGATATGTGTATTTCATGTGCAGAATTATAATGCATTGTTGAAATTCATACCATATGAATTTAACGAGTCTGAAATTTATAATTTGGAAACATACATGCATATAGAGTTGGAACTGTTTTGAAATCTTAGATGACTTACCTATTCCAAATTCAGATCAATGCATATAAATGATCAAATTACTCTCATTAGACTTGAGATTAGAGCCAATGATGACAGCAAAGGGAGTTTGTAAAATATTTTCTGTAACAAAAAGTTTAAAATAGTTAAATGAGGAAATTAAACAAGCTTCACTAAGTATATATATAAAAGTTTTTGACATGTACAAGATCTCATGGCAACGATTATAAGAGAGTAGCCCCAGTGAAATGGATAGAGAAAAGAAAGATTATCCCAAAATTTATGTGATGGTGTTGTTATCAGGTTTAGCAAACCAATGTGTATTCTCAGTCTGCAATCTTTTTTAATGATCTCCTGGATTAGTTAAAAACTGGTTATATGTTCCATTGGCAAGATTGCTTACTGTATAAGAGAACCAGCTATCCTCAAATCTCAAATAGTGGTCTAGCAATGTGTTGTAGCTTCAAGAGTAATGCATATGATGGTAAATTGCTTAGTTATATTTCCATAGTATATATGATGCAGGAGCATCCAGGGTGTAAAAGCAATCTTGCATCATTAAAAAAACAAAGATCAAAAAAGAAAGAAAAAAGGAAAAAAAAGAAAAGAAAAGAAAAAAAGAGAAAATTATCATTTTTTACACGTGAAGCATACTTAGTCTTAGTTGGCATAAGTTAGTTATCATAAAGTTACTATTTGTAACCTATCATTTAATAAAGTGCATAGGATTATATTAGGTGGCATTTAAAAAGATGGAAGAAAGTTCCTCATTTAATAATTTGCTTTAGACATTTATTAAATTACATCATGCATTTAATATTTGTAGCAAGGTAGTTATACCTACTCTCTCCAAACTTTATCTCACATTGGGTTTAGTTGTAATCTCTTGGGTGGTAAGTGCCTGTATAAACCAAGGCATTTGACCATTTGTAATCTCTTAGAAAAAAAAGGATCTCATCCTCAAGAAGTTGTAAGCATTCTCTAGCATTTGGAAGGAAAGATTTTAAGTATTATGAATGTATGTTTTTTGAAGCATTTTTTGTTGGCATGTTGGTGTTGTCATTGATGTCAATTTATTGGTTTGGCCAGTGGTGCATTATGCTTAGAGGTTTGGTGAGGATCGGTTGTTGCACATAAGTGGTTGCGTACGTCAAGAGATGTTGTAGGGAGTCTATAATTGGTTTTTGTCAAGTTACAGAAGTGCGCGTGATGTTCAAGAGAAAGTTATGAGATCAGGTGTGGTGATTGGTAAGATACTGTTTGCCAGTGTTGACAGGGTAACAAAGATTGGTTCGGTTTGCATGTCTAGGTTGATATTTTTGTTTGTGCACCTAGGAGGAGATTTGGGACATTCTGACGTGTCCTCAGTTCAGAAGGTTTTTGATCAAGAGATCCGCAAGGCATTTTTCAGATGTTATAGATGAAGGTGATAGTGTTCTTGAGGTTCGATGTGAGAGATGCTGGTGACTTCGAAGGTTCGGGTGGCTTCCAATGATTGTGTGTTCTTCATGATGCCTATGGATGTTCTTGGGTCGTGTGCTTGCTGAATTGGCGGTTCGCATTGATTGTGGTGATCAAGTTTGGAGGATTTTTCCATCAGTGGCTATTTTCTTGTGTTCTTGGCTGACTTGATCAGTAAAACATTTTTGTGGAAATCGAGGTGCTATTTACGGATGTGTTATGAGCTTGAGGGTGTTGATATGGATTGTTGCTATGTTTTGGCGGTCAATTATGGCTGTGAATTGTGATTTTTGATGTGTGGATTTGAAATTTGAATTTGGGGGTTTTGTCGACTTTGTTCGATGAAATATATATGATTCTTGGGCAAAATCGTTGGTTCGGATGCTTGACAGAGTGTGGAGCAAGAGTGACAGATCTGTTGGTGATCAGAGTGTTTGTCTGAAGAAGTAAGAGAAGGGTTGATCAGGGATCTGTGTTGTACTTCATTGGAACTAATTTAGGCATAAGATAGATGCTACTATACAGTTCACAAAATTCTCAGATTGTTGTCTGAATCAACCATTGAAGTGGTCTTGTAAGGCTGTTAGTCTTCCTTTGGGTTGTAGCTTGAGGCATTTTTGAGAAGTGAGCTCAATGTAGTGTGCTTGAATGCATGTGCATTCGTCTTTTGTAATAAGTTATACTTCTAACAAGATATTGACTTATTGTGGGTTCAAGCCCCATTGTGGTTTTTGCCATTTGGATTTCCATGATAAAAATCTCTGTGCTATGTGTTGCGGATATGTTTCTGATTCATGATTGCAAGCTTAACTCGTTAATATCAGAAATAGGTGTTTTAAGTTTTAAGGGTTTTGAAGTTTTGAAGTTTAGGAAGAACTGGTTCACCCTCCCCCTCTCAGTTGTTCGCTGCCATAGTTCTCACAATTGGTATCAGAGCCTGGTCCCTTGAAGGAAGCTTAACAGCTTGAGGGTGATCTGAAGGTGGCAGCCTATAAGAAAGATAGTCCTAGGTTTGATGGATCCAGCTACACCTTTTGGAAGAGTTGCATGATAGTTCATCTCAGATGTATTGATGAAGATTGTTGGAAGGTTACCAAGTCAACTTACAATGCTCCTGCAAACCCCACTAACCCTCAAGAGATCAATGATTCCAAAGCCAATATCAGGGCAAAGGAAGCTTTGTTGAGTGCCTTGACGGATGTTGAAATGACCAATGTCTTGGAATTGGAGACGACCCATGAGATATGGGAGAAATTGAGGACCTTGTATGAAGGAGACAAGGAAGTGAAAGTTGCCAAGTTGTAGAGCTTAAACGGACAGTATGAAGCCTTGAAGATAAGTGAAGATGAAAATATTGCGGCTTTCATGCTTAGGGTAAATGAAGTTGTGTATTCTATTAGATGTGTTAGAGGTACCTTGGAAGAAAATGAGATTGTTGCAAAGGTGCTGCGATCATTGCCACTTGCCTATAGACACAAAGTTGTAGCCATTGAGGAGATTTAGATAGTGACAAATGTGACAAGAGATTAGTTGGTTGGTAAGCTTACTGCATTTGAGTTAAGTGAATTTGGTGGTGTATTACCTATTGTTGAAACTGCATTTAAAGCTACTGTATCTGGAATGAACATGCAAAGGTTCGATCCAGGAGAATGATCTACAAGGAGAATGCCAAGATATGAGAAAGAGATGAAGAAGCTTGAAGAAGAAGAGAAAGAACTTCAAGAGTTAGAATCACTGATTGCAAGAAGACTACCAAAAGGTTCTGGTAAGTACAAAGGAAAGATGCCCCTTAAGTGTTTCTCATGCAATAAGATAGGACACTTTGCATCAAGATGTCGAAAAAGAGTTGCTAAATGGAAAAGTAAAACTGTTGTTGTGAAGAAATGCTACTTTGCTGTTGATGATGATGGAATTACAAATGATGAATTTGATGGTGCTGACAAGGATGATGATGAATTTACTTTCGTTGCTATCAAAGAAGAAGATCCTAAGCTTGCAGATCCCATGCCTACTAGTTTTACTGATTGTGTTGTTGAAGAAAAAATCCTAGCTACTCAAGTTGTTAAAAAGGATGAATGGGTAAGAGACAACGGATGCTCTCATCATATGACTGGTGATAAGAGCAAATTTTTGAGCTATGAGAAGTATGATGGTGGTATTGTATGGGGAGACAATATTGGTGGTGTGATCCAAGGTAGAGGTTCTATTTCTTTATATGGAAAGAATAATGCAGATGATGTATTGTATGTAGAAGGTTTGAAGAATAATCTTCTTAGTGTTGGGCAGTTGATGGACAAAGGTTATGACTTGCATTTCAAGGATGACAAATGCAAGATCTTGAATGTCTCTTGGATAGAGATTGCAACATGATAAAAAATAAGAGGTAACTTATTTCATTTGAATAATGATCAGAAAAGTTGTTTGATTGCTCAAATAGATGAAAGCTGGCTATGGCATAAGAGGCTGTGTTATGTGAACTTTGATAATATTGTGATGATAAGTTTTACTCATGGTGTAAGGGATATTCCTAGAGTGAAGAAGCCTGCTAACACTATTTGTAGAGAATGTCAGCTGGGTAAACAAACAAGAGTTAGTTTCCATTCTAAATCTGAAAATTCTAATGGTTTGTTTGATCTTGTTCATACTGATCTGTGTGGTCCTGCTAAGATAAGAAGTCTGCAAGGTGGTAGGTATTTCATGTTGCTCATTGATAACTATTCTAGGATGGTATGGGTGACTTTCTTGAAAGAAAAATGTGAAACTTTTCATAAGTATAAGATCTTTAAGTCCATGGTTGAGACTGAGACATGACTGAAGTTGAAGTGTCTAAGATTAGACAGAGGAGGTGAATTCACATTTGTTGAGTTCAATTCTTTTTGTGAGAAGCGTGGAATAAAGAGACAATTTTCTGCTCCAAGGACTCCACAACAAAATGGAGTGGTAGAGAGGAAGAACAAGTCCATTCTTGACACTGCTAGGACCATGATGCTTGAAGGGAAAGTTCTGCAGATGTTTTGCAGAAAAGGTCAACACTGCAATTTACACTCTCAATTAGGTGCAAATCAAAGGAGATACGAGTAAGACACCTTATGAACTATGGTATGAAAATATGCCTATAGTTAAGTATTTTAGAATTTTTGGTAGTAAATGCTACATCAAAAGAGATGACAAAGGAAAATTTGATGCAAAGAGTGAGGATGGTATGTTCCTTGGGTACTCTATGAAAAGCAAAGCATATAGGTGTTGGATGAAGAAGATAGTGGAGAGTACTAATGTCAAAGTGGATGAAAGCTTTAAGAATCTATCCAAATCTTGTGGAGATGATTTTGATGATCAAAATTCCAGTGGTAATCAAGGACAACAACATCAAGCTCAGAACCAAGATCCAAGTGCTTCGGTGAGTACATTTAATGGGGCTTATACAAGTGGACAAGAAGAAACACAAAAGCCAATTGCAAAGACAAAGACACCAAGGTATGTAAGAATAAATCATTCTGAATATTAGATCATTGGTAATAGGACTAAGGGTGTTTAGACAAGGAGGAGGATTGCTCAAGATCAGATTTGTTTAGTTTTTGAGATTGAACCAAAAGATGTGAATGAGGCTTGCAAAGATGATCATTGGGTTGATGCTATGGAAGAAGAGTTGTCACAGATTGAGAAGAATTATACATGGATTTTTGTGCCTAGGCTTAAGGACAAGAATGTTATTGGCACCAAATGGGTATTTAGAAACAAGTTGAATGAAGAAGGAGAAGTGGTCAGGAACAAAGCAAGATTGGTGTGCAAAGGACATTCTCAGATGGAAGGTAGTGACTATGATGAAACCTTTTGTCCTATAACAAGATTGGAAGCGGTGAGATTATTTCTTGCTTATGTTGCTCATAAGAACTTCAAAGTATACCAAATGGATGTCAAGTCTACATTTCTTAATGGTGAGCTGGAAGAAGAGGTATACATAGAGCAACCTGACGGTTTTCAATTGACTAATCAACCATACATGGTGTGCAAGTTGAAGAAAGCATTATATGGGTTAAAGCAAGCTCTTAGAGCTTGGTATTCCAGGTTGGACAAATATCTTCTTAAGCTCAGCTTTAATAAAGGTATTGCAGATTGTAATTTGCATTTCAAGTTAGATAGTGAGGACATTCTAATTGTAGAGGTATTTGTTGATGTCATTATCTTTGGTGGTAATGATAAGTTGAGTCAAGACTTTGCAATGCAAATGCAAAATGAGTTTGAGATGTCCATGATAGGAGAAATGAAATTCTTTTTGGGACTGCAAATTACTCAGTCAGAGGATGGGATTTTCATATCTCAAGCTAAGTATGTGAAGGAACTACTGAAGAAGTTCGGGTTGGATGAATCCAAACCAGTGGGTACACCTATGGTGATAGGTTGTAAGTTGTCAAGAGATGATGAGTCCCCTAAAGTCAATCAGTCCTGTATAGGTCAATGGTTGGTGGCCTACTTTATTTGACTCATACAAGACCATATATCATGAATTTAGTGTGTCTTGTGGCGATATTTCAAGTAGATGCAAGGCAAAATCATGAGGTAGTTGTAAAGAAGATATTCAGATATCTGAAAGGAACAGTGGACTTTGGGATGTGGTATCCTAAAGGTAATGACTTCACCTTGTGTGCATATACTGATGTTGATGACAGGAAAAACACAAGTGGTGGCGCTTTCTTTTTGGGAAGGAGGTTGGTCTCTTGGATAAATAAGAAGCAAAACTCCATCTCCTTATCTACTACAGAGGAAGAGTGCATTGCTGCTGCTAGCAATTGTACACGAATGGCTAGATGAAGAAAATGTTATCAGATATAGGAGTTGTATTTGATGAGCCTATTGTTATATATTGTGATAATTCAAGTGCCATAAATATCTCTAAGAATCCTGTACAACACTTAAGGACAAAGCACATATCAATCAAGTACCACTTCCTGAGAGAGAAGGTGAATGAGAAAGAGGTGAGCCTGGAGTATGTTCCTAGCAAGGAATAGATAGCTGATATATTTACAATGCCATTGCCTAAGGATACATTTGTGTATCTCAAAGGCAAGTTGTAGGTGACTGCCCCTCCTAATTAGAACTAAAGATGCAAAGGATTGCATTAGTGTAGAATACTTCATTGAGATATTCTTTCATTTGGATTGATGTGTAGAGGCTACTACTTAGGGGGAGTAGTCAGCTTGGTAAGTTAGTGGTTCAGAGGTGAAGAAGTGAAGAAGTGAATTGTTTGGTTAGAGTCCTAACTTCTATGATTCAACACATGTAGGTGCCTTTGCCATTTGATGTCAAAGGGGGAGAAGAATGCATGTGAAAAACAATACTGAGGAGAGATTCAGCTAAGGGGGAGAAGCATTGTTAGAGAGACATTGAAAGATAATGATGTATATTGTGGATATTGTTGGTAGTACTGTTGATGGTTGACCCCAGGAGGAGATTGTTGGTTTCTGATTGTATTATATATTTTTCACATCATATGTTGCCATCAATGCCAATGGGGGAGATTGTTGGCAAGTTGGTGTGTCGGTATTGTCATTGATGCCAACATATCAATTTGGGTAGTGGTGCAGCATGCTTAGAGGTTCAGTGAGGATCGATTGTTGTAGATAAGTGGTTGCGCACATCAGGAGATGTTGTAGGGAGTCTTTAATTGGTCTTTTTCAAGTTATAGAGGTGCACGTGATGTTTGAGACAAGTTATGTGGTCAGGTGTGGTGACTGGTAAGATACTGTTTGCTAGTGTTAATAGGGTGACAAAGATTGGTTTGGTGTGCATGTCTAGGTTGATATTTTTGTCTGGGCACCTAGGAGATTTGGGACATTTTGATGTGTCCTCAGTTTAGAAGGCTTGTGATCTAGATATCTGCTAGGCATTTTTCAGATGTTATAGATGGTGACAGTGTTCCTGAGGTTCGGTGTGAGAGATGCTGGTAAGTTCGAAGGTTCAGGTGGCTTTGAATGATTGTGTTCTTCATGATGCCTATGGATGTTCTTAGGTTGTGTGCCTGCTGAGTTGGCGGTTTGCATTGATTGTGGTGATCAAGTTTAGAGAATTTTTCAGTCAGCGGCTTTTTTCTTGTGTTCTTGGTTGACTTGATCAGTAAAACATTTTTGTGGAAATCGAGGCACGATTTACGAATGTGTATGAGCGCAAGGGTGTTGATATGGATCATTGCTATGTTTTGGCGGTCAATAATGGCTTTGAATTGTCATTTTTAGTGTGTGAATTTGAAATTTGAAATTGGGGGTTTTGCCAACTTTGTTTGATGAAATATATATGATTTTTGGGCAAAATCATTGGTGCGGATGCTTGACAGGGTGTGGAGCAAGAGTGACAGATCTGTTGGTGATCAGAGTGTTTGTCTGAAGGAGTAAGAGAAGGGTTGATTAGAGATCTGTGTTGTACTTCATCGGAACTGACTTAGGCATAAGGTAGATGCTATTATATAGCTCAAAAAATTCTTAGATTGTTGTCTGAATCGACCATTGTAGTGGTCTTGTAAGGTTGTTAGTCTTCCTTTGGGTTGTAGCCCAAGACATTTTTGAGCAGTGAGCTCTAGGTGGTGTGCCTAAATGCATGTGCATTCCTCTTTTGTAATAAGTTGTACTTCTAACAAGGTATTGATTTATTGATGGTTCGAGCCCCATTGTGGTTTTTCCCATTTGGGTTTCCATGATAAAAATCTGTGTTATGTGTTGTGGACGTGTTTCTGATTCATGCATCCAAGCTTAACTCATTAAGATGAGAAATAAGTGTTTTAAGTTTTAAGAGTTTTGATGTTTAGGAATAACGGATTCACCGCCCCCTCTCTATTGTTCGTCGCCATAGTTCTAACATTTTTCTCTCGTCGTCTCAATTTTGTTGTGTTTGAGTTTGTTAGGGGAGTATCCTTCATCAAGTGGTATCAGAGCCTGAGATCTTGAGTGTGTAGGTAGATTGTCGAATGTGAGGCAATCTATACTAGGATGTTGGACAAAATTTTTATGAGAGCTTGTTGGTTGTCCTTGTCCTCTAATAAACATTGAAGTTGGGTAAAGGTGCACATAGTTCCTCCACTAAGAGAGAGTGGGTAGAGGAAGTGAGAGGTGTCTTCTAGAAATCTAGAAATCTTTGTTGGGTAGAGGATAGATGTATGTGAGTTTGATGCAAATCTAAGTTGCCGATTCGGGTGCGAATGCGGATGCGGGTGATGGATGCGTGAATTTTTTTGGGGGGGTTTTGGATGCGTTTATATATATATATATATATACACATACATATATGCAAAGAAATGCACGAAATATACAAAATTAAATCATTTGATAGTATGATACTTCACCATTGATCAAGATATCTGATAGTTCACAAATATTCAAGATGAAATAACTAATAAGTCATATCATATACATCTATGTTCACAATTCCAATGCAAATCAGAAAATCATTATAATTACAAAATCAAAATCTTGTTCATGATTCAATGTTCATCAATCAAGATTCAAAATTCACTAATCCGAAGCAGAATATTTTTTTATATTAAGGATAGTACATAAAAGCCGAGTACATCAAAATCTGAGAATGCTGCATCTGAATGATCACAAAGATACTACTACTATTAGACAAGTCCATATTTACATTGTGATACAAAGACGAAAAGATATTAAATTAATCTGATAAGTTCACTTGACAACTAAGTATAAAGGAAACAAGCTGCATGTAATAGTTCACTTGAATTCGAATCAGAATATTAAAAAAAGATTAATGGTTATTAAGAACATATTTTTTGTTTAGGAGCAACAAAAAGATTAAAAATGTTATTAAGCACATGTTTTAATGTGCTTTAAGTTGTTTTTTTATAAAAAAAAAAGCGCCACTTTTGACGCTGGGCCTACGAATGCTTGTGGAAGCTCACAGGTGCCTTGTGGATGCGCGCAAGAAGTGCATCTTGGGCACCCGGATGCTCTGTGGATGCGTAACAGAGCATTCGGGTGCCCAGGATGCGCTCCCTGTGCGCATCCACAGGGCACTAGAATCTGCATCTGCATCTGCATCAGAACGCATCAACTTCCAAATCCAAGCCAGGATGCTACGAATCAGTAACTATGATGCAAATGTATGAGCAAGTTGCAAGAAGAACTACATAGAGAAGTTGCAAAGCATGTTTTTTGAATTGAAGGTGTTAGGAGATACAAAGTTCTAAAAGAGATTTTGTTGCAAGGAAGAGGAAAAAGAGAGAAGATTTGTAAGTACAGAGAACTTGTGTATTAGTGGCACATAAGGACGTGGCAGAGGAAGAGGGGGACAAAGAGAAGCAAACCCCACAATAATGGAGATATTGAGAGGAATGGTGGCTAGGCTGAAGCTATTGAGATAGCACAATGTAGAGGTGTTCATATTGAAGATGTCAATGAGGATAAAGAAGAGGTTGAAGTACTAGAAGGAGATGCTCAACTTGGGTTTGATCAAGGAGAAGAAAACAGTTCATTTGAGCCATGACCAGAGTCAATACCAGATCCCATTTTAATCCTCCAAATTATAATGGTAACTTGAATTCAGATGAATTACTGGATTGGAAATCAGAGATGGAGAAGTATTTTGATTTTGAAGGTACAAAGGAAGACAGGAAGGTGAGATATGCATGTTCAAAGGTGAAAGGACATTCATCCCTGTGGTGGGATCATTTGTAGACCGATAGACAATGAAGAAGCAAGGAAAAGATCAACTCATGGGATAGGATGGTGACCAAAATGAAAGCAAAGTTTCTACTTGTTGACTACCACATAAGTCTATTGTAGAAATTGCAAAACTTGAAATAAAGAGAAATAAGTGTGAAAAAATACACAAAAGAATTCTATAGACTAAGCATACGAGAAGGACATGCTGAAGATGAAATAGAGCAAGTGGCTAGATATTTGAATGGCTTGCATATGTCAATTCAAGATGAAATAAGTCTTCTTAGATTGCAGAATGTAGAAGAGGCCTATCAATGTGCTTTGAAGGCAGAAGATAAATTGAATAGGAAGTGGGAAAATAAAAACAAGGGTAGAGGCAAAAATGCACGTGGTAAAGGGCATAGTAGCCATGGAAGAGGAAATTCTAGTAAAGCAGATGAGGCTGACACCTCTCATGAAGTAGGAAGTAGAGGTAATTCCCATGGAAGAGGAGAGTCTTTCAAAGGACGAGGAAACTTTGGAAGAGGAAGAGGTAGAGGATTTACTAGCACATGTTACCAATGTGGTGAAACTGGGCATATAACGTTTGAATGTGCTCTTGCAATAAGGTGGATAACGGAAGGAGGCCAAAATTCATGTGGCCCAAGCAGAGGATGAAGTTGTGGAAACTTCGAAACATGGAGAGGATCAAGTGGGTGGAGAATCCTTGATGTTGAGTATGATTCTATTAAAACCAGATGTGGAACCTAAACCAATTTAGAGAAGAAATCTATTGATAACTAGATGCAAGTCTGGTGGCAAGTGTTGTAAAGTGATTGTAGATAGCGACAACACAAACAACATTGTGTCTGAAGAAATGGTGAAGAAATTGAAGCAGAAATGGATGAAAAAACCCAGTTTGTACAAGGCTTCGTGTGTGCAAAAAGAACATCAATTGATGGTAAGGGAACAATGCCTAGTTAATTTCCAAATTGGAAATTATAAGGATTAGACATTATGTGATGTGATGCGAATGGATGCATGTCTCACATTGCTAGGAAGACTGTGGCAGTATGATAAATAAAGCTATTCATGATGGGTAGAATAACACCTACACCATCAAGAAGGATAGACAATAATTTGTTTTGAATCCACTGGAGGATAAGGAAGGGGATTAAGAGGGGACTTCTAGAGTGTGTTTGGTCTCAAGAAAGAAATTTCTTAAGGATTTGAAAAAGGATGGATCTTATTATGGCTTCGTTTCTCAGCCAACACAAGACATAACAATAGATAAGGAGGGGAAGCTGCCCATGGAAATTCAAAAGTTGATTGTTGAGTATGCTTAAATAATGATGAAAGCATTGCCAGATGAATTGCCGCCAATAAGAGAAATCAGTCATTGTATGGATTTGATTCCAAGTGCAAGTTTGCCAATTAAGGCATCATATAGGATGACACCTCAAGAGAATGAGATAAATACACATCCAAGAATTGTTGGACAATGGGCTGATTAGAGAACGTCTCAATCCATGCGCAATACTTGCAGTATTGGTGCCTAAGAAGGGAGGTGAGTGGAGAATGTGTATTGATTCTAGAGCAATTAATAAGATCACCATCAAGTATAGGTTTCCATTACTCAAGATGGACTATTTAATGGATTGTTTGAGTGGAGCAAGGTACTTTATGAAGATTTACATGAAGAGTGGGTACCATCAAATCCGAATCCAGGAAGGGGATGAGTGGAAAATGGTATTCAAGACAAAGGATGGATTATGTGTGGCTAGTCATGCAAGTTGGGTGTGCAAATGCACCCAGTACATTCATGGGATTGATGAACCAAGTGCTGAAACCTTATCTTAGTAAGTTTGGTTTTGTCTATCTTGATGATATTTTGATTTTCAATAAATCAAAGTAAGAACATTTAGAACATGTTAGGGTTGTATTACAAAGGCTAAAGGAAGAAAAACTGATAGTGAATTTGAAAAAGTGTACTTTCATTAGTGAGTTAGTTTATTTACTTTCATTAAGGAGTTCGTTTATTTGAGATTTGTAGTTTCAAAGGAAGGGTTGAAAATGGACCTAGAAAAGGTGAAAGCTATTGTCGAGTGGCCATCACCAAAGAGTATGTTTGAGGCCTGTAATATTCATGGATTGGCGATCTTCTATAGGAAGGCCATGAGGCATTTCAGTGGGATATGTGGCCCCATTACTGAAACAGTAAAGGGGACAAGAAAAGAGTTCAAATGGACAACTGCAACAGAGGAGTTTTCAATTGTTGAAGAGTAAGATGACAGAGCTGCTAGTGTTGGCATTGCTAGATTTTGGAAAATTTTTCCAAGTTGATTGTGATGCAAGTGGAACAACAATAGGAGGCATTCTTAGTCAAGAGGGTAGACCAATAGCATACTTTAGTAAAAATTGAACAAAGCAAAAAGGAAGTGTTTAGTGTATGATCAAGAATTTTATGCAATTGTGCAAGCACTCAAAAAGTGGAGACATTATTTGTTGACAAAAGAATTTGTGTTGTATATGGGTCATCATGCCTTGCAGTTTATTAATAGTCCATGGTAAGTTAAATCAGAGGCATATGAAATAGATTGAATTCTTGCAAAGTTATTCTTTTGTTTAGGAACATACGAGTGATAAATCCAATAGACTTGTTGATGCTGTAAGTAATTTGTTGTTGAATGAGTTGGACGTGAATGTTGTTGGGTTTGATTTTTTGGGTGAGTTGTATAAATAAGATCCAAATTTCAAGGAAGCATGGATAGCGTGCAAGAATCTGATAGGAGTGGATCAAACTCCATGGTTGGAGTATTTCATTCAAGAATATTTGTTGTTCAAGGATAAAAGGTTATGCATACCCCGAGGCTTCATGAAGGAGAATTTAATAAGAGAAAAACATAAGGGTGGATTGGGTGGACATTTTGGAATTGATGAGACAATAACTTTGTTGAACGAGAGTTACTTTGGGCCAAGCCTGAGTGTTGAAGTCAAGAAGATGGTACAAGGATGCAAAATATGTCAACATGCAAAGGGCATGAGGCAGAACACAGGGTTGTACCAGCCGTTATTGATTACAGAGCGATTGCAGGAACACATTAGCATGGATTTTGTTTTGGGGGGCTACCTCGAACTCAATTAGGTAATGATTCAATTTTTGTTGTTGACAATTTTTTCTAAAATAGCTCATTTCATTCCTTGTTAAAGGATTAGTGATGCTTCCTACATTGCAAATTTGTTCTTCAAAGAGGTAGTTCGGTTACATGATTTGCCTAAAAGTATTAAATCTACTCAGGATACCAAATTTATCGACCATTTTTGGCGTACATTATGGAAGAAGTTAGGCACACAATTGTGGTTGAGTTCAACATACCATCCACAGACTAATGGTCAAACTAATGTTGTCAATAGGAGTTTGGGAAATTTGTTGAGACGTTTGCTTGGTGATAAACCAAACTAGTAGAACTTGATGTTTACCCAGGCATAGTTTGCTTGCAATAACTCAATTAACAAGAGTGTGGGTGAGAGTCCATTCAATATAGTGTATGGTTACAACCCAAGAGGTGTAGATGAACTCAGTGACAGTGTAGATCTAACAAGGACAAATGTTGTAGCAAAAGATTTTGCAGAGTACATCCGAGATTTGCATAAAGAAGTAAAACAAAAGTTGGAAAAGAATACTGCAAAGTGCAAAGATTATGCTAACTTGCACAAAAGAGAGCAGGAATTTTAGGTTGGTGAGTTAGTTAGGGTTCATGCGAGGAAGCAAATTGTTTCTACAAGGAACTTATAATAAGTTAAAATGGAAATAGGTAGGTCCTTGTTGGATGTTGAGGAAGTTTTCAACTAATTCCTATGAAGTTGACCTTCTAGAGAACATTGATATCTCTCCTATCTTTAACGTCAGTGATTTGTATAAGTATTACAAGGAAGAGACTAGTGCTCAGACACATCTATCTGCAAATACGTCTAATGGAACATTATGGGTAGATCAGCTACATGAGAAACAATCTGAAGAGGTGGATGAATTCATACACTCCAGGGTTGCGAGGAAGACACATGGAAAGGAATACATGGAATACCTAGTTTCATGGAAAGGGAAGTTAGTCGAAGAGGCATCTTGGTTGAAGGCAAATGAATTGGCTTAGTTTGGAATTCCAATTCTATATTGGCCTAAATGTTCATGAGTGCCCACTCATGGAACATTTCTCCTACCCGCGGTGTTTGATGCAGGAGCATCCACATTGTAAGAGCAATCTTGCATTACTAAAAAAAAGAAAAAAAAGAAAGAAAAAAAGAAAAAGAAAAAGAAAAAGAAAGAAAAGAAAATAAAAAATAAAATGAAAGAAAAATAAACTAAAATATTTTGTTTTACACGTGAAGCTTACTTAGGCTTAGTTGGCGTAAGTTAGTTATTATAAAGTTACTTTTTGTAACTTATCATTTAATGAAGTGCATAGGATTATATTAAGTGGCATTTTAGAAGATGGGAGAAAGTTCCTTATTTGATAATTTGCTTGAGGCATTTATTAAATTACATCATGCATTTAATATTTGTAGCAGGGTAGTTATACCTACTCTCTCCAAACTTTATCCCACATTGGTTGTGGTTGTAATCTCTTGGGTGGGAAGTGCCTATATAAAGCAAGGCATTTGAGCACTTGTAATCTTATCCTCAAGAAGTTGTAAGCATGCTTTAGCATTTGGAAGCAATGATTTTCAAGTATTATGAATGTATGCTTTGTGAAGCATTTTTCTTTCTTTATATCAATTTTGTTGTGTTTGAGTTTGTAAGGGGAGTATCATTCATCAATGTATTCATTATATATTCTTTTTGTAATTTAGAAATAAATACAGGGTTTTAGGCTTTTAGCTACTAAACATATATTGAGCGATGAGTTTGTTGACAGTCAAATCAAACTTTTTGATGGCACCTTGACATATGATATTGAGATTGGTGCTTCATATAGTCTGGACTTTAGAGCACCGAACCACTATCAATGGCTGCTTTTATCTCCCCAAAGGCCTTTTTAGCTTCACAATTCCTTTCTATCTTGGTGTTCTTTTTCAGCATATCATTTATCAGGCACACAATCTCCTCGAACCCACAAATAAACTTCCTGATGAAGTTGATCTTGCCAAAGTATGATTTTAGTTTTGTCTTGCTATTAGGCAAGGATAGCTTCAGTTCTTTCGGGATTGATAGAAATGCCTTGACAACATGTCCTAGGATCTTCTCTTCTGTGACTCCGCAGGCGCACTTCTTAGGATTCACAAAATCCCAGATTCTTTACATTGTTGCAGAATGTTCCTCAAATCCTGGATGTGATCAGCCCTATTCTTAGAGAATACAGTCAGGTCATCTATGTATACGATTATACATTTCTCCACTAATCCCTTGAAAGCAATGTCCATGACATGCTGAAAAGTAGCTTGTGCGTTTATCAAGCCAAATAGTATTCTTCGGTATGCAAACATTCCCTATTTGGTGATGAAGGCTGTCTTCAATATATCTTCCTCTTTCACCATCACTTGCTTTTAGCCCAAATAGCTATCTAAAATTGATGTCATCTGGGATCTGTTGACAATTTGAAATACTTCATCTAATGAGGGGAGTGGACAATTCTCTTTCTTTGAAGCTCGGTTTAAATTTCAGAATTCCACAAATAGCCTGATCTCTCCATTTTTCTTCCGAACGGGTACCAAATTGGCAACCCATGTGGAATGACAAACATTATAAATGATGTTTGTGGTAAAGTAACTTTTGCACTTCATTTTGAACAAGAGGCTCTAACATGTCATTCATAGGGTGTTGCCTTTGCCTGAAAGGTTTGGTTCTCAGTTTTGTAACATGATTTCGTAAAAGGTTTCTGGTATTCACGAGTTTAACACTTTCAAGTCAAATTGTCTTGCTTTTGCTTTATATTTTATTGTTGTTTTCTCCTTTCTTTACATACTTGTTTATATTAAAATATTCCTTATGATTTTGTAAGAGATTTGCTTTATATTTTATTATTGTTTTCTCCTTTCTTTATGTAGTTGTTTATATCAAAATAATCCTTATTTAAATGTGAAAGACATGTATGTAAAGCACAATTATTTTGTTTCCATGTGTTGCCATATTTTCTGAATTTGCTATTTTTCTGTCCGCAAGAACCTAAAGAATTGTCCAAGCAAAATGTAGGCTGGTTTTCAAAATATATTGTTTTGTCAAAGCAGCTTGGTGATTTGACATCTTTTTGTGTGAAGGGAATGAAGAAAACATTAGTAATGCGCGAAATTTCAGAGAATGAGGTGCAAAACCTTTTGGCAAATAGAGAATCTTTGGCTTCATGTGATGTGGCCCTGTTTGTTTATGATAGGTAACTGAAGTCTGCATTTTCATGTTTCTTTATCATTATTGTTTAATAAATTTCAAAGTTTCTGTGTATGCTACTTTAGTATGTAATTACTAATTA
This sequence comes from Chamaecyparis obtusa, assembly GCA_027943335.1. Classification (NCBI taxonomy): domain Eukaryota; kingdom Viridiplantae; phylum Streptophyta; class Pinopsida; order Cupressales; family Cupressaceae; genus Chamaecyparis; species Chamaecyparis obtusa. The sequence continues at coordinate 848,996 of BSBK01003245.1, read as the reverse complement.
CCCTTATTTTCTTGAATGCTGTGTGAAATTTGCAAAGTAACTATTAATTATAGTGATTTGACTCTCAGTGCTCAAAGGAAAATTTAGTAAAAATATTAAATCTTTAAACTACATAAAATGCTTGCATAAATTATATCTGAATGTGTTATTTAACAGAAGTAAGACATGCCAAGCAATTTGCCGCAATTATGCGTATAAAATGGCAGATGCAAGTGTCTTTTTATTCATATGAAGAGTTCAGTTTTATAACATATGTACATTGCTGACCCATTGAACTTTAAATAGTTCATTGCTAAAGCTTTAAAAGTTTGAACTTTATGTCTACAAGGAGATGATTGTGTTAGCAAAAATATTCATTTTATTTATCTCAGAGGAAGATCTAGCATTCTTATCACAAAATTTGGTGCATTTGATTCATTGTTGATTTTTTTTCTGTTTTAGGAATTGTTTATTAAAACTCTTATTAAATTTACGTTTTGTTAGTGTTGGTTGAAATTCAAAGTTTGGTTAAAATCAAAGATATGCCAATGCCACTGACCTGCAGTATGGATGCTGGTCATCTATGTTGTTAAAATGGAACTCAAGGGTCCTTATATTGGAAACAGAACGTTGAACCCTGCTAGGGAGAGTGGCTTGTGGGTATTGGAGTTGGTGCCAGAAAGTGAAGGGTCCTTACTATAGAAACAGAGCACAGATCCCTGGCAAGGAAAGAGGCTTGCTGGGATTCAAGTTGGTATCATGGAAAAAATAGTTATGCCAGTCCAAGCAATCTGTAGATTGCTGTCAACAACCTAATACCGTGTAAAAAAAATTAAAACAAATTAATTTTTTTAAATGTTAGATGATATAATTGAAATTTTATAGCAAACTTAAAAAGTTTAAACCAAATAAAAAATAATTTTAACTTTAAATATTGAAATTTCATAAACGTACCTACAAGGCTTCAACAACTAAAACTTTAAGGATCTGAAAATAATTTATGAGATATGATGACTTGTCACAATTTGGAATCTCCTCAACCTTGGCAAAAATTTCTTTGATCCACTAAATTTGTGTGCCAATCTTCTGCATGACAAAAGTGAGCATACATACTGTCCAAAAGATGTGCTTTTATGTTGCTTTGACCAATAAATTTGTCTGCTGCTTTGCAACTTTTAACATTGTTTGCTTTGACTTGAACAACATTTTTAGCATCCACCATATCTATTGGCTTTATTAGGATTTTGACAATGAAGTTTGCATCCCTCATTTGCATTGTAATTTTTGCTTCTTTAGACCACATTGCAATGATAGTACTTAAAGCTTGTTTTTGTAATGTTTACATCCATCACAACTGATGTCCGCCCTTGTTCCTGCTCATAAATCTGTGATTGGCAGAAAAATGTCTACATAATGTTTTTCCATTGTCAATATGGTGGTGTTTCATTTGCAAGAACTGCACAACCTTTAGGGTACTGACTGATTGTTGTCATCATTTCTTGCCAATGGGTGACCTCACTTGGTTAAAAGGAAACCCATTGGCATGTTATGAAAAATCGATCAAACTGGAAACAGAATCAGAACAAATAAGTTTTTTTAGGAAAAAGATCATAAAACCTTACAGTAATTTTTCTAAGGAAAAATTATAAAACCCAGAATAATTTTTTGAAGGACAAAAAATTATAAAACCTACTCAGAAATATTAGGGGATAAAATTATAAACCCATGAGATAATTTTTGAGGAAAAAATTATTAAACCTACTAGATAACCTTAAAAAAATTAATTAAAACCCATTAGATAATTTTTGAGGAAAAAATTAAAAAAAACCTTAACCAGAACATCTGTTGGCGGCCAAACAGAAGGCAGATGGCGTGCCCTAGCCATGTTTTTTCAAGGAGATGAAGACATCACAGGTCATGAGCATGCAGAGAAAAGGGCTCACAAAATACAGAGAAAACACAAGTTAGATTCACAAAAAAATACAGAGTTGTCAAGCTAAGAGGAAAACAACATAGAAGCATTATGAGCTGTCACAAATAAAACCCTTCGCGAGTTGCAGACTTCAAAATCTTGTTGATATTATGGCCTTGACGGCAAATATCAATTACACCAAACAAGAGATTAATTTATTAGCACATATATTTCGATGTATAAATAATGATATTAAATATATTGTATATTTAATATCTATTGTTTATATAAAAATCGATTTTGTTTTATTTGTTTGGGCCCAAAGTCGGCCTTCTTGGGATGCTCATTCAGGTCGGCCCCTTTGGGTAACTCTCCCTTTGGCTCATACATATAGAGGGACGATTCTTGGAGAAGAATCACCAAAGACATAACGTGTTCTCTCCCTCCAAGAATCGGCTAAGGCTATAGCAAGGCAGCAGCAAAATCTTCTAAGGGCAGCAGCGAATACATAAAGGCAGCGAATTCATCTATCAAGAGGCGGCGAATTCTCAATCTAAAAAGCAGAGACCTCTCTGCCCTAACAACAGTATATTCAAGTGCGGATTTTGGATTAGGTGGAGCAAATATTCAATCTAACATTGATGAGTTCAAAGGGCTGGATATTCAGATCGGAGATCCTCATATTGATCAAGATTGATCAATATCATTGCATATTAGAAGGCGCTGATTGCAGGGCAGATCTGAGCTTAGTTTCAGCCTATTCAGGGACACGCAAGTACAGATCAGTGACAACTTGGAGAAGCCCTAGGTGGGCTAACTCGGATCATATCTAGAAGGAACTGAAGATTCCAAGGATGGATATTAGAACTATATTCCAGGTACTATCTCTTCCTTGTCTTGAGTTTATGTTATCCTGTGCTTAGTTTTGTTAGACCTCTATAGATTGATCTCATTCCTAGGTGAATTTGAAAAATACTAACATGGTATCAGAGCCTAGGTTGAGTAAAAGATCTTTTCAAATTTAGGAGTACAAGCTAACTCTTTCAAAACTAAGAAACTTTATGGCAACTAGGGTTTGGTCTGAAATTGTAATAAGGGTTTTGATTTACAATTGGTTGCCTCTATGGGAAATCTTATTGATTATCTAGAGGGAGTAGATCATCTTGAGATTAAGTGCATGACATGTATGATTTAGAGGGAGTATATTGGACTCTAGTGATAGGATCATAGCTGAATTAAGATACATACTTCACATAGTATTGCACATACCTTCATCTTGTTTGGCATTTGATGTATGGGAACTTTAACTATTGGTATACATACTGGTTCTATGCATTTTAATGTGTAGGAAGTACACTTGGCACATCAATCCTTCAGCATTGATTCATTGGTTATAAATTACCTTGGCATGTATGTGTGGAATTATCTGTAGAGAATAATTACTGTTTGGATCAACTATTTGGAATAGCTGATTGACAACATACCTTGCCCAGGCATATGTTATCTTTTTCGCTGTCATTTATTGTAGATTGTTAGCTTTTTTTTATGTATAGGTACATGCATTGGCTCTATATAACTCTAGCTGCATATTGGCATATGTTTTCCATTGGTTGTCTTCTATTTTGGTTGACCTCCTAGTGCATATTATTTTCTCTTAAGGTATATTTTCAAATTGCCCTTTCCTTACTGGTTGAGAGAGTCTTAACCTTGCTAGAGGGAGAAGATAAGACCATCTAGAGGGAGTAGGTCTCGGGTCTCCTTGAGTATTATGTTCCCTGAGAATCTTAATTGTAGGCATATGGTTTAAGAGGGAGTTCAATCATGGGCTCACTTAATTTTGTGGTGATCTCCTTCCTTATGTCTTGTTGATCTCATGTATGGGTAGGAATATACCTCATTGGTGTGATCATCATAACTCGTTAATTTTTTGATCAGCTGGTTATGGATGCCTAATTAGCATAACTGATTAATTGTTTAGCTGATTGACATAACTGAATATATGAGGAGCATACTTCACATTATGAATGGATGCATACTAGCGTATGAGGGCAACATACATAACTATCTATTCAACATAGTTATTGGCATATTTGGCATATTTTATAGGATCATACATTGTGACTATGGAGTATACCTCACATTGGGATATGTTATGTTTTTACATTGCCTTGCTTATGTTGTGTTCATATGCAGACACATTTCCTTTTATAATAGGAAACTATATGAGTAAATACATCTCTTGGTTTATGTTAGCATTGGGATATGTTGACATTGATTTGTATATCTTCTTTGGCTCATACTCTCTGTTACGGAAATCACAGTTGATTGCTAGTACAGCTTACTTACTGTTTTCCTTATGCATAGGTGCATACATTATTGGATGATGAATGTTGAAACATTCTTACATTGGCATATGTTAGAATAGGAATATCTCTTGAGAACATACATTTAGAGTTAATGTTATTGTATGCATGGGAGCATTCATTATATGGATATATGTTATTCTTACTATATGATCATATATATGTATGGATACACTTTCTTTTAAAGAGAACTATATTGTATCTTGCTGTAATCACATTGCACCTGGTTATATGTTGATTACCTTTAGGTGGTGAAGACTTATGTGATTACTCTTATGCTTGTCTATAGATGCTGGATAAATTATGCTGGTTCTATGAGAGCTGCATTTGGATGTTGACTACTCAATATGATTGTATGGGGCATATGTCATTTGTATAGCTTGTGAAGCATACTTTAATATTGTGTATGAATGGATCATACTTTCTTTCATTTACTGATTATAGCTAAGACTATAATTCATGTGGTTCTATGTGTGAACTTTTCATTTGATTTATGATCATATTGGTTAATCTTATACTTATATGGATTCATGTGGTTATGATTATTCATTTGGATATACTTATGCTTATGGCCAAGTTATTCTTATGAATTGAAGAATATCATTTGATATTCTTTGAGTCCAGGGGACTCGTGGATCAGGGATCCACATTTGAGCATTTGGAGAATATCATGGATTTGATATTCGTTAGGCCAATGCTCGAGGATATCATTAATTTGATATCTGGTGAATCAGGGATTCACTTCTTAGCATATGGTGGACATCATGGATTTGATGTCTGGAGGCCATTTGCTCCGAGTATTTGGTGAATATCATGGATTTGATATTCGTTAGGCCAATGCTCGAGGATATCATTAATTTGATATCTGGTGGATCAGGGATCCACTTCTTAGCACATGGTGGACATCATGGACTTGATGTCTAGAGGCCATTGCTCCGAGTACTTGGTGAATATAATGGATTTGATATTCGTTAGACCAAGACTAGAGGATATCATGGATTTGATATCTTGTGGATCAGAGATCCGCATCTGAGTAATTGGTGGACATCATGGACTTGATGTCGATAGGCCATTACTCCGAGCACTTGGTGAATATCATGGACTTGATATTCGATGGACCAATGCTCTTAACATCATGGACTTGATGTTATGATGTCATGGACTTAACATTTCTTGAGTCTTGGTGACTCGTGGATTTAGTTATCCATAGATTGGTTAGTATACATCATGGATTTGATGATACCATGAATATCATGGATTTGATATTCAAAAGAGTCAAGATGACTAGTGGATTTAGGAAATTCACAAATTAATTGGAAATATCTGATATCATGGATTTGATATCACTTATGGTTGTTATCATGAATATCATGGACTGATATTCTTGGGTCATGAAGACCAAAGGATCTAGGAGATCCACATTTGGATGGTAAGCATCATATGATATGATGTTTCTCATATGAATATGACATGTATGGTTTATGAAGAACCGTTGTGTTCTCATTATATCTTGTAGATAGAGATCTACTATCATAGATGAGTGATCTATGGCATCTTTGGATTAGGAATCCATTTTTTGTTATGTTTTGAGTCTAGGAGACTTGTGGATTTAGGAAATCCACATCCGGTTGGTTAAACATCTTGTTACCATGATTTTCATATGGATATGAAATCTATGGTTGGAAATGATGTAAGTACATATGTGTTCTACCTATCATAGATATGAGATCTATGATTCTATTAGATATGGAATCCATGTTGATTATGTTTTTGGCATCTCTATCAAGGGTTGATAGAGGGAGATCATTGAGTTGATCTTTGCCTCAAGTCCAAGAGGGAGTGTTGATATTATGGCCTTGACGACAAATATCAATTGCACCAAACAAGAGATTAATTTATTAGCACATATATTTCGATGTATAAATAATGATATTAAATACATTGTATATTTAATATCGATTGTTTATATAAAAATCGATTTTGTTTTATTTGTTTGGGCCCAAAGTCGGCCTTCTTGGGATGCTCATTCAGGTCGGCCCCTTTGGGTAACTCTCCCTTTGGCTCATACATATAGAGGGACGATTCTTGGAGAAGAATTACCAAAGACATAACGTGTTTCTTTCCCTCCAAGAATCGGCTAAGGCTATAGCAAGGCAGCAGTGAATTCTTCTAAGGGCAGCAGTGAATACATAAAGGCAGTGAATTCATCTATAAGGAGGCGACGAATTCTCAGTCTAAAAAGCAGAGACCTCTCTGCCCTAACAACAGTATATTCAAGTGCGGATTTTGGATTAGGTGGAGTAGATATTCAATCTAACATTGATGAGTTCAAAGGGCTGCATATTCAGATTGGAGATCCTCATATTGATCAGGATTGATCAATATCTTTGCATATTAGAAGGCGCTGATTGCAGGGCAGATCTGAGATTAGTTTCAGCCTATTCAAGGACACGCAAGTACAGATCAGTGACAACTTGGAGAAGCCCTAGGTGGGCTAATTTGGATAATATCTAGAAGGAACTGAAGATTCCAAGGATGAATATCAGTTTTATATTCCGGGTACTATCTCTTCCTTGTCTTGAGTTTATGTTATCCTGTGCTTAGTTTTGTTAGATCTCTATAGATTGATCTCATTCCTAGGTGAATCTGAAAAATACTAACAAATCTGAGCAGAGAAATCACATATTAAAATGCGAGATGCAAGAAACACACAAAGAAGAACTACGGGTGAAAGAAATGACTGAGAGGTCGTGTCACGCAGGAAGGGAAAAAATCATAGATGAATAGGCACAACATCCACAAACGACGTGAAAATTGTGACCCAGAAGTTGCAATTTGCAGATGCATGGAAGAAAAACGCTTTCTCAAGAAACCTGTGACTGCAATCAAAACAAACCTGCGATTGTCAAAAACCCTTGACAAAAAAAATCGATGTAAAAAAATTCTAGAAAAAAATATTTCCAGGTAAGAAGAGGTTACGAATTTTTATTAAAAAATTCGCCAAATTCTATAAAACCCCATCGACCCGCTCTGATACCATGTTACGGTAAATCGATGTTGTATTAAATAGAGGAGATGAAAGCTCCTTATATAGATTTACAAAGATGATGTTTCTAAAAGAAACAATCCTAAACTAAAGACCAAAATAGAAACTACCTAGTAAACTAGAGACTAACTAAGATGATCATTAAAGAAGCATTACAATATTCTAATATGGCATAAATGGAATGCATAATATGCATGGCAAATATCTTTCTTGGAAATCTCTTGGCATACCAAAAGATCAAAATATTTTCAAAATTTCAATATATTATTGGGAGAAAAGTTGCGAATATATTGGGAACCCAACAAATAGAAAAATATTAAAAACAGAAAAAAGGGAAATATCAGATGTTTTTAACATTTAAAGCAATTCCAATTCCATAAAGAGTGAAAATAAGCAAGAGTGCACACCATGAACTTTGAAATATGGATTTTTCTCATTAATTTTGAGCTGTGTTATCACATTCGTCCCTGGCGGGTCCTGGTCCGGTCCGGCCAAAATTCTGCTGCAGACATGCAAATTCGTCCCGAATTCTAACAGTTGAACCTGGGAAGAGGTTTGTCGTTTTTACAGCGAACTCAAAATTCCGCACTACCATGCAATCATAATCTGGTAAAATACTTGCTCAGAAAGTAAACCCAATAGCCTTCAGATAACGGATCCAATATAAATCTGGCTCATGCTGAGTCCGAATAGGAATAACACAGAAAACAGAAGTTTTTGGAGAGACAAATAAACATTGAAGAGAGTGGACTTCCCGTGATGCCCTTGAGTAGAACGACTGGATATATGGGAACAACGATGTTATTTATACCTTTAACAGAACAGTGCTATCAAATCCATGATACCACTCGGCAAAGAATGCAATTAATATTAATTCCCAAACATTGATAAATAATTCTCACTTTTCATGCCAGGAAGATTCACCCAGTTGAAGTTCTCCAAGTTGTCTGTTTCACAGGAAATCTTATCACACCAACCATCAAACATAATATGTTTGCCTCCCCCGATATGGAGAATTCAATCACTACTTCCTAGTTTCGGTGTAAATATTGATTGCACTATATAAAAAGCCGGGAATATTCAAATTGCCCAATATATGATTATAAACTTTTTGAAATGTCGTGTTAACATTAAAGTTCCCAATGCAAATATTTATACCAGCCACAATAGAAAATACTCACGGCATTGGGAAGAAATATTTATCTCTCTCCATATTTTTTACCTTTATTCAATCTGCCCTTTGACCAAAGGGAGAGATTTGCTCACCCCAAGTTATATGAATATTCAGGATATAATATCTTTATTTTGCAAATAAAATCTAATCATCAAATACCTAGAAATAAAACATAATCATCAAATATTTATTTGCTTCTGCCTATATATACACACATTTTTTTTTTAAAAATATGTTTTTGTACAGATGAACCTGTACTCACCCCAATTTTTTTTTGAATGAATTTCGAACCTGAATCCGAACACAAACCAGGACTGACAACTTAGATTTTGAGATTACCGATGACAATTTATTGTAATATATATCTTTTGAACAATGTTATTAAATAACTCTACCAGAATGATAATGAACCTTCCACACAATAAGACAACTAAAGTAAATAAGACCTGTTAACCTTACCATTCTTCTTAACTATCAAGTCCAAGAGACTAATCTATACACAAAATGGTAACCACAGTCTTGCTAAGCTTGTCAAATAACTAGAAACACGTAAGCAGGGGAGGAAAGAAATAAACAATAAATTTGTCGATACAACAATTTGTTAACATAAATAGAGATTTAAGACAATCACTTTATTGATTGCCTCAATGTAGTTCCAAACCTTAAACTTTACACAAATATTGTACATTCAAAACCATTTTCTAGTTAATTCACACTCTTCTCTCCACTAAATTTTTTTATAGAAAGTTTCCAAGCACCCAAGCATCATTAGCTTCTATTTTCAGTGGCTTCATCTCACCACTTGCAAGTTTTCTTTGGTGACAGGTTGCTATCAAACTACCATTGCACTTTTGTTATTTCTTGTTGGAGTTCCCTTCTGTTCTTTGTCAAGTTTACTTCTTAACTTTTAAAAATTGTGTTATCGTATTTGTGAAGGGATTGGTTGGATTTGGGTTTTCTTTGGTCTGTCTACGGATTGGTAAGGGAGCCCATCAATTTTAGTGTACTCATTTTTTTCTTTGCTTTTTGTTTTTGCCCTCCTTTCACTTTGATTTGGTCCCTCAAAAATGAAGTTCTTTAACCCTAAAAGTGCCATCTAAACATTTCAAACGCCAAAACAAACTCATTTTAGCTCATTTTTATTGCAAAAGATAAATACCATTCCAAAAGTCTGAACTTTAATTTTTGCTTGTTATGTTGGTGTAAAAGGGGTGTTTCACCTAGTTAGTTCATCAAGTGGATCCTAATCAAGCTTGTTACTTAAGATTACTTAGGGTACACACATAGGTCCTAGGCATCTTTCTAGTAATCTTGGTTGTCATGTGATCTTATCACATTTACTTCTTGATTCCTAGGTTATCATGTTAGTTGTCTCAAGTCATAAAATTAAGACACATGTCATAATCTTATGCAATCCTATGTTTAGCTTAGCCTATATAACCAGGGGGTCCCTGTTGTAATCTGATTATGTTATAAGTAATCTATCGTTTGCATCCTTTGGTAGAATATTATTATTCTTTCATAACTTATCTTTCTTGCGCTTTCATGAAGTGCCTAGATCTTGGGTGGCTATAATGTTTTGTTAATTTTACATGGTATAGAGCATTGTACACCAACTCTTACATGGTATCAAAGCTTGTGGGATCACTTCTTTTTAGTCTTATTTGAGGGTTCTAGGTTGCAAATCTTGGTGGATCTTGAAAAATTCATTATGCTCTTATATTGCATAGAATGATGATCTGGAGAATTAAAAAACCTTGATAGAAATACCAAATCTGCTTGTTTTCTTTTTGTGGTTTTGCATTGCAGATCAAAATCGAGATTGGTGGTGCAAATATGAACTCATAGTTAGGTTCAAAGGGATTGAGAAAGTTAATTTTGTCTTTTTGTTTTGTCCAAATCAGACAATGGAGGACAGATGTATGAAGGTTTTGTTGGAGATATTGTCATTTATGTTTTCATTGATGTCAAAGGTCCACACTTATACTATGGCAGGGCTCAGTTTGTTTAATAAAACGAGAATAAATATAATTCAAATTAATATATTTTATTTTGTGCCGAGGGCTGACCTATGTTAGTATCACTTTGGATTTTTTTGCAAATAAACTAAAGTCTTTCTAGAGAGTAATCCACCCTGGCTAGATGCCCCTTGGAAATAAAAAATAAACAAATTTCCAAGGGCCTACCTCTCTTAATATGGGCAAACAAGTACAGCAAGGTAATTAAGCATAATTTATTTTATGCTTGGCCGGCCTCCATTTATGGGTCACTCCTCTTGGTGGTGATAGAACAAGCATTTCATTGAGTAACTTTCCTGTTTTCATAGCAGATTTATGAGTAAACATCAGAGTTTTTATCGTATCTAATGGCAAGATCATGGCAATTTTATGAGGCAAATTATTGCAGTTTAATGAGCAGACCTTAAGGTGAATATTGAAGATTTAGGAGAAGAAAGTGTTGAAGATTTTAAGCAGATTTGGAGGTTATGAGCTGATTTGTGAGACATTTTAGCACAGAATAAAAAAGTTCCCCAATATTTTCATATTGTGTTTTGAAGGTTCCGCCTTTCATTGAAAGAGATGGGTATCGCTTGCTGGATTGATACCGAGTTGTAGGGGATTGGTGTCTCTTGTGGGTTGGTTCCTACAAAGCATTGTAAAGAGATTTCATTTTGCTGAGGCTGGATTTGGACAGTAGATCCAAGCAGCTATTTATCGTGGTTTTCTCACAAAAGTGTTTCCACGTAAAATCTTGTCTCTTATTTGTGATGCTTTTGATTGTGTCATTGTGGTTGCTAAAGTTTAAATAAGTAAAAGTTTGTCTTCATCTCCCCTCTCAATATAAGTGGTGTGTGTGTTTCTTCAAGTTTGAAGTTGGGAAGAAGGTTACTAGATCTGGGAGGTGGCTACCATTTTAGATTATTTTGTGTTAAAATAGATTGTGTCATTGCCCTTGGAAGGCCCAAAAACTCCAAGATTTACTGTTAATTTCTGCATCCTATTGGTTGTTTGTATGACTGTATGATCATGTCATTATGGTAGGTAATAGAAGTTTTTTTGATATGGATGTCATTAAAAAAATAATTTTGTTTTCTAAATTTCAAAATCAAATTAAAAAATCTGCATACTTTTTATTGGTAGTTCGTAACTTGCCTGTACAGGGTACATTGTACCCATGGCAAGGTACATTATATTATGATCACTGTATGGCGGGTTTCAAGTTGCCTGTAGAACCTACATTAGTTGCGAACTGACGATTAAAAAAACAAAATATTTCGTTAAATAAGTGCATATTTGGTTAAAATTGTAGGTGGAGAATATTCAGAGGTCTTGTTGATTGACGAATTGCAAGGGAATAATTTGGTGACTTTGCAATTATTTTGTCCAGTTGACTACTGATGTCAGCACTGCTTCAACAGCACTTCTTCAAATTTGATCCCTCTCTCTCATATGCTTTTTTGTTTTGTTAAGCGAATTTTGAAGCCATATAACTCTGTCATTTGGCCTCCAATTATTGAGCATTTTTGTTTTGATTTGGGGTAGAATCTTTTGGTCTTCATTGTGGTGCAATTGGGTTTTGTTTCGGCATTTGGTTTTTCTAGAAACTGCAAAATTTTACTAGTGTTTCTAAGCAGTTCTCGTTTTGGGAACTTTTGGGGCATTTTGTGCTCTTCGTTGTGGTGTGATTGGGTTTTGTTTTGGTGTTCGGTTTTTCTAGAAACTGCAAAGTTTCGCTAGGTTTTCTAAGCATTTCTTGTTTCGGAAACTTTTGGAGCTTTGTTCTTGCTTCTACATTAACATTTACAGGTGCTGTTTTTTTAAAATTTCTCGTAATTTGTACTGGTCAGATTAGATCGATCAGATTCAATATAAAAACTATACTTCTGTTTTGCAGCCAAAGTTGACATTTGTATTTACCAATATCAAGTATACTTTTGGCATCTAGGATCTGTAAACACCCTAAGCATAAAGTGCCAAATCATATTTTGCTGGGGGGATTTTGATTGAGTAATTTGGGGGGTAATCTTGTGGTGATTGATTGCATTCCTTTTTTGCTTCGTGTGTGTTCATGCAATGGAGAAATCTCTAATTGAACTATATAATTATGTATCACGGAGAAAAATAATATGGAATTATCTCATGGGAAAGCATTATCTTGGCTATTTAAAGAAAAATGTCAACCTGCTGATCGTAATGCATTAACAAGATGGTAGTTTGAATTCTAAGTCACATGCATTGGTGGCAAGTGAGCCGAAGGTAAAGAAAGAAATGGGGAATCTTAATAAGAAGCAAAAGAAGAAAAAGAACTAGCTAAGCAAATAATATGAATCCTCTCCCTCTCAAGGGGAATCATCCAAGAAGAAGCCTAAATGTGCATATTGCAAAAATATAGGACATGATGAACAATAATGTTATTCAAAACAAATTGATGAGTTGAAGCATCTTCTTAAGAAGAATCAAATTAAAGTGCCTTCAACAATGTTAGGTTGTTCATCTCCTTCATTATCAAAATTAGAGAGATATAAGGGGCAAACACTCTACTATTGTTCAACAGCAATGCGACCACTCAATGGTGCTCTTTTTGTATAAGCCCTATTATCTGCACACAAAGCAGATATGCTCACAACATTTTATATAACATGAAAACAAATATTAACATTCACATTCCAATTTAAATAGATGTAATCAGCACATGTCATATCATTGATCATGCTCTAGGAGGTCTAAACGATGATGGCATCGTCATGGATGGACTAGGTAGGTCTATAGAAAACGGTGTAATATGGGGCACTATGGTTATCCTAAAAGATAGCCCATGTTTATGTCTACTTTTCAATGTTGAATTGAAACTAGGTGATTATTAGAAATAAATTTAAATGATTCTTGTAAACCTACTCTGTTCACTAGTTTCAATTATGTTTAATCATCAGCATTTGTGGTTTTCAGGGTAAACATAGTTTAAAAACCTTTTGCTGACTTGTTAGAATTGTGGCTCGAATCTTGATGGCAAATTACTTGTGTAATAACTTGCTGTCGAGTTATTTATAATACTTACTGAGTTTGGGCATAGGACTTTTTAAAAGCTCACCAGCTAGTCTTTTGTATTTTTTTTTTCAACATTTTCAAATTCTTTTCCATAGATTTGCATTTGGATAAACTTTGGCAAATTTTTCTTGCTGTGCAAGAATTAAATTAATTTCTTGTGCTTTTTAGTACTATTTTGTATGCTATTTAAGTTTATTTTTACGATTTTTTTAATTGCCAAGTTTTACTTGAGACTCAAGTCTGACTCTATATTTTGCCTGCCGAGGTTTTGAGATTGCTTCAACTTCTAGTCTTGTGCTTCCTGTACATTCACAAATCAAAGTTTCTAGTTTTAAGAGAAGTTTTGAGCAGCACATTTTTGAATTGATATTGCTCTGTACATGGAATAAAATATCTGTGACATGTATCACTTAAATATAGAGTTTACATTAAAATTGTTTTCTGTCCCACCTGCCTGTTTCATGCCATGTGGTGCTGTACACATGATTGTCTTACTATGTATATTGAATGTTTCAAATGGAGTGTAATAATAGTATAGCAGTATTGATCATCACTTAAAGAAGTGGAAGATTGACACCACCTGCAGTAATTGCCCCCATGTAATTCCTACTTTAAATGAATTGTGTTTGCTATAAGTTTAATTTTTTACATCATTAACAATTTACAAGATTTTCTGGCCTTGCAGTTCAGATGAAGCTTCATGGAAGAAAACTGCTGAATTGCTAGTGGAAGTTGCAACACATGGGGAAAATAGTGGCTTTGAGGTTCCATGCCTCATGGTAGCTGCAAAGGATGATTTAGACCCACACCCAGTGCCAATTGCGGATTCAGCAAGGGTAACCAATTGATATTGCCTCTAAGCTTTTTTGGGCCATCTATTGCAAACATTATGAATTCAGAACCATTATTACTTATATTTTGAAGATAATTTTCATGGTTAAATAAACCTACAGATTTGCGAGTTAGTTTCATAGTAGAATGTGAGTACAGAAAGCAGGTAACACAAACTTATGTACACTGTAATGTCCCCTTTTTGCCTAGCATGTCAATATATAAATAAATACTAATGCTAGCCTATTATTTATTCTCTCCATAGGCTAAAGCATTCAGTTAATAAAGGGGGTTAAGTGTTTGATTAAATAAGAGGAGGAAAAAGCTAAAGTTATTGCTAATATGAATTTAATTATTCATTGGCAATTATTAAAAGGGGCCAAGTTAAGTTATGGCTTAAGTCATTCTTACGTCATGGGGATGAATTATTAAATAAGGCAAATATCATTATTTGCCTAAGTTGCTAAATAAAAGAATTAGAACAAGGAAATTGATAGCTTTTTGGTTGGGGATTTTATTTTTAATCGGTAACAGTTATATTTTATTAATATTGAAAAAGCATTACATTGTAAGTCTTCAGATTTTTAACACAAAAAGCCTCTAAAAGGCAGAATTGTTATACAAATAGTTGCAATCACCTCCCGAACTATAGACAACCAAAAACGACCAGGGAATAAACTAACAACACCGAATGGTATACCAAAACAGAAAAGTTTCCAACTATTCCAAAACACCACACCTATTATTTGGACCAACTGACAGCCTCGTCCTTGGAGAAATTTCGAGATGCAGAGCTTGCTCCTCCAAAGCCCGCCTCTGGCCTCTGTTCAACTACAACAACACCACAACCCATCCCACATTCGACCCGTCCCATGGATATCCCCACATCCTCCAAACCCCCACCACTCGGATCTCCACCAATCCCCGCTCAAAGTTGAAGTTGTCTGCGTGGCATGGGACGACCATCCATTCCCAAAGGCGCCGAGGATTTTCACTAGCGTCACCTTCTTCCTCCTTCGCTCGGCAACTAGAACGACCCTTTCCTCATGTTTTTGTAGGAAGGACAGTAGAGCTTGCCATCCTTTCCTAGCACTCACCAGGTGCACTTCCGTCGGGCTGGTGGATGACCACACTAGCAACGGTTGCAATTCTTCTGAGTCCCCTCCAATGAGCTGCCATGTGCCATGATACATGTGCAACTCGACACCAATCTCTGACCGTGCCACAATTCCTTCCAACCCTCCTGCCCATTTGGGCTCTAGGCATGTATGGGCCACTTGGAGCACCTCTGCCTGCGAGGAACCCACCATCAAAGCCAACGCAAGAAAAACAGAGGAAATGTCAAGATTGGTCCTCGGTTGCAAATCAAAGTTAAGAAACTCCTCTCCCAGGAATTGAACCACCACGTCCCAGAATTCAACATGATCAATCTTGAAAATGTTGCGCATCCTTTGGAGTGAAATGGCCCCGGTGAATCTAGGAAGCTGACCCGTTGTCTGCAAGGAGAAATTTGCCTCCATCGCAAGGTTGCGTACACCAAAAAAAAGACCGAGAAGGAAAAATGAGAATAAAATCCAAATTCATCTCCACTTAAAGGTCGAGCCATGCCTCTATAATTGCTCTTTCCCATGCTAGCTGTCAAAAAATTCCCATTCTGTACTCCACATGAGTCTACTGATTTTAACAATCTAATCCTGTACTTCCCATGCTCCACCTGCAAACCAATTGACCTTGCAACTTGTATTGAAAAGATCACCTTACGCCCCCACCTCCAAAATCATAAATCCTTACATCACTTCGGGTGGTAATTATTAATTCAAAATGACACATGGGAATCTGGCAGAGAGAGATCTATGGATTCCAAGAACTGTAAATCCTTGAAAAGTTCATACTTGTCTAGTAAAGAACCATTCACTCCAATGTTAGAAAGCTTGTCAGCAATTGAATTTGCATCCCTACGAACATGCGTCACTTTAAAATCTTCGAATGCTTTTAGCAAGGTCCGAATCCTCCTGACATGATTATTTAGGTACCAAGTATCCATCTGGCCTTTGGCAATCCCATTCACTGTAAGTTGCGAGTCTCCCTCTAGATGTAATTTTCAGACTCCAAGCTGTTTAGCCATCAATACCGCCCCAACTGCCGCCAAACATTCAGCCTCATTATTCGTACCATTTTGTAACCTTTTGGCTCCGAGCACCAAAATACGACCTCTCATTACTTGCTACATATCTTGCACCAAACTGTCCCGGGTTGCCTCTAGAGGCCTTGTCAAAATTGAGTTTAATCCACCCTTCCTCTGGCGGACACCAGATGCACTTCGATTCATTCTTAGCAAGAGGTTTATCCCTCAAAGGCCTATTAACAGGCATTTTGGTTGGCGATTTTTATAAAAGGTTTGATTGAGGATTTGAGTCTAATTCTATTATGAAATGTTGATTTGTTACTTGGTAATGTCTCCATTATTGCTGGTTTGACAGTAGCAGCCATATTTGAGGATGGAAACCCTTGGATATTCGTAGGTTGGACGGAAACCCAACACTACCTGAGAGGTGGACTCACTCCGGGCTCATATTTGAGCAGATTTCCATTGTTTAAACAGGTTTTGGAGGAAATTTTATGCATGTTCTAGCATTGTAACAATAATATATTTGATGTAACATCCATGAATGTTTAATAGTAGAATCATTATCAATAGATTTGTGTTTGTAATCGGTTATTTCCTTGGAAATCTATATTGTAACCATTTGACTACAACCAACAAATAATTACAATATGACACACTAACAACCTATTGGAATGATTTGATATTCCCAACTTATTATTTTACTCATCCTAATATTCCTAACACCTATGTGAATACTAATTTTCAACACCCACCCTTAGTGCGAACAAGGGGAGAAAGTACATCACAATACTTGATGACCACATTCAGTAGCTCACTAAAAATATAAGGTAAGGGTAGGGATATACAAATCTACTCATGTCAAGCAATAGTGGAACTAGTCTCACTTCGCTTAGTGTACTTTCATCCAAGGATAGGGACAAACACATCTACCCATGGTTCCAAGGATAGAGACTAACACATCTATTCAAGGTCTTGTATCAGGTTTGGATATGGACAAACACATCTATTTAACATCAGTTATGAACAGGGACACACACATCTGCTCACAACAATTATGATTGGGGACACACACATCCAATCATAATCACCAACTCATGTGATTGGGGACAAACACTTCCAATCACTTCCATCATCTTGTGAGTGTGGGCAAACACATCCATTCATTAACAACCAACAATAGTAATTGGGGACAAACACATCCAATTACTTACATAAAAAGCTTGAACACCAAGTCCCTTGTCGCATATGCAACCACCATAATAGATATTTGCCAATCTGATCACAAATGAAATTATTGCTGACACTACTTGGAAACTGATCTTGGCTTTAGTCATTTTGGCACAAGTTGATTTGTCACTAAAACAATTTTGCAACCCCGTTGCTAGTGACTGACTAGAGGTTGCTGAATTTCCTCCAGCCTCCTGTGCTTCCATCCTCCAGTTATATTGCTACTTGCTTAGCAAATTTGTCTTTTGAAGTTCATTTCGTCAGTTGTGAGGAAAGAGTATAATTCCCCCCTCAAGATGGATGCCGCGTACAAGTGATAATGTATCCAGTTACAATTGAAGCAATTTTAAAAAAATTCTTTGACATCTTTAAATTTTGATAGACTACTAACAATAATTTAGACTATAATACTAAATAAAGATTCACTTAAAAAAACTATCATTAGACACAATCTACGCTCAACCATCTTAACCTTAGACTTTGCCTCTTAACATATTTTCTCCCACTTTGTCAAAATAGGAGTTACTGAATATACCGCCATTCCTGTGGTATTAAAAAAAGAACTGACAAGTTGTCTCTTTAATTTCCACAGCACTGGTTCCATTAGCACTGCAAAGAAATCCTTGCGACATTTATTTTCTACTATTCATTTTCAATACTTTGATTGTCTGGCTGGCCCATGACAAATCATGCCAATTGAAGACTCCATTGTTGTCAATGTTGGAGACTGCATACAGATCTTCAATAATGATAGCAAATCAACTGCTTTCTATCCTTAATAAAGTAATTTCTATGACCTTCAAACAAAAGACATAAAATTTTACGCACCTAATCTAATCTAATCTAATTGTACAGCTAGAAGTATTATAAGGAGCTCATGTTCCAGTCTATCTCATGAGAGAGTCAAGGCTGTCTTTGGTCTGATACCTCATAAGAATTATGGGCAGTCACAGAAAGGGAAACATAAAAAATTCATGCAAAAAGTAAGATTGCCCATCTTCTTTGTCCATTCAATACAAATTACATACATATATAGGAGTTTTATTTCCTATGTTATAGGAAGGTTCCTATAACAACTCCATTATTACGGGGCAACAAATAAAGAAACTCCTATTATATACGAGTTGTTAAAACAACTCATACTACCAAGTTACCAACCAATAGTCTACAACCAACTAACAAATAATTATAATATGACACACTATCAGCTTGCTAGAATGATTTGATATTCCCAACACTCAACAAACCTATCAACTTATTATTTTATGCATCCTAATACTCCTAACACCTATGTGAACACTAATTCCCAACAAAGTCACCTTCCTCAATATCATCTTTGTAGATTGTGGCACCTTCCTCCGTCACCTTTATAAACCTGTCAGCTGGAAGCTTCAGGGTGAAGGTCACCTCTTCAATAATCAAAAGCACAATGAGTCTACAAGCGGATTCAGTAAGTATCCTCTCTTTCCCTTGATATATATGACCATTTCTTTTCTTCCCAAAAACCAAAGGACATTAGTAGACAGCACCAACCATAAGACATTATGTTTTTTTATTTAAACCCTTAACAAAACCCATAAGAATATCAGACATAAGAATATCAGACCAACAGCTTTTATTAGAATTGTTCCAATCCTTAATGTTACCCATGAAAATAGAACATATCACAACAGCATAATGACATTGGAAGAAAATATGCAAATAACTTTCCAACTCGCCACAGAACAAACAATGCTCAAGGGTGGGGCCGATAACAAGTTTTGAATCAGAAATTGCCATCCTAAACAATTTTTTATAAATTTTGTTTGCTTCTATGCCTCCGTATGAGAATCAAAACAACATATTCAAATTTCAAATGTATGAGAATCAAATATATTTGATGAAATAGACGTTAATAGTTTCAATTGTTTAATTTTCTGAGTCATGCCAAGTCCGAGTCCCAATACCATGCTTGAAAAGTTTCACTCTTGAGTTTTGTAATGAAAAAGATGCACTGTTTTATCTCTTTATATGATTGTACTTTATTTGCTTTGAAAATGTTTACTATTTGGTACTGACCATGGTGGCTATCATTGGATGATCCACTTCTGGGGAGGGTGATAGTTATTCATATAGTTCTGAGCTTTGTATATTGATAGCCAGAATGAGGCTTAGTTTCACAGACTGTTTACTTTGATGTTTGAGACTTTTGGATATTGATAGACCATGTTTTCTTGACGTTTGAGACTGCTGTTACAATGATTTATGAAATTTTTTATGCTGGTATACTACTGCTCTCATGATTTATTTACATATTGATATTGTTGTTATAAATTATTGACATATCTTTGTCTCTTTCTCTTTTCCCCCCCTATCTATAATATGTTAATGGCCCTATAGGAAATGTCCTGGAAACGCGTCCCCTGTTGTCTCCTGTCCCCGTCCCCGAAATGCTGTGAAACGTAGTAAAACATAAAAACCTATTGCCATATCAATACATTTAACCATAATATGCATAGAATAAACAAAATTAACTACAAAGCACTATTGACAAATTGATGATTGATTGTGCAATGCAAAATGTTAAATCACAATAAGGAAATAAAAAAGTTACAAGAGTGTCCTAATACCAATGAGGAAATAAAAAAGCTTGTCATAGAAAAATTTTGGACTGCCATGTGGACTAATCAAATGGGTCGGAAAAAGGTTCACTACATCAAAGTGTTCAACCCAACTAGGAAACATGGTGAGAAAGCTTACCTAGGGGCAGCTATTAAAGTGAAAGCTAAGCTGTTAGTGGCAAAATTGAGGACGGGTTTGCATCATCTCAGATGTGAGATGGGTAGATGGAAAATGCCCAAAGAGGTGTGGGAAGAGAGGACTTGCATGTTCTAGGGGACGGGTGTGATTGAGACTGAATGACACTTTCTCATAGAGTGCACAGCGTATGAAGACATCCGGGCTCAGTACAAAATCATCCTGAAGGCAGACAACATGCACAATTTATTTGGGGAAGATAAAATCAACCAGACTGCTAGTTTGATTGTCGAGATCCATAGCAGGACGTTAGACATGGAAAGGAATATGGAGTTAGCTTAAGACTGTGATTCTGTGGTCCCTTAGACTGATCAGTCTCATGGATGTCATTAAAATCCTTCATTCATTCAATAAGAGAAATCAAAATGGTAGTCAATAGTACTTGTAAACTGTGCACGTTGAAGCTGTTTCTTTAGTAAGATGTTTGCTGCTACATCCTCAGTAGTCAGGGGACATTGTGCCATCCATGTCCCATGGATGTCTCTTGGATAGACCTGATATTTTCAGAAATGATGATTCCTTTTCATTTAGATGCTCTCAGGTTTTTAATCACTCCTGTACAAGCTACGTTTGTGTTGTCCAATTAGTGCTTGTTCATATTTGAGATATTGTCCACTGGTTTATGAATGTACTTTTGTGATTTCTTATATGATGAATATATGGTTTAGTATTTGAAATGCATTCATACATATACATGGCTTCCCAAACTTGGGAAGTAACATATTCTTTATCACAGATAGTAAACACTAACATCAAGAAGATAATTTACTCTGAGCCCAGTTGCAGGAAATGCTAATTTTTACTGATGGAATACTTTATCTTTAATTTCAGGTAAGCCAGGACATGGGTGTTGAAGCACCAATTACTGTCAGTATGAGGTTGGGTGATACAAGTAATTTGTTTCGCCGCATTGTTGATGCTGCTCAGCGACCCCATCTGAGCATTCCTGAGACTGAAGTTGGTAGAAGCCAGAAACAGTATCGTCGTCTAGTCACTCACTCTCTCACAGTTCTATCTGGTAAGTACTGCAAAAGAGTATTAAATGTTTGTAGGACACTTTTACAAGAATCTACTGCAGCTTCTTGCAGAATTACTTTATTATCTCTGTAAATTCCATGCTATGCCTTGATCTCCAGCATGACAGCCAAACCATGGTTAGGATGATAGAGTCAAAACATCTCCTACTAAAAGAAATTTTTGGATATTCAATCATTGGGTTTTTCTCACATCTAACACCCTGTGCAGCTTATCATTGCTGCCCCTCCAACCCATTAGGGTCTAGACTCCCAAACCCCCACTGGTTATTGCGATCTCTTATCATATAAGAAATATGATCACAATGAGGGATCTGGGAGTGGAGACCAGAATCAAGAACTTAGACAACTGTAATTATCATCAACTAATACCAATTGATAAAGATAAAAATTAAATATTTAACTATTGATTGGATTTTAATATTTATCATTATTACTACGATTTTTGCATTTGATTGATCAATGATGAAGTATCATACCATCAAATGTATTTAGTTTTGGAATTCTGTATATTTCTTTTTAAAAAATTGTATACACACACACACACAGCCTCAAATTTTTGACATACTCAAGGGCAAATTTTTTTGACCTGCTCGTGTACTCGGATCTCATACGCATGCCCATTCTTGTACATGTACTGGCAACTTAGGCAATAACTTATACTGTATTTGATATAGAATGATGGTGCTTATTGGGAAAGAAATTTGACTATTTCAATTTTGGGATTTTTTTGTGATAATCTCAGCACACACTGAGTGAAATTAAAACAATAAACATTAATGAACTTTTATTTGTACCTAGTTTAAGTATAGCTCTTAATTCTGTAGTTACTTAGTTTGTCTGAATTATCTTTAGATCAGTTGTTTTCTTGTATTTTGGATTAAGGACTGAAAGTCTCAAAAGTATTTTTATGTCCTTAGAATGCTCATTGGGTATGAGTACATGCAAATATCTTCCATCAGTGTTATGTTGGCTGCTGTTTCTTCTTTTAAAAATCATCAAATATAGATTACTAAGGGCAAGTATGGATGAAATCATAGATTCTCTTTGTATGAGCTGAATATTTCAGCAAACTATTTTTTTGATTACTTATTTTTCAACTCAAAAACATGCAGGATGGCAGGGAAACATATGACAGGCCTCAAAACTTGGATATTTTCTGGTGACATCCCCATTTGACAGCAATGTTCTGGAGATGTACACCTGGACTCCCCACCCCACTCCCACTGAAAAAATAGGATGCTGGATTAGGTGGGGACAGAGATGTTGACTCCATCCCTGTATCTCTTCGATATCACCCAGACATTTGTGATCCATCCACTTGAAATATTGGTTTATCATCATACCTATTATTTATTAAAAAGTTTCAAGATGACTCCTTAAGATCAGTTAAAGATTAATTCCCTGCAACGTATGATAGAGGGGTTTGAGGAAGGTATTTTGGATATTGTGCTAAAAGAAGAGCTCAAAGGCATAGAACCCATAAGAAGACTTTAAAATCCTTCAATTTGAACAAGGCTCTAAGGAGACAATGAAGGAGCTTGTCAGGATGAGCAAATGTCAAAACATGTGATACAACCTTTTAGTTAAACAATCCAATAAGTGTGTATAACTAGTGAAAACTTATGAACAAGAGTTCTTAGTACGAGATGTTGCACTAACCAAGATACAATAATTTAAATTCATCATTGATGAATGAAATAGCAAGCTTATAGGAGAAAAGGATGGGGATCAACAAATCAAAACTTGTTAGGATATTTGTTGGAAATGAATGGAAAAGTCAATAAAATAATAGTGACTTATATTACAAAAACATCACACAAAACAACACACAAAAAGATAACCAAGATTGCATTAATAATCAGTTAAGGAATAAGGAGCAACAGCATCCGTGTATAACATTCCATTCCAAACACCTTATGCACAAGATAAGGCTAACAACTCAGAGAATAGAATTGACTACTCATAAAGCAAAAAAGTAAAAACCTAAATTCAACATGACTTTATTAAAGAAGACTTCTAAAGTCTATCCTAGAAGCAAATCGACCATTACATTATAAAACATTAATAACCTCCCTTAATGGTTGATCTACTAATTACACCAAGCTTGTCCCACAATTTTACAAATTTATCAGGACCAAAGGTTTGATAAGGATGTTTGTAGTTTGATCTTCTGAAGGACAAACTTGCAACATAACCAATCCATCATCAACAAGTTGTCTCATTAATGTTAACAAATTGTTTTTTCCATTTCTTGCTGTCAGAGTTTATTCTATGGCTCTTCAAAATCTGTCTGGTCCTAAGACGGAGGTTGTAATGAACGAAGACAAGATCATTCAACCTCTCCACAGACAATCTATCACGCCTCTTTGAGTGGATATGCTCGAACATGGACCAATTGCGCTCCTTGATGCTCTTCTTCCCTGCTGGTTGCAAACTTATGGCCTCTAGTTTTTCTTCCTCTCTCACTTTTCTTCTCTTCTCATAACAAGCAAATAGAATGCCTTTTAGGGCAAATTAGAAAGCATATGTACAAAAAAAAAAAAAAAAAAAAGTTCATAATTTTTTATAAACTCAGTCGGGCCTGCCACGACACAGGTCATGGGCCACGGACCCGGCGGGTCATGGCCCATGACCCATCGGGTCATGCTGGCGGGTCATGAAAACCCGGCCAGGAGTGCTCGGCCCGCAGGTAGTTAAAACCCGCACTACCCGTGGCGGGTTATGGAACACTTCTTTAAATGATATTATGTAATCAGCACAAATTGCAAGCTTTCAACACAACAACAATTCTTGAATGGAATGACTCCAATGAAATGAAGGGTTTTCAACTTTTCATCCTCCAATTCCGACAAGAAATCTTGATGGTTTTCATTCTCCAAATCTCTATTCCAAAAGGCCTTCCGATCTTAGGTACTAGCTCCAAATTGTTTAGAAAGCTAGATGAGAGTTTGCTGAAGTGAGTCAGCAAAACAAACATTAGGTGGCTGCTAGATTATCAGTCAATTCAATGGGATTTTGAAATTTTCTCATGCAGATAGTTCTCACGGACATGATGAATGGCACCTTGTCATGAGCCCTAATTGAGGTATTTACAATACAAATATATTTCTTAAATGATTTGCTCAAACATTGTTAATTCCTTAAATTATGTCAGGAATAACGATATTAGCTAATTGATATTAATATTAATCAAATCAATAATATTTAATTCATAATATTATTAATCGATACCAATAGTATTACTTATATATAATATTAGTAATTAATCTAACCCATAATTAATCTTTGTATTTAATAAATTTATAATAGTAATAATATTATAATAATACTATAACAATAAGATTATACTAATGACTGATAATATCATTGGAGAATATGAAGGAATAAGCATTGGTTATTATATCACATTGTGAGAGAGAATCCTTCGGGATTCAACAATTTGTGAGTGAGTCGCAAACAATCGTATATGAGAATGCAGCAATACATAAAAATTAATTGGCCACTATAGTATTACCAGAAAAATATCAACGTAAGAACTAATGAGAACAATGACGGCTAAAAGATTAATAATGATATTGATAAGCATCATTCCAGGTAGCAATAGTTATAAGTACCGAAAATATAAATGGACAGATTGTTATCTGAATAGGCCAGGAGCATATAGTGATCCATGATATATTACAAGACACGAATGTTATGATTGGTAAGTTAGAGAAAAGAGGATAGAATTGGACACACTGTTAACATACATTAATCGTATCTGATCAAAGACCGTATCTATTACCAGCTTGAAGTCTACAAACTATTGACTAGTTAAAGTCAATACATACGAAGAATAGTAACAGCAATATCTTAACTTGGTGAATCGATATCGATTAGTCAGATATTTGGAATCGACTAACACAGTAATTAGGAGTTGGTTCTCGATTATGAGTAAGGGATTTGTTAGGAGACATAATACCATTTCTGGTTAAGCCTAAACACACAGCGATTCATATAAGTAATTATTAAGAGACTTTGACCAGTATCAATTAAGAATAGATGCACATCAATTTATGTTATGATGAGATACGATCTCTTATGATGGGTTGCAATCCTTTCTAGTAGCAAGATATAAGAAGACGTTCTCCACCATTCAATTCAAGGGGGGGAGATATAAGGAAAATTACTATTTATATTCAGAAAGGAATACATATCAACAGTGCCCATTAAAAGAGAATTCATATTATATTAATGGCTGGCAAGTATCGTATGACAGCATAGTGATATGTTGTAACTTATCTATAAATCAATGCTGAATTGCATAATTTTATATCTGCATTCTATTAGGATCAGAGATCCTTATTTAATGTATTTGTGTGAATATATTTAATAATTGTAATACCAGAATTTTATATCAGTTATATATATATGTATATATATATATATTAAGATCATAAATGTGTAAACATCTATATTAATGGTATATATTTATTATTAATAATAAAATGAGAATATATATATATATATATATAGAGAGAGAGAGAGAGAGAGAGCTTGTTACTATCTAAGAAGAGAAGGCTGTGATGTTTCCAAGGAGGGGCTTGTATAAATCCAAGCAATGGATATCTGTCCCAAGATAGGGTAGGGGTCAGCGTTCCAGAAGCCTTGAGGGCAAGACCTAAGATGGGATACGGACTTGGACCTGAAAACTTTGAGGGAATCCATTGCAGTTGGTATTTAGGCAACTTGGTTAACACCTACTCCTTTTGTCTTTGAGCTGGAATAGTAATAAGGTTGGATATGAGTGTTAATGAATATACAGATAACTTAATCTGATTTATTAAATGAATAGTTCTTTTCACTTCAAATGTCTTATATCCCTTAGCTTGGATCATAAATATCAAATCTGCATTAATTTGGTAATAACTGAGACTAAACCCAATTAGGGGACATTACAAGTGGTATCAGAGCATTACTGCTAAGACAAGATAATTAGTTAAATATACATGCTCAAGATTTGTTATTATTAAGTCTGAAAGAGAAGTACAAAAAAGGTGAACAGGGAGAGGCCTGTGTAAATCCAGCCAATCGGTCATTTCCAAGATAGGTAGGGATCAGCAACCCTGAGTGCCTTGTGGACAAGTCCAAGAAAGGCTTAAGGGCTTGGATCTGTAAAACCTTGAGGGAAACCGTTGAGTTTGGTGTCTAAGAAACCTGTTACATCTTCAACACTCTCCTAGACTGGAGTAATAACAAGGATAGGATGGACTTCTCAATTCATATATAAATTATCATTTGTTCTATTAATTCATATGCAGTTGTTATCTTTTATTATTGCATGAATTAAGTTAACATAATTCAATTGAAGTATATTAAACATAGGTCCATTTATGCATAAACTAGTTGAACTTACTTGGGGACATTACACACCTTCACTTGTATCCTAAGAGTGGAACTGAAGCAGCTGTTTGGACATGGCTTTGACAAGAGTCTGAAGGAAGAACTAACATAATATATATCAAATTCAAATGCACGCAGGACCACTCTTTAGTTAGGAGATATACACTCACCTTTCTTTAGTTCCTTTCTTGGACCAATTAATATGGTCTTCTTTCTCAAGATCAAGAAGTACTCAATGCTCTCTATAGATTTTTCTATGTACTTTTCTATATTTTCCTGTGCTGTATGGATTCTCGGGTTGACAAACAACTGTTGTATATTTCCCAGTGGTTTTTCTTTTGTCATCATTGTGGGGTTTGCTTTTTTCAAATTATCCCTTTATGAATATATTTTCATCTGGTATGAGATTCTTAATTGTTTTAAAACTTAAAAATGTTTTTCTCTTTTTTGGATCTTGAAAAAGGGTTTTGTAATCTCAAATGTTATAAGAGGGTATTCAAGATTCTTGAAAAGGTGTTCATACATACTACTGAAGCAATCAGGATTTTTAAAAAAGCAAGTTTGTAATGTTCCCTTTTCAAAATGAAGTCAAGTTGAAACCCAAATGCACATCATTAATCTATTGTGGACCTTGAGGAATTTCGTACTGAAAAAATGGGAGCATGATAATAACTCACGAGGATCATAATGTCATTAAAGGGGAAAATTATTTTTAATATAAAATGTAATTATAATAAAGTGGGCCTCAAGTAAAGTGAATCTATAAAATAAGGTCTCTCGCAATTAAAGTGTATTTAAAAACTATGTCCTTTCAAATATCAATCAAGGGGTCGGTAAGAAAATTTGAAGATTTGTCTTTTTGGGGGAAACTCTATTTAAGAGAGGTCGTCCAAGGAGGAATATTGATCAAGTATTCTATTTTTTATTTCTACTCTTCTTTGGAGCATTGGACATTGTAATTAACTAGGACGAAAACTTTTTAGGTGTGGAATTGGAAGACAAAAAATCTGCAATTCTTTGCAATGATTTCATATCGAAATACCCATCATGCAGAATTACTTGTTTTTCTAGTTGACATCGATAAATGCTTTGAGTTAATTACATTTGCTGCGTGTTAGCAAATGTGATCACTATCTTTGAGTGGGAAAAGCCACACCTTATTGGGAAGGTATTATAATTCCAAGAATAATTGCACGGCTGCGGCATACATGTAGTCCCTTGAGTGTAAAGTTTGTATTTGAGTCTTCAAGCTATAACTTTTTTCGGGAAGTAATTGGTCTATGTTATATTGGTCACCATTGCTGAAGGTTTATACCAGTTTTAATTGCTGTCTTTTCATATAACAGCTGCTTCATATTTTGAAGGTGTATAAAAGAAAGGAAGTAAATAAAGATCACAGCACAAGAAAGTGTGGATGAAAATCTTATTTCTGGCTGGGGATTTGTATCATTTAGCGTTGTTCCTTGATCTGCCTCTTCAGACTAGCTAATTTATTATCCATACAGAATTTCAGCATTATGACTAAATAACAATCAATACAATTAAGTGGAGCTAACCCTAAGAAATTATTGGAGTGGATTAAAATTGGGCAAATATCATAATTACTCTTTAAGGAGTATTACAAAATTTGATATTATTATTTTTGGTAACTTTATTATATAAGAGGATGCAGTAACCAACAATAGATGCTGTAGGTATATTAAATTCTACAAAACATTTCCCATAAGCCTGTCTAATCTTTCTATCACTTGTCTTTGCAGTTGGGGCAGCAGTTGCAGTTGTGGGATTAGCTGCATACAGAGTATATGCAATAAGAAGAGCCAACGCCAATTAATTTCAGGTGGCTTCCTTAGAGTCCTCCATTAGACTCTATATTTTTTTCTTTATTGTAGCTCATAGCTATGCGGTACTTACCAACCAGTAAAAAGGCGTAAGATTTAAGGGACTCCGAGAGTCTACATGCTTCTCTATATACCGGTGGCATTCTGTCTTCAATTTTCATATATTTGTTCAAGAAGTCCAAATTTTTTTTAATGTTAGAAGTCCAAAATTTGGTTATCGTATATTGAGGCATTGAAAGGAATTTGTAATTAATGCAATCTAATACATATTGAAAAGTTGGCCGGTTTCAAGGATCCACTTTTTGCAGGACAATTTACCCTTTTACTGGCCCGACATTTGGTAAAATCTTCTAGGACAGTGTATTAGTGCATGTTCCTGTGAATTCCAAATTGTTTTATTTTAGAAATTGATTTGTTTACAAATCCTTAGTTGGCTATTAGTTATTAAAAGAGAGGAAACCAATGTCCATTGTATGTTGTGCTTATCAGAATTCATTAAGTCATCCATTTTGCTTAGGATTCAGCATTTATAATATCAAAATTGCAAGACTGATTCAGCATTCTAGTTCTGTAGTGAAATTTAAGAATTTCAAATATTATTTTCTTCTACATGAATACATGACAAGAAAAGATGAATATATTCTAGAACCATTTGGTGTTAATATATTAGCACGCATGCAATCGTTATATTCAATCAATAGAGAGGTGAAGGTTGTTTTCTGGGTCACTGACCAAGCCAAACACCAATACATTGACCTTATGACCAAGATTGAAGATACAGTAAACCTTCTCGGTCCACCTACAATATGTGAAAGGCACTGTACTCGCAGATTGAGTCAAAATTTTTCTGTCAAGCAACTCCTTAAATGCGTCTGAAAGTCTGGTTAATGTCATGTCTAAATAGCCCACATTCCTTATTTGTTCTGATATGAAAAAGTAAAAAATAGCAGGCAGCTCCTTTGGGTTGTTTGACAAAAGTGGACTATCATGTAACGAACTTCAAAATGACTGATAAGGTGAATTCCAGAAGGGTTCTTAGGCAAAAGAGGATCACCGAGGAAAGTAAGGCCGTTATAAAAGCAAATGCAAACCTAAGAACCCAATCAGAAGCAAATATATGAATCTATTACAACTGGATCTGTCAAAGCTACTTTAAATTTGAGCTTGCTTTGAGATGTATTCTAATGACTAGTTATTACTTATTTGGTTGTATCTAAATGCTGTAAATATTCGCTCACTCTGCAGATGATGGCTTTAAAATCCAAAGCATATTTACTATTATAACTATTTTCTAATACTATAAATTAAGTTGGTTCTATTTTATTTGTGCATTATTTTTTGCATGTTACTATTCTTTTTACTGTTGCACTTTTGAACTAGTAATAAAAGACTAGCGTAATCAATTAAACTTAAATTATGGGCATCATTGACATTGCATCATTTACAATTTACTTGTATATTTTATTTTGTTCTAAATTTCATATTTTCTTATCAGTGTAAAAGCTTAGAATATAAAAATATGAATAATGTTATTAGGAGCTTCTTTTGGCATGTTGCATCATTCTTGCCACTTTGTCTCTCCTGTTTTACATGTCCGGCTTCCTTTACACTATCGGATATTTAAATTTGTTTGTTTTGCGTGTCACCCATGTCTAATGTTAATTCCACTTCTTAATTTTTATTGAATGGTCCATGTTTTATGGTGTCAAATCAGTGGGTTTTGTAATATTCTTCATTGCAAACTCTGCCCTTTTTTCTCGCCACAATATTTTAATATATATTATCTTAAATTTAAATTCTTATTAGCTTTTGCAATGAAAAAACACAAACATATTAATAGATTATGGGAAATTTAATTACATTTTGTTATAGATATTTATGTTTAAGTACTAAATTTATTATTTCATATATATTATCTTAAATTTAACTCATTGCAAAAATATTGTGAAAGATAGGTTGTATTTATGGTAAAAGTTAATTGTATTATGTTTAAAGACATCTATGTTTAAATAATAAATTGATTTATATTAAAAATGATTTATTTTATTTTTAAATTTTTTATGTTATATGTATAGTTAAACTATATTGTGTACATTTTATATTGGAGTCTTGAAATGGTATTTGTATTTGTTAAAATATTATAATAGTTGGAAATTGATTTCATTATTAGTATGTTTTTTTCATTAAAGTTGAAATATAGATTTTAAAAGGGTTTAGATTCTTGTACAACTAGAAAGATAACATTGAGCATATCATAGTGTTTTTGATTAATGATAAAATAGGTTTTGAAGGGACCCAAAACCTTATACAAAATGGTCACATAAGACATTCCAAGAAATTCCACAATAAGGAACGGAATGAGATCAAGACGAGAGTTTTACCAATAGGCTCTCTCAACCTGAGACAAACGATGTAAGAAAAAATTAGCACGCAACCAAAAACTAATGAAAGGAGCAAAGAACATTCCATTCCAGCCCAAACACCCACAACCAGAAACCATTAAGATTTTCCTTCAGCCATGCTCTTGTGGGAATGAAGGGTCATGTCAAAAGAGGGCGAAGACGTCTTGGATTTTTCTTGCTTTCATCGTAATCCAACCCTCTTCCACCTTAATAGCCCTATCATGCCAAGCCGACAAGTCTAGCATTGAAATCCCAACACCCTGAGAGGGAAGACCAACAATACCCACAAAAGAACTAGAGATAAGGTCAACAAGATCTCGAGAGACGGGGCCAAGGCCAACAACAACCAGAGAGACAACACCAACATCGCTCTCAACAATTAAAGCACAACCTCTAGCATAAGCCCTATTACATGGAGTAATATTCTGAGACACAATAGGTGTGGAGCCAGCAACACCAACCATCCCAGAGACACCATCCTAAGAAGAAACCACGCAAGCAACTTGAGTCACGTTGGCCTCGATACGTTTACCATCTAACGTCGGAACAACTAGAGGAGGATCCTGTAGAACTACTTGTAGTACCCCAAAAATGTGTTAGGCTTAACAAGATAGAAATAACAATTACATGCAAATATAACCAATTATCAGAAAAACATAAACTACATAGAAGAGAATAGAAGACACAGATTTAATGTGGTTCACCCAATCCTTGGGCTACGTCCACCAACAACGAATCCAATATTATTATTATCCAGTGATTACAATCCGTAATCCCTTACAACTCAATTTTGCCACAAGTATTAAAACCATACATAATGAAAACCCTAACCCTAAGCCATATTATACAATATTTTACCACTTTAGGGTTAGAATGAGTTACAACATGTCGGCCCAGAATTAGCCGAAAATATGCCGGCCTCAAAAAAATTCGTGAGGGTAGGAGGAAAAGTGTACAGTACTTTCCTGATCAACCACCACAAGCTAACAAAATGGGCTTCAGTACCATTACCTCCTACATCAACAAATCAATTGAAATTGACCCTAAAGTCCTAATCTAAGACACATCTGCACATCGAATCATCAAAACCCTAATCGATCCTATCTCAATTCTGCATTGGGGAATATTCCTAAAACTATCCTAATTATCTCGAATGAAATATTATTTGACGATAAATGATATTATTTTATTTATCCTAAGTGCAATTGATTGAATATGTTGAATATTTAATTAATTAAACTTCATTCTGCCACTTAATTATTTTAATTAGATTTAATTAACATTATTCTTAATTAATATTGTGTATTTGAAAATAAATCACAATTTTTAAAGATAATCGATTGAATATTGATTTAATTGATTAAAATCAATTTGTCAAATTTAATAATATAATTTTGGATAAAGTTTTGATTAAATAATTGATTAACCCATAAATCAGTTAATTAATTAATTAAATCAGTTAAGTTGAGAATAAAACACATGAAAATTAAATAAATCAATAATTATCTATGCAAAAATCAGAAGATCAGTTAAACTCAAAATCAACTATTGAATTCATTTTGCTAACTTTCCAAACTCAACTTGTTATTGTGAGTTAAAAAGCGGATTGGAGTAATCTCAACCTCCAATTATGAGTTAAAAGCTGATTTGCATGATTTTATGAGATAACTATTTCTAATTTTTTGATAACTCACCAATCAATCTGAGTTTATCAGGGAGTGATTTTTGGTTTTTCCATGAGTTCTCAAACCCTGGATTTCTATATAAACAAGTCTCAGTCCTACAATTTAATACCATGTGCAATTTGGAAAATAGTAGCGCTATACTATCGAATTCTTGAGATTGTGCATCCTTTTGAGATTCATTGCTAACCATTATTTCTTGTTTTTGCATTCATAGTTAGATTCAATTCATTGATATCAAGTTTTAGATCAATTTTCATCTAGATTACATTCTTATTGCATTTGAAAATCCAAAAATATAGATTAATCTTGCATCCATTTTCATAGTTTTTGAATTCAAATCCTTCGTTTAGGTGTTGCATTTTCACTGATCTTGGTCAAATTCTAAGAATATCATACTTACGTCTACTAGAAGACAGTAAATCGCCTAGTTGATAATATATCTGTTTACTGCATATTTTTTTGTCATTAACCAATAATGTTTTACTAATGTGTTGTGTCTTCTAAACAGGTACAATTTTCACACACATTTATGGCGCCCACCGTGGGGCCCGACATCAGGTTTTCATTTTTCATTTAGTCCATTTTCTGACAAATTTGCATTCAAGATTCAAGTTTTGGTAATTTTTTCGTACAATTTCGTACAACATTTGCAGATTGTCGTATCAAAAGTCTTTGTCTATCGTACGACAAACGAGATTTCTGAAGTGTCGTATGGGTTGTTATACTTTGTCGTATCAAACTTGAAGTGTCGTGTGCGTAGGTACCCATTGTCGTATCGTATCTGAAGTGTCATATGGGCATAGCTATATTGTAGTATGACTTTTTATGCCTAAATTTCAATTGTTGTATGAGATTTATGATTAGTTTTTGAAGCTTTTGATTTGAGATTTGACTAACGGCTAACCTTGACATTTGATGTTTCCTGGTGCATGATCATTTTCACAGCCTAACACCTTTGTGTAGGACGAGAGATGAAGACCTGAGCATAAAAACCTATCTTTTGGCCTCTTCTTGTCTTGTCTTCTAAGCCCTTGTTTGTAGGAAACCCTCTCAGAAAATCGCTTGCCAAAGAGGCTCATATCAATCAAAATTTTTGACAAGTGGTTTTATAGGTTGCTGAATCTTCATTGAGCAAATATTATGTTTGCTTAAATCTATTTTGCATAGGCATCTAGTTAATTAGGTACGTGCGTTTATTGCTATTGAGGTAGATATTGAGGGGATTATGCTCTTCTCCTTCTTAGGAGAATCAAAAACTCATAACATATCTCTCCCAATGCCAATCTGTGTACTGTCTCTGGATTAATTTTGCTTGGCGTGTTTTGGATAGGGAAAAGGACAAGGTTAGGGGATTATGCTCTTCTCTTCTCAGAGAATCAGAAATCCAGATCCCATGGTCCCCAACCTCACATTTCATTTAATCCTTTAGAAGGCATGTCGACGAGGTAAAAAGATCTCGGGAACGACCCAAGTGGAGACAAGTCTTAGGCCGACTCTTCCACCCCACTATAAAATTTGACGCTTCATTGAGGTTAAAGCCTCATAAGACATAGCTACTCTTGCTCCTTGGATTCATTCCATGAACATGCTTTGATTTTGTGTAGAGCGGAGCCGCTTGAATCTTGCTTGCGAGACTACACTGATTAGAGTACTCATAGGGTTAACAACCTCAATCCTGTTTGCGGGACTATAGGAGACAATTGTGAACGGATGCCTTGATTAATAGCCTATGCTAGTTTGCTACCGATCTACCTCCTAAGGATTTGTAGTGCTTGTGCAAGGTGAATAGTAATCACCCCAAGACACTCGTCATATCGAGCCCTCCTCTACGCTTGAACTCAGCTAATATGGGCCATATTCTGAGGAGTCTTTGAGTGTGTTCCTAAGCCAACGAGCAAGTAATACATCTCTTCTCCTAGTTACGTTAATGCTAGGTGTGTTTGATTCATTGAGTTAGTTCCCAAATGTTTGTTGTGATTGTGAGTTAAAAAGCAGATTAGAGTAATCTCAACCTCCAATTATGAGTTAAAATCTGATTTGCATGGTTTTATGATGAGGTTGAGCCTATTGCTATGTTGAACACCCTCAAACAATCTACTACACAAATTTTTAAAACTA
Organism: Chamaecyparis obtusa; assembly: GCA_027943335.1. Lineage (NCBI taxonomy): Eukaryota > Viridiplantae > Streptophyta > Pinopsida > Cupressales > Cupressaceae > Chamaecyparis > Chamaecyparis obtusa. Next base: position 814,030 of record BSBK01003245.1, on the reverse strand, counting down.
GATAGTGAAATTTGCAAGCCAAACTGAGACCAAAAACACCAAAAACTTGAAAATTTTGAAGCAAAATCCTTTTCTGGTGTCAACTATACTCCAAACCTTGCAATTGTCGTGTGACAATTGCCTTGTTCCTGCAAGTGTTGTATCATAACCCCCCAAGTGTCGTACAGGAACCAATACACTGTCATATGAAAGTTGTCAACAGTCCCGAGCAAAATTAATCCCTGGTATCAATTGTCGTACGAGATTCTACAAGTGTCGTGCCAGACCCCATTCCGTGTCGTATGAGGCTGGATACTGTCGTATGACAATTCCCCAAAATTGCCAAAAAATCCAAATTTTGTCAAAAATCCAGTCAACTTCCAGCTTTTATCAAGATTGTGTCAGAATATCCACTGTGTCAGGTACAGAGTAGAGAAACAACATATTCATCTTATTTTCCCAAAGTGATCTATTTAGCTCGATTTGTCATATGATTGATCAGTCTGCATCACGTTTCATCCTTTGTCAAAACCTTGTCAAAACAACCTCGATTCATTATCTCAAAACGATTAAGTGTTGTGAATTCATGTCCACCATCTTTTGGGCGTCTACCCATACATCTCGGGCACAATATCCTTCATTTACATCCAATCAATCTTTTCAAAACCAATCTTGACAAGATTACGTCACTCGACATTTCCTAAATCAGATTATCTGTCAGTTGTCTTATCTTGCTCCAAGATTCACCTAAAGGTTAATGGTGGAAACAAGAGCTTCCTCACACAAGAAACAAAGAGAAGAACCAAAAACTTCAGCATCATCTTCTCTTATTGTCCAGACATTTCATCAACCTTACAATACAAATCTTTACGAAGAAGACGCCTTAGGCAATCTGCACTTGAAAAAGGGTTACTCCAATCCACCTCAATCAATCCCAAAAGATAATCAAAACGCTGCTATGTCTCAAGGAGGAGCTAACCAGGGCTCACAAGGCCACCACTCTAATCATGGTGAAGATCAAGAACTCACACCATCAAAGATTGAACGATTTTGTGATGATGATCTCTTTAAAAGAATGATGAAACACTTCTTGCAAGAAGAAAAAGAGACATACTTTCTACAACTGGCGTAACAGGGAGCCAAACTTCCTCGAGACTTTAATGTTGAAAATATCATAACACCAGAGGAAGAAACCCCCATCACAACCATGATGAACAGATGCATGCTATGCAAGTCAAACTCAACAAGCTGGAAAAGGAGAAAGAACCTAAAGAATTCTCTATGGAGGCCCTATGTCCATTTCCATTCGATCAAAGCTTGTATATGCCACCATTCCCAAAAAGAATGGAACTACCCAAATATGACAAATATGATGGAAGTTTTGATCCTCAAGATCATGTCAGAGAGTTTTGTACTCTATCCATGGAGTTCATGCATGAACCAATGTACTTAATGTGTCTCTTCCCACAATCTTTGGGAGGGCCAGCTATCAACTGATTCTCTAAAATACCTCCAACCATCAAAACTTTTGAGGAGTTAATCAAATTGTTCTATCAACAATACTCCTACAATATCCAACATCCGGTCACAATGATCGATATCTGCAACTTGAAACAGAATACAGGAGAGCCCTTCCTAACTTTCCTTTGTTAAGGAATATTAGATCTAAAGATTTAATATATTATTTATTAATATGTATATATTGTTGTAGAATACAATTGCCTATTTGATTGATTGATTCTACAATTTATTTTATTATATATATTAGAATGCAAAGTCATGACCGTACATGGCAGTTGCCATGTAGCGTCATGACCCTACATTAATATTATTATAATCAATTAACAGCAAACATGATAATTAACCTAAACAACTTTAAGTGTCGTTTTAATCACAAGGAATATTATCAACATTATCATAAACTGCAATGTATTGCAGGCATGATACTTATCGTGACTGCAATGTATTGCAGTTCACGATATGTATCATGACTACAGTATACATTGCAGTGCAGGATACCATCGTGTCTCCAATATACATTGCAGTACATGATGAGTATCGTGTCTGCAATATGATCCAATGTATAGCATTTCATTCGATCGGTTTCTCTGCAGTGTGCCAACCATCACTGTAAAAGTGTGTGTGTGTGTGTGTGTGTGTGTGTATATATATATATATATATATATATATATATATATATATATATATATATATATATATATATTGAATATACTTATATTCAATTGGCATACTTAAACACGGACGAAGCTATAATTCAACATCCTTAAACATTGGAGGAAGTAGTTTTCACTCTATGCCCAACAAATTTCGGAAAACGAGAAACTAGAAATCTTCATCAATAATCTAGTTCCAGAAATCAACTATCATCTTTAGATGCAAAATCATACCTCATATGACAAAATGGTAGAAAATGCCATAAAAATAGAAAATGTACTAGTTCATAAGGGAGATATATCGCTTCATAAGGAGAACAAGTACAATTTAGGTTCTAGTTCCAACAACAAAGATACAAGTAAATTCTGGAACCAAAACAAGAATGTCTTCACAAATGGTGTTGTTGATCACATAAGTACTCCACCCAAAGCACTGGCATTTAATCTCACGATTGGAACTCAAGCCATAAAAACTTTAGAAATGAAGGCGACTGAACTTGCTAAAAATTCAAATGACTATAAACCATGAGTTACAAAACCTTAGAATCTGCCATGAAGACTTTATTGGCAACAATATCATCACATTACCTGAGATCAAACCATATGACCCCGAAGTCAAACCTAAATGGTGGAGAGAGACCGATTTCTGTGATTTCCATCGAAACAAGGGTCATAAAACCAACAACTGCATGCGTCTGAAACATCTTATTCAAGACAAAATTGATGCTGGAGAAATTATGATTGACAACCATAAGTCCAATAACGATCACACAACATTCATGGAACCTTTTCTGAAACACACTCAAGGAGATTCATCTTCCAAACCAAATATGGGTGCCAAGGTCAATTACACATACTTTGTTAACAATGATGTCATCAACATGGTAGAGCCATGCACATCTCAACACTGCAATGTCATCACTATTGTAAAAAATGATAGAGACAACATATTAGCTAATGCGGTCACTCAATCTCAAGCTCAGGTAACTCTCCAAGGACAAAACTTGGTTTCATCAAACGTCCCGAAGGTGCCATTGAATCTTACATTTGCATCTAAACAAAGGACTGCACCTAAATCTTCCAATTCTAAAGAGTCCAAAACAACGTCCTACAACATCATCCAACAACTGCATCACACTAATGCTAAAATCTCTATATTCGAGTTACTTTGGATTTCTCCTGCTCATCGTACAATTCTGGACAAAGCTCTCATTGTTTCTAATGTCCTTGAAAATCTTGACCTTGATAGGTTCCAAACCATGGTGAGTCACTTGACCTCTCCTTAATACATTTCCTTTTCAAAGGAAGATGACAACTCACTGAGTCATCTGCATAACCAACCCTTGTGTATTGAAGTCCTAATCCAAAATCGTCATGTCAAACGTGTATTGATAGATGGAGGCACTGGTCTAAATATTTGTTCCTATAAATTGGTTACACAATTGGGATTATCCGAAGATGCTATTGACCCTAAAAAGAAGATAACCATAAAAGCATATGGCGAACAAGAAAGGAATTTTAAAGGAGTCATTGTGTTACCTATCAGAACGAGACCTGTCATTAGAGATATCACTTGTCAAGTACTAGATCTCTCGATGTCTTATAACATCCTTTTAGGCAGGCCTTGGATTCATGAAATGCAAGCTATTCCGTCAATGTACCATCAGTGTGTCAAGTTTCCATATGATGGAGTAGAGGTCATTATACCTACAGACATGTCAACATCTTGCAATGCTTTGAAAGAAAGTGTAGACAAACTTGTCCCACACAACAAAGAGTCTTCGACAAAACAAGTTGACATAGCATCTACATCTAAAATGGAAAACATGGAAAAAGAAATCAAGATCAAAGATACAGGCATGGGAGAATACACTATGGAACTGGTTCTATCTCTCACATCTCTCCCGCTTTCACCTAAGTCTTATGGACAACCTTTAGAGAAAGTGAAACCTACAACTAAAGAACCTCAAGTTATATTTGATGGGAGTTTCGTCACAGAGCAAGTATCCAAATAAGAATCAGATGAGGAAGAGGCTATATTAGCCTGGTTATACAAAGATGAATCTCAATCACAAATAGTTCAAAAATGTGACTCTAAATTACCTAAGATTCCTTCAAAATCATATGGACCAGGCCACAAGCTAATGTCTAAAATGGGATACACTGGAAAAGGACCTCTAGGAACACGAGTCAAATGCATCATCAAACCCATTGAACACTGTGGGAGGACAACCAAAGATACTACAGGCATAGGTTATCAGAAGAAACCTTTCCATCTTAGTGGAAACTCTACACATGTCATAGAACAGATAACACCAGAAACAGATATTTAGCAAAAGGAAGAAACACAACACTCAGACAGTGATGATTTAGACACAACTGGTGTTTTTCCTTATGAACGTATACCTCAACACATCTTAGACCTTCTTGAGGACAAAAAGAAACCTAAAGAAAGTATCAACGTGGTAGACACACAAGAACCTACTACTACACAAGAGACAGTTGCAACACAAAAACTGACTGATCCTGAAAATAAACAAGAAGAAGAAGGTATACCTCTCACAATAGCTGAACATTTGGGACACACTAGTGATTCTCAGACAGATTCTCACGAGTATGAATTCCGCTCAGACTCTAAAGGCAACCCTGCTTGGGGGATTTGTCTTGATTTTACACATGTTCTTCACTTTCCCAAGGATCCTGATGAAGAATCTAATGACTATGAATGGGGAGTCATTCCAGAACCAGAAGAAGAGGACATTATCACAGATAAACATATTGATGTCATTCACCAATACGTACCTACATCCGACATAAGTCTAGAACGACATGACATACCTCGTGAGTCTGATTCACTTATTACTAACGTGGGATCCAACGATGACATTGAGACACTTAATGAACTGGATATCTTGAGTCCTAATATCACTTTTGAATTCGAGAGTCGGATCAGAGCCAATGATGACAACACTATATGCGTAAACATTGTCAGACAATCCTTCCCTTCCCTTACTATCCAACGTCTCAAACTTATTGACCAGACATCCAATGACCCAGACCAAGATATACATACCTTCTGAATAGACTATGCCTTGGCGTGTTACCTAAATGCAATTGAACCCATGACGACTTCCATCAATGAACCTAACCTCAGCATGACGGAGTCGGATATCAAATATCTCAGTCAAAAGAATAAAAGAAAAAAAGAAAAAAAGTTTTGAGGGTGAAAACCACTATGTGGCAGTCTCAGAACCAAAAATAGTAAAAACAAAAGACGTATCTGAAGATGAAAACCTCTCTGAGGCACCTAAGGATGAGATATTTGATGTCCTTCCGAGTCATTTACAGGATTGATCTCCATCTTTGATAGAACCAACTCAACCTATCAATCTAGGCACAACAGAGGAACCTTAGTTAATCCATGTTGCACAGTCCTTATTAGAAGAAGAAAAACAAGCATTCATTGGATTCTTGACATAAAAGAAGATAAACTTTGCATGGAAATATTCAGATATGCCAGGATTGGATTGTAATCTCATCATGCATCATCTCTCTATCGGTCCAGGAGTAAAACCAATCAAGTAAAAGTTGTGAAAGATGCATCCTCATGTGGCACTCCTCATCAAAGCTGAGCTAGAAAAATTGCTAAAAGTCAAATTTATCCGAGTCATAGATTATGCAGAATGGATCTCAAACATTGTTCCAATATCAAAACCAGATAAATATATCAGAGTGTGCACAAATTTTAGAGATGTAATCAAAGTATGCCCTAAGGACGATTTTCCACTACCAAACATCGATATGATAGTGGACATGACTGCGGGATTTGAAATGTACTCTCTAATGGACGGTTTTTCTGGATAGAATCAAATCAAGATAGCTCCAAAAGATCAAGAGAATACAACCTTCACCTGTGCATGGGGAACTTTCTGCTGGAACGTAATGCCATTTGGTCTTAAGAATGTTGATGCTACATATCAAAGAATCATGACGTCTATCTTTCATGATATGATGCATAAAAACATGGAGGACTATGTTGATGATACATTGGCTAAATCAATGAGACGATCTGAACATCTAGCTGACTTGGGTACAATACTGGATAGAATGGAAAAATTTAGTCTCCGTCTAAATCCTAAGAAATGTGCCTTTGGTGTCACTTTAGGAAAGCTTCTAGGGTACATTGTTTCAAAGAAAGGCACTGAAGTAGATCCAACAAAAGTCAAAGAAATCATGGATATGCAACCTCCTAAGAACATCAGTCAAATGTGTACTCTACAAGGGAGGATACAATCTATCAAACACTTTATCTCTTAGTTAGCAGACATATCACAACCTTTCACTAGAACATTGCATAAAGGTGTGACTTACAACTAGAATGAAGAGTGTGAGAAGAACTTCAATCATATCAAACAATACTTAGCGAATCCACCAATTCTCATGCCTCCTATTTAGGGAAAGTCATTAATATTGTATGTCTCCGCTACAGATACATCATTGGGGGCATTGCTAGCACAACATGATGAAAATAAACGGGAAAGAGCTATCTACTATATCAGTCGAACATTGGTGGCTTATGAAAAGAACTATTCTATGATAGAGAAGGTGTGTCTAGTTGTGATCTTTGCATCACAGAAACTGAGACACTACATGTTAGCTCATACCACACAACTAGTAGCAAAAATTGATCCATTGAAATATTTCTTAAGCAAAGCTGCTCTCACAAGTAGATTAGCAAAATGAGTAATGCTACTAAGTGAATTCGACATTGAGTATGTTGAAAGAAAAGCTATAAAAGGGCAAGTCATCGCCGATCAACTAGCAGAAGCTCCAATGTTTGACGATCAACCAATGTAGATGGAATTTCCTTATTCCTCTATCATGCACCTCTCTTCCAAAACATGGCGCTTATTCTTTGACGGATCTTATACACAAAATGTATTTGGAGTTGGTATATTGTTCATCACACCACAAGGTTACTCCATTCCAAAAGCATTCAGGATCAAGTTCCCTTGCACCAACAACATAGCGGAATATGAAGCTTTGCTAAATGGAATGAAAATAGCAATCGAATGGAGAGTAACAGAACTACACATTCATGGAGACTCACAATTGGTCATTCACCAAGTCAATGATGTGTATCAAACAAAAGATGAAAAGCTTATTCCATACAAGCGCATGGTAGATGATCTAAAGAAATACTTCATTTCTATCGCATTTAAACGGATACCTAGAATGGAGAACAAGGATGTTGATGCCATGGAAACACTATCATCTCTTCTACAACAGCTCGAACATGAGCTACGCTACGAGTTCCTGGTGAAAACACTGTCATTACCTGCCTATGATTGTCCAGAAACTTGCATGATCTGCACCGTTGTTGGTCATGATTCCTCCCGCTACAAAAACATATACTCCTACCTTCACGACCAAATCATTCCCGATACCTTTAACCGTCATGAAAAATGTTACCTCATCTGAAACACATCACGGTATGTCATCATTGGTAATGATCTATACAAACGAAGTCTGGATGGTACACTTCTTAGATGTTTAGAACGTGAAGAGTCACAACGTGCATTAGAGGAAGTCCACAAAGGTATTTGTGGATCACATTCCAATGGTCTAACATTAGCTCGAAAAATCATTAGGGTGGGGTACTATTGGCCAGATATGGAGAAAGAGGCCGTGAAACATGTTAAGAATTGTCAGAAATGCTAGGTCCATGGTAACTTGATTCACGCGCCAGGAAGAGATTTGATTCCCTTTACAACGCAATGGCCTTTTCAACAATGGGTATTTGATCTCATAGGGGCTATATATCCACATTCGTCAAATTGTCACACCCATATAATCACAACATATTACTTCACGAAATGGGTTGAAGCAGTTCCTCTGACACAAGCAACCGGCAAACAAATTTCAATGTTCATTCTGAATTACATCATTTCTCAGTATGGTATCCCACACTCCATCATCACAAACAACGAAGGCCAAATTAAGAACAAGGACCTAGACTCCTTGTGTTCCAAATTCAAGATCACTCAGCACTGGTCTTCTGTTGACTATCCACAAGGAAATGGACAAGCTGAAGCATCCAACAAAAACTTATTGAAGATCCTACATCGCACAGTCAACAAAATAGGGCGAGATTGACATCTAATGATAAATCCAGCTCTTTGGGCTTACAGAACAAAGTATCAGAATGCCCACTGGGGCTACTCCTTTCGCTTTAGTATATGGGGTTGAAACGGTACTTCCTATAGAGGTTGAAATACCATCACTCAGAATCAGAATGCATGGTCTGGTAATCGATGACGATTACAAAGTATCTAGGTTACAAGAACTTAAACTACTAGATGAGCGCATGCAAGTTGTGTACAATCATCTCAAAGTCTATCAGAAAAGAATGTCTAGAGGCTACAACAAGAAAGTCAGACACAAAGAATTTCAGGTTGGTGATCTAGTCTTGAGAGAAAATACTAAAAATCAATCTCGTTGCAAACGCAAGGGGAAGTTTGAACCCAACTAGCTGGGTCTCTTTGTTGTCACTGCTTCTTTTGGCTTAGGAGCCTATCAACTCTCAACGACTGAAGGAGAACAGCTCTGAGAACCAATCAATGTTATCCATCTGAAGAGATTCTATGCCTAAGACATTCAGTCTATGAAAATGCCCTGAAAAAAGTATAAAAATTGGAAAAAGTCCTGAAAAAATGATCATCCTAGTGAAAACCTAGCAATAGGTGCCTTGATGAATCAACAAAAAAATTCAAAAAAAGAGCAAAATACAAAAAAAAAATTGAAAAGATGAAAAATACAAAAAAAAGAAGAAAAGAAAAAGTGTCTTGGTGAAAACCTGGTTAACAGGCGCCTAGGTAGCAAAAATAGAATCTCTGCCAAGATGGTGAAAACCCAGTAAACGGACGCCACTTGTATGAAGCACTACATCTATCTATGCAATCTTGGTATTTTCCCAGCTTTCAGTCTAGTTTTAGTTTGTACATATCTCCTTTGTTTTTGCTTCTTGTTTTCAATAAAGTCGGTCTGTGCACCAAGCAACAAAAGTTTGCATCCTATCAAAGTTTCCAACTTGGGGGCAACCAGTGTTATATCCTACGCTCCTCAATACCTCAGACAAGTCATATTCAGTCAAGGTCCTTTAAGAGCTTTATCCGAGTCAGTTTGTCTGTCTCCCTAACAAAAAAGGATTTTGCACCTAACAACAACACCAACAAACACACAGTTACAACAAAATAATCTCTGCGACATACTTTAATCTTCTTGTATGCTAACTAATTCACATTGAGATTTTTGCATATTATGTCCCTTGAGATAATCGATGATGTCCTTCATGGATTTAGAAAAGCAAGGACAAGGGCATAATCTTTTTAAATTTTTTTCATTTATGAGTGATCTCTTATTCCAAATGTGAAATGGAACATTACCCAAGGACGTGAATGATAAAGGGTCAATACGGGTAATTCACATAAGGATGAGGATGAACTCGACTGCTTGGTGTGTTTGTAGGCAAGGCGTATTCAGGTCATCACAACGTTTATGCTCTGATGCTTATACAAATTGCTATATCAAAATGGACATGATATTTAGGTCATCTTGGCTCTTGTGCCTTGGTGCTTATATCTAACTCTGACATTTCTGACTAAAAGTCAATATTCATATGTTCATGGTTGTCTAACAAGTGGACATTGTATCAGTTATCCGGTGTTACCTGCAAATATTCAGTGATGATAAAGACCAATAAATGATCAGTGACTAAGTCCTAGGTTTGCATTTCATTTGCACTTTTACATTTAGTCTGGTTGCATGTCTTTTCATGATTTGAATTCAACATGGTGTTGGATATTCTCAAATTTGCACTAAAACACACCACAAGGATTGAGTGTCACATGAAGGTCTCTCCAGCTCCCAAGCAAGCAATCGTTGTCTTGAGTTAACACCATCCCTTTGACAATGACTGAGCACTTGAACTCTTCATGCACTTGCAAAAAACATCATGTGTATTGTTGCATTTACATATCATATTTACATCATATATCCACTGCATACATACATTTGTATTCATCCATAAAACATCAAATAAAGCTATACATTTTCGTTATACATCTAAACATTGCATTCATACTGCATAATGATACATTCCAAATAAACATTACAAATTGCATACATTTGCATTACATGATAACAACATCATAATCAAAATGACAAGTGCAATGAAGTCACAACAAAAAATGATCTCATATATATAAATCAATATAGTACATGGGGTGCACGTTGTGCATACAATACAACAGAATGAGCTCCAATGAGCTATCAAGTGCTAAAAAAGGTCAAAATGAGGAGACAACTATTAAAGTCAACTATCAGCCTACTCCTTTGCATCAGGTGTTACGCCTCCCCCTGCTAGCACGTTGGGTGGTGGACCAACACGCAGCTCTCTGGCTCCCTCTTATCCCAGCATGTTCTAAGAATATGAAGTAATCTATTATTCGGGTGGCACAACTGAGAAGTAAGCAGACACATAGTATGCAACCCTACCTATCTAATGCGTGACCTCCACCTGTAACCACTGCAGTGTCACCTGAGACTCACAAAGCTTTCGGTCTCGCGCCGCTAATCGAACCTCCAAAGATAATCTTTGGGCCCTCAAGTCCCTAATCTGATGGCGCAGCCTAAGAATAATATCATGTGGAGTATGTCTGAGACCTAGATCTGCCTCCTGTGATGCCTCCTCCTCGCCAGCCATAGCCTCATCACCACCAACTTTGTCAATCCTCGCCTTACGACGTCTAATCTTTGCTCCTAGGTCAAAATATAGTGCGCCCTACGCCTTGTCCATTTGCACATCTTGGTGTGCTCCCAAAATGATGCAGGAGCATCCTGGGTGTAAGAGCAATCTTGCATCACCCAAAAATATTTCTGTTTTTGTATTCAATAAGGGCTATTTTGTGCAGAGCTGCTATCTATGGAAAGTTACTATTTTTGGTAATTTTTGTATGTGCTCAGAATGATCTGATTTCTTTCTTGGAGGTTGATTTTGGTCATATAAGTCTGCCAGTAAAGTTTCATTGCCAGATCAAGTGTATATTGGAAGATATTGAAGATTTTCGGTATTGGTAGCAGGGTACAGAAACTTTGAACTCAGTTTTGAAGGCTTTAGAGGCCCCGGATGAGGTCAAAATTTGGGTGACAGGCGCTTGCGCCGGTTAAGCCTATAGAGCGCTTCGTGGCGTTTCCGAAATGGGGTTATAATAGCCGATCGGGTCAACTGGTGATGACTTATGGCCTTCGGAAGTTGGGCCACCCGAAATGGCGGAAAATAATTTTCTTCAAAATTTCTGTTCGGGGTTTCAAAGGTTATCTTGAGCCGACTATGATGTAATAAAATGTAAAATAAAATAATTCTAAGTTTGGTCGGCCTTATTGGCTAAAATTCTGGAACCTTCCCAGGCGGTGGAAAATTGCCTATATAAGGAAGGCTGTATTATTGTCTTAGGCAGTTCGGAATAGTTCTGGGTAGTAGATCTGGGTATTGATTCGAGGCTTTGTCCTACAGAATATTGTAAGGGAATGCCCATGTGGCTTTGCATATTGTAATTCTAAAAGTTTGTAATTCCACATTTATGGAGATAATAAGAAGCCAATTTTCTGTTCTTGCATATTACTGTTGTTGTTTCTCTATTTCGGTTATGTGTTTGTGGTATTAAGGGGAGCACCCTTCATCACAAAACCTCATCTGCTGCCATGGTGCTACCCACGACACCTAATGTCCCGCCCTCACCTCTAGTATATTGTCGCTGCACAACAAACGACCTCACCAATGGTACTGCCCACGGAATAGGGGCAGGCCTCACATCTGTTCTCGATCGTGGTGGGATACCTGCCACTCTCTACACAGGAGGGATCAGTTGTGCCATAGGGATTTGTACCTCCGTCTGTCTCTATCCCCTCCCCTAAGGCGCACATGTCACATCGTCTACCTCCTCCATCGTCGAAATCGGCTCTATAGGATCAAAAAACCGCCTAAAAGGAAACTTTGCTATATGTGCAGTGTATGCATCAGTCACACCTGCATCTGCTACCTGTGGTCGGTAGTCCCAATCTCTGCTCTGGAGCCCACTGTACTCCAAACTGCACACTACGTATGACAACTTGGGATCTCACCCCAGTCCAATCCCTCTCACCTATTGGGCATAGGAGGTGAACTCATGTGGTACATCTTGAACGAGGCCATACTACATCCATACCCTAGTGATAAAAAATCGCTCAAGCACACTGGTAGAGTGACCTATCAAAACACGGCTTTGGCAGAAGTACCTGAACTGTGCTCTCGCAGTTGGCCATGCCTCCATTTGTAAGTATGTTCACTAGATGACTACTATCATATCATCTAGGACCCGGTGCTAATACATGGTCCTACCCATCCGAACCTGTGTAACATACCTTGCGTATTTGTATATGAGAGGCTCTTGAGCCTGCCTCTCATCTCCGTATATGGGTCGACAGATGGGAATATGCTCCCACGCCCAGATCTCCAAAATAATGATACCTGAACCGAAAGTCTTACCCTCATGGTAGACTATCTCGTGCATCTCTAAAAATATGTGTGCTAGGAGGCACTGACCCCATTCGTACTCTACAGGATGCACTATAAGTCGATGCACCATAGGAGCCCATCCCATCAACAGACCATTTTGTTGATGGTCTAACATGATGATACCCCCGATCATCCCGACAATAATGCACTCTAGCCTATGGGTCTATCCATATATATGTACTAATACCTCCTAGGGTATTTGTTGTGATATCTGCTCGTCAGCTCCAAACAGTGTCCTAAATGCTTGTAATCATGTGTTCCCGGAACTCAAGTAGTTGGGGCGAAGTCCATGGAAGGGTATCCAAAGGATACTGTAATGCCCAAAAGTTCGGGCCAAAACACAACCAACAAAATTTTTTTTAAAAAAGGTTATAAGTTCCACGTTCATGATGCGGGACAAAAGTGCTAATGACGAAGTCCCAAAGCGACAAGAGGTCAAACCTCAACAAGTTGTTTACCGAAGGATGCTAGATGAAATTCAATATAATCAAAGTTTGTTAATCAACTTGACGATCAATTTTGTCAAACATTAATCTATTAGTCCTTTAGATTATCTAAGAGGAATAGAATGTTTATTGATAATGTTATTCTTTAGATAGGTTAACAATTTCCAATTATGTAAATTTCAAGACCAATTCGATTATGAAAATTAAATTGAAAACTAATGAAAAATATTGAATGTAAATTTCAATAGTCGTCTATACCAATTTCCATTCAAAATGAGTACATACTAATTCAATTAATGATTACATTATACCAATCAATCAATGTACCTTTAACTAATTAATAAATCTAATGGAAACATTATTTAATGATATATATTCAAAGATTTAAACTAAATTATATATGAAATTAATTATAATATATTAAATAATTAATATAATTATTAATTAGTTAATATACCATAATATATTAATTAACATTATATACGATCATAAATTTAGTAATATGATATCATATATAAATAGCAAAATAAATATTTAAACATTGCTAAATAACATCTAACTATTATTATTAACATGACATTAATACTTAATTAACATCCTAAGCTAATCTTAACTAAAACACTAACTAACCCATTAATCTAAACATCCTACTAAAGTAACCACCTACTAACCTGCTCTAACCTACTCTAAACATCCTAAGCTACTCCCTTGCTTCCTAGCTTCCTAGTACATTCCCTCCACCCACGTGCCCCAAGGGAAGGGTCAACATCTTAAAGTATGAAGGGGGGTGCATTAATTAAGGGGAGTTGAATAGACTCCCAAAAGGTGGTGCCAAAAAGGGAAGAATTAAAGAGGCTGTCTAAAGATGGGACAGGCCTGAAAAGACTTGGGGCCCACCACCTAAATCAGAACCCAAGGGAAGATATCAAGCCATAAGCAGCGCCTAATTGGACTAAGAAGGCGACATCATAAAGTTTGGGTCTGACCTTTATGTGACTTGCGCCCCCACCAATGCATTTAAAACAATAAACAATGACTACTCCACCTCATACATGCGCCAGTCTTCTAAGGGAGTGGTCAAAGCATTAATATTTATTGCAGACATAGATTTAAACAATGCCAAAGTAAATATCCCCATGCTGCGCCACTTTAGTGAAGTTATAAGGGAGAATATATATTAAATATTTTATTGCTAAGGAAGTATAGTGATAATGTATATTATTTAAAAAATGACTGTGGTAGGATTTTGAATGGGATTTTTATCCCATACAAAATCCAGAGAGTGTTTTTGCTCTCCAAAATCTGAATAGTGCTATTTCTCTAGCACTATTTTTTTACAATTTTCTTGCTAGTTAGGAGTAGTAATACATTGTAAATTTGATATATACTTCAAGGTATTGATGAGTTTATGTAATCTAAACTAGATAGTGTTTCAATTAAGGATTAAATATAGTTGATTGCAATCAATAGAAATATCAACAAAAATAACTATTTTGTTCATTCCTCCATAGATGTTTCATTACAATTGAAAGGACTAAAAGTGAGATATGAATCACATTTAGAGATTGTTTTTCAACGATCATTACCTTTAGCTCATCATATATGATACTACGATATTCATATATCAATCCAAGTATGGAATCATAATGAAATTATTACAATATTTAATCTATCATTGTGGATAACTCATTTGCAAAGAGAGTATTTTTTTTCAATTTTTGTGAGGGAGAGAGAGATATTTTATCATGTTTGCAAGTATTCATCTTAAACATTAAGAAATCCATTTCAACTCATTTACAAATACATCGATAAAGTTTGCAACATCCTGTTTACAACAAAGCATTGAAATGAATAATTCCACACAATGAAAGATCAAGATAATAACAGTCTCTCATCCATTTCATCTTCACAATAGCTCCAAATGAAAGGCATTACATTCTCTTTTACATCAAATGAAATCTAAATACAAAGAATGATTCACAATGGAATAAAAGGGATGTCTTCTCTCAACCATCCAAAAGATGAAAACCTCCATGATAGCTCCTCTTTGAGCTTCCACAAATCTGCAAATATATACAAGGCAAGGGAAAGACCATGGGAGCTCACCTCCCATCCTAGGCCTCTCATGAGGCCACCCCCGAGCTTGGGGAAACCACATCAAATGGGATACATACACTCAGACTCAAACACTCACAAGAAAACATTCATTAAGCAAAACCCAAATTCCCTCAAGGTAATAACTAAGGAATTCCCAGAATTTCCTTTGTGGGGTGTGGGTGGACAACCCATGGAGACAACCATTGCATAATCATAAACAAGGCCACACATGGACCCAAATATCACAATTTCATAACAAGGCTCACATGGCCAATCTTCCCTCCTTATACCCCCAATGCCTCATGGGCTATATGCAAGGTTACTTGGGGAAAATCACTCACCCAAGCTTCATCCTTCCCCCACACATGGAGGAGACTCTACACATGGATTTGCCTCCATTTCCCACACCCCTCTTGATTGCTCTTCCCTCCCAAGGGTGAGTGAATCCAAGAGTAAACAACCCCAAATCCAATTACAAGAAAAACACAATACATGCTTGCTCTCACCATGACCAACCATGGGGAGGTAAAACACAACAAATAAGAAATGCAAGCTTCCTCCATGACCAACCATGGGGAGCCAAAGAACAAATACACAACACATACAACTACTACAACAAAAATGAGAGAAATGAAGAGCAAGATCCTCCAACCTATGATCCAATGCAAAATGATGAAGTTTTGAGCCTTCTCCTTCTTCTATCCTCAGCTTTTCCCTTCTCCAAGTTTAGTGGTCTCTAAAGGTAGAGAGTGGGTGAACAACCCAAATCCCCTCTAAAAGTTCTACTAAAAGGGACTCCCCCAACCAACTCTCCACAACCCTCATTAAGATGGTCCATCATGCAAGTTGAAATTTCGTGCAAGATTAAATGGGCACTATTGGAGGGGACAAAAAGGTCAAAATATGGCTTCTCCCATGCTTAAATTACCCCTAACCTATGGGTACAAGGAATGGGCTACCTAAAAAGCATGAAACTACCCCCTAGGGTCCCATTTAACCCTCCAAAAGCCATGGTTTAGTTAATGGACGAAAATGTAAGGTATGACTTCACTTAGGGGTCCTAAGACAAGAGGATGCGCTTAGAATACCCCCTCTAGGAAGCTTCTAGGACTTGCTCTCGCACTCCAATCACACGACATACCTTAG
This sequence comes from Chamaecyparis obtusa, assembly GCA_027943335.1. NCBI lineage: Eukaryota > Viridiplantae > Streptophyta > Pinopsida > Cupressales > Cupressaceae > Chamaecyparis > Chamaecyparis obtusa. Next base: position 797,573 of record BSBK01003245.1, on the reverse strand, counting down.
TTAACAAATAACTCTAGTGTCAAGTGACACTCACATAATTAACATCACAATTAAGATATGTCCAACATATTACAACACTTAACAATCCTACACATACATTCACATTACGGTTACAAAATAAAACACTTCACAACGAGGCCCTGGTCTCTTCATTAGACGGGGCCTTGGCTTTACCAATAGCACAAGCATTCAATGTGGTTTCTCCGAATATTTCCATGGTCCTTCCACCTGCAAAACCTTAATGCAGCATCAGTAATTCAAGGAAGAAAACCATCACATATAAACATATAAGATGTAATAGCCACACATTATTCATAACTCAATTGCATACATGAAATCACACAACAAGTAATGATCTTACACAATTCAATTGAACATTCAATCACATAGAATGAAATGTCATAATTCAATTGTCTGCACGTAATCATATAGGATTCAATAATCACATCAAATAAATTCAATTTGCATAACTCAATTCATACTTCAATTGCATATATAATTCATAATTTAATTTGCATAATTCAATTCATAGTTCAATTGAAATCAAGATCATCCATAATCTATCATCATTATAAGATAATCTTCAGGTTCTCAAAACATGAAGATAATAATAAAGTCTAACATGATCAAATCCAAATCCACTAATCATGGATCCACATACAGAGTCGACAAAATGTATAGTCTAACATGTCCATCATAACATAACAGTAAATCGAATGAGTCCAAGTATCTCAATTTTCCTTAGTATAACATTTAAGATAAATCGATGGTTCAACATCAGTAAGGGGTAACCATAATAGTCGGGTCCTATAAAATTCTTATCACAAGTATGATTAAATTTCCCAGTCTAGGAAAACAAAATGCAAAATAATCCTATTAGTCTAGGATCTAACAAATCCTTGTTCAGGGTTCTAATAATATCACCAAAACATCACTATGGTATAATCATATAATACATCGTCAAAACATTACTCATCCTCCTCGTAGGAGTTACTAGAATCATCACATCAACTATTAATTAAATCCAAGATAAACCTAAGACTTAACACATAACTAATTTGGCATTTACATCTCAACTTCTCGAATCAAATCCTTTCGACAAAAGTACTCAATGGAACCTTAATAGTCTAGCTAGATCTATGATCCGCAGGGTACCATATTGCATCCAAGATTCACTTTCACAATTAATAACCTAGAGATATCACCTATGTCATTGCGACACTTAGTTGATAGGTCCTGATATGAAGGTACAATATATAGGTCTATTCTGAGGTACAATTATGTTAGGGATTTACCAATCATCCAGATACTACAACACCCCTTAATCCTCCGACATCAAACTATCAAGGAAAAGGTGGAAACGGGGTGGGCCTTACAAATACGATATACATCCTCTGGTGTGATAGTGCTCTCTCTGGTGGGCAGGTGAAATGTTTGGGTCTCAGAATGAAACCTCTCAACCAATGCAGTGATAAGACTGTGATTCACCCGAATCTCGGGTAACCGATGAGGTACTCAAATCTGCACACAGTAAGATGAACTCTAAGCGGATCAGGAAGCGACAAACACAGCCTCTGAGTGGCTAGATGCGACACATGAACATGTACATTAGGGTATCTCACCTGCAAAGCATAGAAAAATGAGCATGACATTAGTAATTCGCTCAAAATCAATGTTACATGCACGCAAAATGAGAAATTGAACATATCAAAAGGTACATTAAAGCCATAGAATCTAGCTGAGCAACTAAAAATTTTGGAAAAATTCACTAAACACCTTAAAAATGCTCACTATTTTCCATACGACACTTCAAAAAATCAAAATCTAGTGTCATGTGTCATACGACACTATACCACAACCCATATGACATTTGATGGTCATACGACAATATAGCACTTGCCATAGGACAATTGAAGGACCTGATGAAATGTCGTACGAGAGATGGGTATCTCCCATACGACACTATACTACAATGGTTATGACACTTGGTTTTGACTTGAAATGTCATACGACATGCTAACAGTTGTCGTACGACATCTCGTGAGGCAAAAATTAAAAATGCGAAAACATTAAAAAAATCTTTTAAATGCAATTAAACATTTGCTAAAATGATTCAAAAGAGGCTCAGAGGTCCACTTACCGGATGCCCATACTGTTGAGGTCGCTGATATGTCCTAGATCGCTCGAATTAGTGCGAAGACTCGGGGACCACCATTTTCTTGCTCAAAGGGCTCCACGGAATCTCCAAAAGTCAAAAGGTTGAAATGATTTGAAAATGACCCATTTTTGTCTTATATAGGTTTTGATCTAAATTTTTGAAGTGCTACGTTTGGCGTAAAAATTGCACCCCTAGCTAATTTTGACGTTCTGAATCCCACCAACCAAAGAATCTTGATTGGAACCCCAAAATTTTTATAACTAGAAAGCTAATTCTCTTATTTTGCAACCACATTCATGAGAAATACATGAAACCACACCCGCTTTGAATTGTTGTGTTGGCACACTTTGAGCTGAATACTGAGAGCCCAACATTGCATAGAGGAGAACACCAAGGAAGGACTACATGGTTTGCATATTCATTGTGTTGAAATGATTTCATAGTGATTAATCGTTTATGCCTGTTGTGTATCTTGCTTTCTTTCTTGATATTGGGATACTAACTATTAATAATAATCTTCATGTGGTTGAGATCTTATTGTTATTACAAGGTATTATGATTACTAGATTACCCCAATTACAATAATAAGTATGGTCAAATGAATAAATACGTGGAAAATAAATTATTCTATATTGAAGGATTAAGTGAGGAAGAAGAAGAACCAATGTAAGAGTGTGAAAGTGAGTCAGATGAGAAATCACAAGATCCCCAACCAATCATTTCTTGTCATGTACTCTCAAAATTTATATTGGGAATATAAAGAGATAATGGAACATAGGATGGACTAGTAGAGATTAATAGGAAAAGACAAGATGAGATAACAAAACATGGGATAAAGTATTAGAGATTAATGAAATAATATTATGAGGGAGAAAAGGAATATGGGGTGAAGTAGGTGTTTAGGGTTTGAATATAGGACATGAAATGAGAACTTGAGTTGTGTAGTAGTAATGTAGAAGAGAGTTGATCAATGACAAGTAGAAGGAAATGTTTCTTATAAGAATATATGCATAGTATGAAATGTATAGGGAGGTGATATACCATTGAAGAGATAAAAAGACAATACCAAGAGGGGGATAATGAAACATAGGATAGTCTAGTGGAAATTAGTGGGATGGGTTAGGAGATCTTAGATCATAGGGTGAACTATTAGAGGTTAATGGGGTAAAACTAGGATGAAATAATGGAACATAAGGTGAATTAGGAGAGAATAACATGGAATAAGACCAAGAAGGAATAATGAACATAAGATATAAACATAGAAATTAATGATACGATAAAATATGAGATAAATAAATTTCCATAACCCTCTTTCTTTTTTCTTGAATAATTAGAATTATTTTAATACTTTCACTTATCATTTAAAACTTTATTTTTTAATAAACCTTGAGTAACTTACAAGATCTTGATCTAGTTATTATTTTGCAACTAAAATTGGATATAGGAACAAGCATGGTAAACGATTTACTAAGCTCCATTATGGTGTATACCTTTTGAAAGTGGCTAAAAATAATCAATTGTAATGGGGTAAAGGGAAAGGTAAAATGTTTGAAACAATATTTCATTCTCTCTATGTATTTATACTAGTTATGGCTAAGATTTGAGGAGGAGAGGATTATCTTTTGTGTACCATATATAACTTAGAAGGGAAGAAAGGAGTGCAAAGAAAATCAAAGTAGTTCAAAGGGTGAAGTTACAAAGTGTCATAAATAGAGGAATATGGTAGCTTAGGTTATGAAATCAAAGTTTATGCATATTAATTGTAAATTTTTACAAGAAAATAGTAGGTGAGTTTGGACGAGATCGCATATAGATTTTATCTAAAAGTTAATAATAAATGGACATGTATGTAACATTCTCTTCTTCCTTGTATCTAATCTAACATGAGAAACTTGTTTCTTGGTTATGCTCATCTTTTTCAAATTTTTTTCAATTGTCATTGCCATAATATTTAACTTGCTCTTTAGAATATTATTTCTATAAAACTAGGTTGCTAAAGTAAGTTTTTTAGATGGAAAGTATCCCACCTACCCACATACATACATACATGAACATACATACATACATACATACATGTATGCATGGAATTGAGTAAATGGTTTACATGCAAGCACAAATTTCCTAATCTTAAACTTATGAGTTCAATGAGAATTTAAAATTACTAGAAGTAAATACCAAGTAAAAAATAATAAGAATAACAAAATTTACTAGAAGTAAATACAAAGCAAAAAATAATAAGAGTAACGAAAAAATAAATAAAAGAATCACAAAACTACTAACTATACAATCTCAATTTAGGTTAATAGGTGTTATTGTTACTACTATTCTATATAAATAATTAAGCACAATTATAACTCTCACTTAAGTCTATCGCTAAGAAAAGTGAGATTACTGGAATATTGTTCTCAATTGTCCCATATTTCAAAGTGGTTACACAAGCTTTACTTTGACAAATGGAAAAGTGCAGTGTCACACTAATTACCACTTTCTTTGTGTTTTGATCCCTTAGATGCCTTCTATCTTGAGAATGATAAGGGGATAAATGCACTAAAGACTAGTGCATACATGACTCTAAAAAAGTAAGATGAGGACATACATGTTAATTAAAACAGTTCAATATTCTACTAAAATACAACCATTGATCTTAGTTTTATTAAAGTTATAACCACCATACATCCTTGTTGATGCATTATGTACTAAATTGTCCATGTGACTCCAAGTGAATACACTTGTATTCTTGCAAGCTTTGATTGTCATGTAGTAAGGACTTTACTTGCCAATTTTTAGGTAAGAAGGAAAACAAACATGAAGCATGCACTACTTGAAGTGTGATCAAATGATCTTACACAATATAAATGTATATTTGTTAGAAGTGCTTGTCACATAAATTCAATCATTCTTTATATATAAAATCTATTTCAGCTTCCACACGTCTTCAATATATCTATTATAGACAAAGATACAATTTATTAATTATAAATTATTTAATGATTCTTAACATTAAAATTTTAATTTATAAATGCTTCATTTATTTATTTTATTTTTAAAAAATTCAAATTTCATAATGGCAATTGGTATCTAGGAAGGAAAGTGTTTTTTCATTTTTTTTAATTCAAATTTCATAATAGCAATTGGTACCTACAAAGGAAAGTGTTTTTTCATTTTTTTAAAATTCAAATTTCATAATGGCAATTGGTACCTAAGAAGGAAAGTGTTCCAAATTTCATAATTGCGATTGGTACATACCTCCTACCTCTTTATATGTCAAATGAGAGAAATAATGGAATCATACATCATGAGAGGCTATAGGATATGACGTTTTTCTTGTCAGACTACTTGGGTAAGTACTAGGAACTTAGGACCTTAGAAAAATGAGAGAGGTAATGGAATCATACATCTTGAGAGGCTATAAGATATGGCAATGGCTAAAAGTGCAAAAATTTGCACCTCGTTCGCCATGTCCTTGCCGTTGCCGTTACCTTCACCCGTCAGCCCAGTCTCCCGCCCGTACTTTCCTCGCTGCTGCAGTGGGCGCCGTGTACATCCCGACAACCTGCACGATTTGACGGTTGACAACGTCCACAGATTTAAGGTGGACACTTGGGTTTTTTTTTTTTTCAAATGTAGCCGTTTATTTTTCAAACGCTTCCTTAAACTTTAAATTTTTTTATTTTCATTATCTTAGGCTTATATTCGAAGGCCAATTTCAAAAATAATTTATTTTTAATCTTTTAATTTAATAAATTAAAATATTAATAAAACTTGATTTTAAAAATATTTATATATTTAATTTTTTTATCATATTAACTATTACTATATAATATTTAATAAATATATTCTAAATATAAATATAAATATAAATATAAACATTTATATTAACTATTACTATTTAATATTAATTTTTTTTATCATATTAACTATTACTATTTAATATTATTTAAATTTTTAAACTATACATATAGAATAATATAAATATAAATATAAAGATTTATATTTATATTTATATTTAATCTCTTTTAGGTGTTGTGAAAGTAAATCAAAAGTAAAACAAAACTACGGAAATAGTACAAAATATTTAAAAAGTTCAAAAAAATGTATAGGTCATTTATTCAAAGTTATTCATATTTAACTTATATATGTGTAATATTATTAAAATCACTATACAATATGTAAATTATTTTAATAGGTATATATATATATATATATATATATATCTAAAGATAAATAATGGTTAATAGTGTATAAACTGAACAAAGTTAGAATATAAATATAAGATTATGATAAATATATTCTATATCATGGTTTCCCAAACTTGTAGAAAACACACAGAGTTAATGACAATAGTCTTTTTTATTTGGGCTATTAAAACCCTTTTGAATGTCATTACCTAAAGTGTAATAATCCATTTCTAATTATCAGTGGCACCTCATTTCATGAAATATGTTATGTATTTTGATAAGAATGATAAACATTGCAGAATTACATTATTGGCATTGTTTATTTTCCTTACTTTAATTTGGAAATATAATTTGTTCTTCTATTATGATCCAGTTGTTATATTGAATGAGGTTTTGGATATTTTATGAAAAATTGAGTGTATAAAAATCTTGATTCCAAAGAGCATTTTGAGTTTAGTTCAACAATGTGAATGGATGTGTTTTATTATGTCCTGTGTGTGAGAAAGATATATAGTAAAGTGGAATGGTGTTGAATGTGGATGATATAAGGATGGGTAATTTAGGAAAAGTTGTACTTTTCTTCTTATCTTTTAGTAGAAGTATGATATTAAAAATGCTTTGGCCAAAGCTAATTAATTGCATATGTTTTCTACTTTGCATGGTTATGTATCATCTCCTTGCTACATTTGTGAATATATTCTTCTGTATGCATATTTATATTCTAACTTTGTATATTTATATGTATATGTATATGTATATGTATACCTATTAAAATAATTTACATATTGTATAGTGATTTTAATAATATTACACATATATAAGTTAAATATGAATAACTTTGAATAAATGATCTATACATTTTTTTGAACTTTTTAAATATTTTGTACTATTTTCGTAGTTTTGTTTTACTTTTGATTTACTTTCACAACACCTAAAAGAGATTAAATATAAATATAAATATAAATTTTTATATTTATAGTTATATTATTCTATATGTATAGTTTAAAAATTTAAATAATATTAAATAGTAATAGTTAATATGATAAAAAAAATTAATATTAAATAGTAATAGTTAATATAAATGTTTATATTTATATTTATATTTAGATTATATTTATTAAATATTATATAGTAATAGTTAATATGATAAAAAAATAAAATATCTAAATATTTTTTAAATCAAGTTTTATTAATATTTTAATTTATTAAATTAAAAGATTAAAAATAAATTATTTTTGAAATTGGCCTTCGAATATAAGTCTAAGATAATGAAAATAAAAAAATTTAAAATTTAAGGAAGCGTTTGAAAAATAAACGGCTGCGTTTGCAAAAAAAAAAAAAACAGTGTCCACCTTAAATCTGTGGACGCTGTCAACCGTCAAATCGTGCAGGTTGTCGGGATGTACACGGCGCCCACTGCAGCAGCGAGGAAAGTACGGGCGGGAGACTGGGCTGACGGGGGAAGGTAACGGCAATGGCAAGAACACGACGAACGAGGTGTAAATTTTCGCACTTTTAGCCATTGCCATAAGATATGACGTTTTCTTGTCTGTATGCTTGGGTAAGTACTGGGAATTTGGGAACTTGGAAAAGGATTAAGCACTGCGTGATGCCCTCGAAATTTCGTAAAAGCAGTGGAAGGGTAGGCAGAGGATCTTACAAAATCTTAAAACCCTTGGGTAACATGAGACTCGAAAACTGTTTTGATGTACGACCACTGTGCACCTTTCTTTTTCCCTTGGCCCTCTAGGTTTCAGTCCTCCACGCCAGTGGAAACTTCCTCGCAGTGCTGCATTCCAAATGCTGAGCACCAAATTTTAGTATAAATAGAACCCATTCTTGTTGTGCTTTAACATATCCGCCCCGCGACTAGGGATTTTTTTTTTAGAGAATACATTAAAGTTAGAGTTGTCTGTGCTCTTGAACATGGGCTCGACAAGTTGTTTGGACGAGAGGCTCAGGATGTCGATGCTCATGGCGAATCCTAAGCTGGAGTACGACAGAGATGAAATTGCAGAAGCTTCGAGCTTGACAATCTCGTATCGGCAGCAAATCCGGCCGCTGCTGGACGCAGTAGATAAGCTGCGCAACCTGGACATCATGAAAGAGGGAATCCAACTTCCCAGCATCGTGGTTGTGGGTGACCAGTCCCACGGCAAGTCCAGTGTTTTGGAGTCCTTGGCTGGCATCAAGCTTCCACGGGGAATGGGCATCTGTACGCGCGTTCCCCTCGTCGTGAGACTCCAAAGCTGCAGTGACCAATCTGAAGCCCAAATCTCCATCGTGTACAGTGGCAAGAAGGAGATAGTAAAAGAGTGGGACATAACATCAGAAATCGAGGCCGCGACTGAAGAAATTGCAGGGGACGGGAAAGGAATAAGTTATACACCGATTACGCTCCACATTACAAAAGTAGGGGCTCCGGATTTGACAATGGTGGACTTGCCCGGCATCGCAAGGGTTGCAGTCGACGGGCAGCCGGCGGACATCTATGAGCAAATACATGAAATGATAATGGAGTACATCAAGCCCAAGGAGAGCATTATTCTTAACGTTTTGGCGGCAACTGTGGATTTTCCGACCTGTGAATCAATCAGTATGTCGCAGAAGGTGGATCCGAAGGGGGAGCGGACCCTGGCGGTGGTCACCAAGTGTGACAAGGCGCCCGAGGGACTTCAGGACAAAGTCACAACAAACGCCGTCAACATTGGGCTCGGCTACGTCTGCGTCCGCAACGGCATTGGCGACGAAAGCAACGCCGAAGCCCGAAAGAGGGAAAAGGAGCTCTTCGACTCCCACCCGCTGCTGAGAAAAATCGACAAGGAGACGGTGGGAATCCCCATGTTGGCGCAGCGGCTCATGCAAATCCAGGCCTCCACCATCAACACAACCCTCCCACAAATCTGCAACCAAATCGACGAAATGCTGGCAAAGCGCCAATCTGAGCTCAGCAGCCTCCCCCAGCATTTGTGCGACCGGCAGGAGGCCGACGTGGCGTTCGTGAAGCTTCTTAACGAGATCAAAGAGTCCCTCAAAAAGATCGTCATTCTGGGTGAGTTTCAGCAGTTTCCGGAGGATGCTCAGATGCACTGTACAGCTCGCCTGCGAGAGATGTTCGACAAGTTCTACAAAGAGCTCTGTCAGAGCGGCGCAGTGGGTACCAAGTTTCTGGCCAAGGAGACCCAAATGCTGGGGGAAGCCAAGGGCGTTGGCCTGCCTAATTTCTTGCCGCGCTCTGTTTTTCTGGACCTGCTGCAACAAATGGTTGATGAGGTCTCCGGCAGGGGACTCGACCTTGCATCGACCGTTTGGCAGTACCTGGAAACGGTCATTAACCGGGTAATTGAGCACTATTGTCATTGTTACCCGCAGCTCCGATCGCGCGTTCAACGAGCTGTGCAGGGGCTGGTGGTGGAGAAGAAGCAGGAATGCATCGCACATGTTAAGCAAATGTTGGAGATGGAGAAAGGCATCGACTTCACCCTCAGTCCTGCGTACATGGAAACTTATGGCAGGCTCATTCAGTCCAAAGGCCAGTTCATGCAAAGACTGCTCCACCTCGTCCGGGATTCTAACAGGGGTTACAGTTCGAACTCTGGTTACAATGTGGAGGAAAAGACTGTGACGATAGAGGATTTTGGGGAAGTGGATGTGGAGGACATCATGGAACTGCCCACAGAGCGTGTGGAAGAGGCATACGAAATGCAGATGAGCATAATGGCGTATTGGAAAGTGGTGATTCTGAGAATGGGAGATGGGATTCCTCTGCATCTGCAGTTCGTTTGCAGAAAATTGGTTGGGAAGGAGCTGGAGGCCCAGATTCTGAAAGATGTGGGTGGCCCCAATTTCGGCGCCATGGAAAAGATCATGGAAGAAAGTCCCGTGGTGGCTACAAAGAGAAAGAGCTTGATCAACAGTCTACAACTCCTCAAGGATTCCAAGACAGCCGTGGCCAACATCATGGACCGGGTTGCAGAGGCGGCCTAAAGGTAAGGGAGCTTTTACCCCTCTTTTAATTTGCTTTTGACCTGTAACTCTATTAACAGTTTGAATTTGGCCGGCATTGTTAACATGGTCTGTTGATTGCAGAGGGCAGGGACGCCTACATGGTATATGAAGATAGGTGATTCGATTTCCTGTCTCTCGCGATGCTAATTTTACAGGCTTGAGGTTTTGCTTAGCTACACGCAGAATTGTCAGTAGGCGCCCGTAGAGTTGTTACAGACTCCTCTTTTTCACTTTGGGGTTTGCAAAGTCTGCTACACCCAGGCGTATAGCATACTATATGTATTTCTTCTTCTGGGTATTATTCCGTTGCTTGATGATCAAATACTATGGATTATTGGGGCGCTTAATTAAATATTATGTTGTTTCTATTTAGTGTACTGCTTATATAAACACTCTAGGGTCGCTTTTGTATGAAAATATATTCATTTCTTATCTAATATATTATTACCACTTGCATTTGTACTTATCTAGTATATTGTTATCACATGCATTTGTTTTTCAGTACAAATGGATATAGTAAATTTGGAGAATATTTTGGTCGACTAAAAAAATAGTTGTCATTATGAAAATCAATTTTAACTATATTCATCTGAACACCTTTTAAATATAAAATTCTTTTTTTTTTTGGTCGACCAAAAAAAGTAATTGTCATCGTGAAAATCAATTTTAACTATATTTGTTTGAACACCTTTTATTTTGGTCGACCAAAAAAATTAATATGATAGAGGAAGGTGTTTGAAAATTTACATTTTTATCATTATAAAAAATGATTGTGTTTGGATTCTTATATGATTTAAATATAGAGAATTTTATATTTAAAAGGCATTCAAATGAATATAGCTAAAATTGATTTTCATGATGACAAAAAATAATTTGTTTGTATCAATAGCCTCCTATTTTTATACATCTTTCCTATAAAAAGATAGATGAGATGGCAATTTATGTTGAAGTAGAACAAGATTTAATTGAGGAAAAATAAGGCATAAATAAGATACTTAAGTTCTATGTTTCAATATGAGAAAAGCATAAAGATATAATTAAAGGAAAATAAATGAGTAATACACAAAGCAAATTGATTAAGACAACTTAAAAGATAATATAAATATAACTAATATTATAATAAGTGTATAAAATAGCTTTAATGTGGTAACTAACACAAAAAAGTTTAAGGGGAGGTTGGTGGACAAAGGGAAAGATGAATGATGAAATTAAACTCCAAATAGTAGTAAAAAGCAAACAATACAAAATATGACTAAATTTCCTAAGAATAAAAAAGTATACCCATGTAAAAAATGTTTAGGTAAACATTTAGTTGCAAAATGGAAAAGGAACTTATGGAAAAACAAACAAGACACCATTTAGGCACATCTAAACATGTTTGTAATGCACATGCAATGACTATCACTTGGGTTTTGATCTTCTTTCACTTGTAGCTCATGTATATTTTTCATTCAGTAGATTAGTAGGATTTTATATCTATAAATGAATTGAATCTCTTAAAAGAATGAAAAGGCACTTGTGGGTGTGTAGAGAAATAACATCTCTAAGAATTGGTGGTCAAATGATTAAAAATAAAATGTAAATAAATACATGGGAGATGCAATATGGAATGGGATTAAAATATGAGGAAGAGAGAATTGAAATAAAATCAATACAATAATAAGAAACATAAAAATAAACTATCACACTTTAAAAATTATATATTTAACAATAAATTACCAATCTACACCACATTTACTATATTGGAGAGCCAATTAGTTGTATACTTTCCAACAACTGCTCAAAGTTCATGCCTAATTAAAAAATTCACAGACATATAAAGATCAACTAACTCACCTTAGAAACTACAACTCAACATAATTAAGAAATAATCTGCAATTTGTCATATCCACTATGTATAATATTAAAATCTAAGTAAGACCTTCAAAAAATAAAAGTTGCTTAACATAAAATTAAAATAAATAAGTAAATAAGAAGAGGCCTCAAATATAAAAAATTCAATAATAATGTTAACAAGTCTTAGCTAATATAAACTAAATGCATAAGCAACAAAAGTCAACTAACTCTTCATAGAAATCATAAATTTAATCATTTTTATAATTATTTGTGAATGTCAAAATATCTTGTTAATGGGAAGGTATGGATTGTTACATCCTTTAGAAGAGATAAGAATGTAGATTGGATTGTACTCAAGGAAGGATGGGTCAAAATAAACTTTCATGGTGCATCTAAAGGAAGACAAAAACCTTCAAGAATTGGTTGTGTTGGTTGTGATTGGACGAGCAATACAATGGCTTTGGGAGCCCAAAAATTAGAGGATGCAACAAACTATGAAGTAGAGACATAAGCAAATTTTCTTTCAATAGACTTGGCGAGCAAAATGAAAGTCAATAAATTTCCCTTGGACTAGACCTGACTCAGATAATCATCAATGTAATAACTAATGGTGCATCACATGTTTGGAAAATAAGCAAATTTATCAAATTAATAAGATCCAAACTATCTCTAATTAAAGAATTCAAACTAGATCATGTACATACACAGTGAGCAATAGGGTGGTAGATATGATATCAAAATAGGCAGCAAATTTATTTAGTGCAATCATGAAATGTTATGGTAGGTTTATCAACACGTCTAGTGAGATGATTAAATTGTACAATGGAAAGATTTTAGCCAAATAAAATCCCTAAATTAAATTCACTATGCTTTTTGAAATAGAAAAAAACGTGTGGAGCTCTTTAAAAATAGCAACAACTAAGATCCCTACAAAACACACCAAACACAAAAAAATGTCAAACTTTTTTTCCAGATTCGTGAAAACATAGTGATTTTTTTGCAATTTTTTTGTGGTTTTCGACCACAAAATATGCAGATCATGAAGAACATATGGTGAAAATTTTGAGAAAATTTGTTGTGTTTTCCATTTTTTTGAAATTTGGTCAACGGTGCATTTTGTAGGGAGCTAAGCCGCGTCCTTTAAAATATGGCATGAAGGTGTTTTGATCATTGCAATTGCATTCACGATAGAGTGAAAATAGAAGAGAAGTGGAGTGGGAAAATAGTATTTATGTTCTCATTACAGCTTGGGTGGGTTTTGAAAGGTGCAAAATAAAGTAAGAGGAATCGTAGGAGGTGAAGAAAAAAATAATGCCCAATGTAGCACTTGTTATAGAAGGAAAAGAGAGGCAAAGCCCTATTTGATTAAGCACTAATTTTTGTGAACGAAGAAGGAAATTAAAAGAATGGAGGCCAATAACTAATGACCAATTAAGCAAGATTTTTAGCATCAATGACCCCATATTTTTGTCAGTGATAAAGATGCTATTGGGAACTAAATACTTCGAGGTAAAATACGAGTATAGAACAAATATGGATATTGCTTCTTTGTTCTTGGCTCGGTCTCTACAACTGGGTGGCAAAGAGGACTCAAGGTGAATTGTGAACACTTATATGAAAGAGAAATGATGTTATGGGTTGGGGGCATTCTTTATCATCTTCATTCCTGGTGAGAGATTCAAGGCCAAGGAAAAATATTATCTCCATATGGTAGAATTAACTCCACCATTGTGCCCATTCCTATTATGGAGTGCTACCCCAGAAAAAGAGAGTAGAAGGATCCAAGCTCAGACAAGTTTGTAGTACATAAAGGAGTACTTGAAGGAGCTAGAAGTAGAGTTCAATGTAGGAGCCACCAAGGACCAAGTGTTGAAGATTTAGAAAAGGAGGTTCAAGAAAGATGATCACTAGGAGATGCAACAGATAAAGAGAACCAAGAAAGAATGACTTTTGTTGGAATTTTGAAATATTGGTTATACAATGTATAATATATAGTGATATATAAGTTGAATAAGTCATCTTGCATGTAATGTAAATTTTGTTGTGTATAAGGGAAAGGAGATAATGAACAAATCAAATTTTATATAAAGGGAGTAACAAGGCAAGGTAGAAGAAGTGAATATTAGGGGGAAAGCCACTTTACAAAATTATAAGAATCTTTGATATTAATATACTGAACCGTTTTACTAATAAATAAAAAGAATCAAAATATTCTTAAAAAATTATTCTATATACATTTCAACTGAGAAAGGTCATAAGAAAAATTAAAATTAAATGTCTTCTCAAAGCACTTAAATACAAAAGTAAAATTACAAATCCAAGGCAAATTAATTAGGTGTAAGATCCAATCAAGCAATTTTTAAAAATAAAATTAAAAAATTACCAAACAAAAAATGTCAAAAAAATGAAATCATCTCACTCTTCATACAAAATATAAATTCAACAACATTATTTAGAATCTATGCCAGCCACCAATATGATGCTAAATTGGACCTATAAAATTAGCTAGCTACTTCTAGAAACTAGTAAATTATTTGTACATGAGGCCATAAGAATTTTTATTTGACAAAGTAATGGCAAGTAATTACTATGTCACAATTAGAACAAACCAATCACAAGTAATTACTATATTAGGGTAATAATAGAACAATTATTATATATCTTGGTCTATTTTTTGAAACTTAAATTATAAAAAAAAAGCTTACCTTGGGGACTTCAAGAGTTGACACATCATTAGTTGTTCAAACGTATGATTCATAGCCATTGTAAAGTAAATTCTTAAAAGCCAACTTACAAATCCCAAGAAAATTAATCACGTGCAAGATCAAATAAAGAAAATTTTTAAAAATAAAATTTATTATTTTTTAATCAGCTAATAGTACCAAATGGGCCACACCCTAAATTGAATAGAAGAAAATTTTAACTTGGTACATACTAGGCAAAGCCACAAAGGGGGAACCTCATCCCCAAAACAAAACCCCCCCATAATTCAAAACCAATCAACCCCTTAACAAGATATATAGGATAGAAGATAGAAAAATCTCGAGGCATCGCAAAAGACTTTAATTCTCACATTTCACTCCACACTTAGAATGGGAGTGAAGAAGCATGTTGAAACTAGTTTCATGTTTCTTCATTTTCCTTTGTACTACTGCCTAATTTTCCTTTAAATCCCCAAAACTGTAGATCTCTTCTAGCTTTAATGGTGATTTTCCCCTACCCTCCTCTCACACAATTATGGAGCTCTTTGACAGATCTCCCACCATCGACCATTTATTCATGAAAACCTCAACACCATCTCTCCCCTTGAAAGGTGAAGCAACTGTAGCCCCTAGGGAGGCTTATTTTTTACTGGTTGTGTTTTTTTAAAGATTTCCCCCATTAGTCATAGTATTAGTAGCATAAAGGGTTTTGTCATCCTTACAAGAATTTTATTTCTTCATTGAGTAATGGTAAAGAGAAGCATCCCTCCACCATAGTAGCTTGGATTTATATCTTCTACTGAAAAGATGGAGTGGCTAAATGCCCAATTGTATAACACCTAAAACATCAAAAGGAGATACCCTCATAATCAATCATCTTATTCCAACTTCCACCATTGGTACTAAGGGAGATGTTGGCATGGATATTTTGGTGATTTTTATCACTACTAAGATGTCAACATATGTGGTCTACAGATAGTTTGTGAATCCCTCATCAACCCCTAAAAAATTCCCTAGAAATTTTCCAATTACTTCAAGGTAATTCTTGAACTAAAATTGAAGTGGAAGATTCAAAATTCTTGCATAAATAGGAATTATAGAAAAGGATTTGGTGGCAGGATCAATGGAGGGGTCTCAACATAAGAAAAATTTGTTCAAAATATCATTAGTAGTTACAGTCCTTGATGATAATCATTGAAAGTTACTACATAAAAACATTGTGGTATCTAAAATCCATTAGTGAAACTCAAACAAGCTTGGTCAGAACCTGAATCTACCAATAAGATCATACTTTTCCAAAAAAGTCTTTATTTTCTAATACCTCATGCATTATATCCTTTCTAATCCCCACTTTCTAAGGGTTGCTAGCATAATGGAATGACTTGAGTGCCTTAGGAGGCATAAAGACTAAAAAGGGGGGTCACAATGCCATATCTAAGTTTATTCTTGCATCACTATCATTCTACCCTAAGGGACATTGGCTAACCCTCTCTCCCAACCCCATCCAAGATGAAGGAAACTGTGAAAACCTTAGTTCAACATAATCCCTACAACCCATTTCACTTTGCCATGCCCTAGCCGCAACTACCAAATGTAAAGAAGAAGCCAAAGGTTTTTGTGACATATTTGCATAAGAGATCTTGTGTTGCTTAGGAGAAGATTGATCGCCAAGTGAAAATGGAACCTCCATCCTATTCTACCCTAAGAAATACCCATTAGATCTATCATCAAGGTCACAATGAGCCCTAGTTCCAAAAAAACTCCATAGTTGCAACATTGTAGATAAAATGATTTTTTATAAAATGGTATTTACTAATTACAAAACAAAAATTTCAAAATTTGAAATCATCTCACTCTTCTTACAAATTATAAGTTCAATATTACTCTTTAGATTCCACGCCAAATGCCACGATATGACACCAAACCGGGTCTAAAAAATAAGCTGAATTCCTCTAGAAATTATAAATTTCTAGAAAAAATTGTCAATTGATAGTAAATTATTTGTACACGAGGGCATAATAATTACTATATGACAAAGTAATGGCATGTAATTATAATATCACAATAAGTAGTTACTATATCAAGTAACAATAGAGAATTTATTATATATCTTGATGTAATATTTGGAAATTGTATTGATAAATAAGATAATCTTGGGTAGTTCAAGAGTTGGCACATCATGAGTTTTCAAACTAATAATTTATAGCCAATGGAAAGTGAATACTTAAGATATAATATAAATTAATGGATGAAATCCCCCAAAATATGTTATACATGCGAAAGAACGTGATTTCGAAGACTCCATTTATTTCACCATTCTTTCTGATGATTTAAATAGTTGTATTATTACATCCACCATACACCCTCAACTTATCCATCCAAAGCTTATCACTTGGAACCAACAACATTGTGTGTCTTTTGACTTATTGAAAAATAATGAATCTATAATTGAATTCATGGCACTCTATGATGGTATTCAAACAAGTGACCACAACAAAGTTTCAGCATAGAATTAGATTCAACACCTTATTTAGGGAACAAGTTTCTTAGTCCAAAAAACATAGAAAAATAGCCTAAGAACAAAATAGTATTACAAAATTAAAAATCTAAATCGATAGTCATAAAATGACATGTCTACTAATGAAAAGCTCTCTAAAGTCAATAAATGAGGAACTTGACCTTCCCTTAATATTTCCATAGTGCTAATTAATACTCCTATTAAAAGAATAGCAAGAGGTCAATGTGGGTTTAGACAAAAATCCAAAGATAATCTATATTGTAATCAATTTTTCAATAGAAGAATAAGTACCAAAATCAATGACAAAGGAGAAAATGTCATGGGTATAAATGGATCCCTTATAGATATTCCACAAAATATTCAATGCTATGAATTTTTAATCAAAAACCATTTGGTCCCCACATACAATATCTTAGAATGAGAGTTCATTTATGAACTTGTTGGTCTCAACAACCTATGATATTATGACATATACAAATACCTTCATAATCAAACCTTACCACACAACATATCCCATACATAAAGAAAAATTTGTATCCATCATTTATGACATCCTTTGCGATCTATTATATCAAAGGAGATTAGATAGTAGCTTACCAGTTAATTAATTTGAAAGAGGATTCTTTTGAGAACATTTTTGCACAAGTTATAAATTTTGGATGAATGGTGTCTCAATGCCTATAATCAATTTTAGTCATACAATAAATAAATCCATCATTAGTCGTAACATGAAGATTAGAGCTTTAGAGTTTAATAGTGGTGATCTTGTCCTTCAAAAAATTTAAATAAATCTTTAGAACAGAGTCAAGAAGGGTAAATTTATGTCTAATTATTTGGGCCCATATATCATTATTGTTAGGTATGGTTCGTAACCATATTAGTTAGCTACTCTTGAGAGTCAAGAGCTTGACGAACCAATCAACATTGTGGATCTCAAGCACTTCAATGATTAATTTAAAGAATATTCTAATTCAAAAATTCAAAAAAATATAGTAAAGAGAAAAATTGCCCTATAATGAAAAGTATTTATATGAAAATTGTAGTCACCATGATAAAAACTTGGCTAATTGACATCATGTTTAGTAACCAAAGTAAAAAAAATCTAAAAAATAAAAAAATAGTTATAAATAACAATCATGGTTGCAACAGTTGGACTATGAGGGTATTCCCTTTAGATGCAGAAAATGTTTCAATACAGGTCATCATGCTTCAAAATACGGTTTTGATTTCAAAGTGTAGAGAGACCCTCATACTTGGTGGAAGGATAACTCCACTGAACATTATACAGTTCTCAAAAGCTCTCCAGAATCTTCGTTGGATTCGGATATTCCTAGGTCCTTTGTTGGTGGCTCTGTGGTCGGAATTCCTACCAGCCCTGTTGTGCCTTTGCAGGGATCTGTCTCTCCTTCCGCTGGTGGTTTTGTTGTTCCTGCCAGCTCTGCTAGTGGATTAGTGGACGTTGTTCCTGCCAGCCCTACTGGTGAAGATTTTGGTGTTGTCGCTTCTCTTGCTGAAATTCCAGCAAGCCCTGATCTTGAGTTTGTTTTTCCTACCACTTCTGCTGGTAAGATTTATGTTGTGGGTAATGTTGTCACTATCCCTCTTGCTGGGAGTTTTTTGGATTCTTTGCTGGTGTCTGTCTCTTTGGATTCAGTTTGCTGGTAGAAGAAGGCTGCGGAAGTTGAAGATGGTTGGATTACCATCAAAGGAAAAAATTAAAAAAAATCCTCCTCTTCTTTTGATATGACCCTCTGATCTCATAAAAAGGGGTTCTAGGCCTGGCATTTTGGTCTTGGTGTCCTTCCTCCTTTTGGATGGATTGTTTTGTCGTGGGTGCTTGTAATGATTTATCGTTTGTGTGCTCTTGTGGGTTCTATTCATTTGCTTTTGGTTGGACTGTTGTACTTATGGAACTTCATTAGACTTATCTTTCATCCCAGAATTGTAAAGGGTTTCAGGGTCCCTTCAAAACTTGTTTTTACCTTAATAAAAAACAATCATCCTTTGATCACACCTTACAAATACCAAGGTGAAAACATGATCACATGTACTAAAAGTAATAAGCCACATTTTAGGTCTTCATCTATTCCTCATACCATTCGGTAGTGGCTATCCAGCCACATAAATCTTTTTCTTTATATAACTTTTTGCAAACTTTTGAAAAAAAAACTAAATGTTTCCCCTTCGTATGGTTAACAATTTTTGTGGCTACATAGCTGTTGCCATACCATTTTGCATTATTAATTCACGTTTCCATCCATTTTTATTCCATGAAGATGACTACATCCTACATTTGAATATATCTTCAATTATGCCTTTTTTGTTGACTTAGTAACTAAGATGCTTTCTATAACAAACAAGTTTCATTTCCACAACTCCCTAAATAAGAACATAAAAGTCAATATAAACATGTGCTTTCAAAGCTTTGAACAACACACACAAAGCATGCACTTTTTATGTAAAACTACAATAATAATTGATGTGTCTTTGATCTAATTTTCATTATGCTTAATAAAATCCCTACATTAAATGCATTATACTTTTTTAGATAGAAAAATACGTGTGGAGCTCTTTAAAAATAGAAATGACTAAGATCCCTACAAAATGCACCAAAGACAAAAAAAAATGTCAAACTTATTTTTCTAGATTCTTGAAAACATAGCCATTTTTCTGTAATTTTTTGTGCTTTTTTTACCATAAAATATGCAGATCATGAAGAACATATGGTGAAATTTTTTTGTATTTTCCATTTTTTGAAATTTCGTCAAAGATGCATTTTGTAGGGAGCTAAGCTGCATCCTTTAAAAATTGGAATGAAGGTGTTTTTGTCTTTACAATTGCATTCACGACAGAGTGAAATTAGAAGAGAAGAAGAGTGGAAAAATAGTATTTATGTTCTCATTACAGCTTGGGTGGCTTTTGAAAGGTGCAAAACAAAGTAAGAGGAATCATTGGAGGTGAAGAACAACATAATGCCCAATGTATCTCACTTGTTACAAAAGAAAAAGAGAGGCAAAGACCTATTTGATTAAGCACAAAATTTTGCAAATGAAGAAGGAAATTAAAAGAATGGAGGCCAATAACTAATGACAAATTAAGTAACATTTTTAGCATCAATGACCCCATATTTTTGTCAGTGATAAAGATGCTACTAGGAAATGAATACTTGGAGATAGAATACAAGTATAAAACAAATGTGGATATTGCTTCTTTGTTCTTGGCTCAGTGTCTAAAACTGGGTGGCAAAGATGACTCAAGGTGAATTGTGAACACTTGTATGAAAGAGAAATGGTGTTATGGGCTAGGGGCATTCATTGTCATCTTCATTCCTGGTGAGAGATTCAAGGCCAAGGAAAAATATTATCTCCATATTAGAATTAACTCCACCATTACACCCATTCCTATTGTGGAGTTCTACCCCCGAAAAAAAAAGAGTAGAAGGATCCAAGCTTAGGCAAGTTGGAAGTACATAAAGGAGTACTTGAAGGACCTACAAGTAGAGCTCAATGTAGGAGCCACCATGGACCAAGTGTTGAAGATTTAGAAGTGGAGGTTCAAGAAATATGATCACTAGGAGATGCAATAGATAAAGAGAACCAAGAAATAATGACTTTTGTAGGTATTTTGTGAATATTGTTTATACAGTGTATGATATATAGTGATAGATAAGTTGAATAAGTCATCTTGCATGTAATGTAAATTTTGTTGTGTATAAGGGAAAGGGGATAATGAACAAATCAAATTTTGTAAAAAGGGAGTTACAAGGCTATGTAGAAGAAGTGAATATTAGGGGAAAATAAAACTTTACAAAATTGTAAGAAACTTTTGATATTAATATACTGAACCGTTTTACTAATAAAAAAAGAATCAAAATATTCCTAAAAAAAAATTCTATTACATTTCAATTGAGAAAGGTCATAAGAAAAATAAAAATTAATTGTGTCTTCTCAAAGCACTTAAATACAAAAGTAAAATTACAAATCCAAGGCAAATTAACCACGTGTAAGATCAAATCAAGCAATTTTTAAAAATAAAATTTATAAATTACCAAACAAAAAATGTCAAAAAAATGAAATCATCTCACTCTTCCTACAAACTATAAATTCAACAACATTATTTAGAATCTATGCCAACCACCAATATGATGCTAAATTAGACCTATAAAATTAGCTAGCTACCTCTAGAAAATAGTAAATTATTTGTACATGAGAGCATAAGAATTGTTATTTGGCAAAGTAATGACAAGTAATTACTATGTCACAATTAGAATAAACCAATCACAAGTAATTACTATATTAGGGTAATAATAGAACAATTATTATATATCTTGGTCTATTTTTTGAAACTTAAATTATAATAAATAAGATTACCTTCAGGACTTCAAGAGTTGACACATCATTAGTTGTTCAAACTTATGATTCATAGCCATTGTAAGTGAATTCTTAAGAGCAAAATTACAAATCCCAAGAAAATTAATCGTGTGCAAGATCAAATAAAGTAAAATTTTAAAAATAAAATTTCTTCTTTTTTAATCAGCTAATAGTACCAAATGGCCCACAACCTAAATTGAATAGAGGAAAAATTTAACCTAGTACATACTAGGAAAAGCCACAAAGGGGGAACCTCATCCCCAAAACAAAACCCCCCCATAATTCAAAACCAAACATCCCCTTAACAAGATATATAGGATAGAACGTAGAAAAATCTCAAGGCATCACAAAAGACTTTAATTCTCACATTTCACTCCACACGTAGAATGGGAGTCAAGAAGCATATTGAAACTAGCTTCATGTTTCTCCATTTTCCTTTGTACTGCTGCCTAATTTTCCTTTAAATCCCCAAAACTATAGATCTCCTATAGCTTTAATGGCGATTTTCCCCTACCATCATCTCACACAATTATGGAGCTCTTTGATAGATCTCCCACCATTGACCATTTATTCATGAAAACCTCAACACCATCTCTCCCCTTAAAAGGTGAAGCAACTGTAGCCCTTAGGGAGGCTTATTTTTTACTAGTTGGGTTTTTCTTGAAGATTTCCCCCATTAGTCATATTATTAGTAGCATAAAGGGTTTTGCCATCCTTACAAGAATTTTATTTCTTCACTGAGTAATGGTAAAGCAAAGCATCCCTCCACAACAGTAGCTTGGATTTCTATCTTCTACTTAAAAGATGGAGTGGCTAAATGCCCAATTGTATAACACCCACAACATCAAAAGGAGATACCCTCATAATCAATCATCTTATTCCAACTTCCACCATTGGTACTAAGGGAGATGTTGACATGGATATTTTGGTTATTTTTATCACTACTAAGATGTGAACATATGTGGTCTACAGATAGTTTGTGAATCCCTCATCAACCCCTAGAAATTTTCCAATTACTTCAAATTAATTCTTGAACTAAAATTGAAGTGGAAGATTCAATATTCTTGCATAGATAGAAATTATAGAAAAGGATTTGGTGGCAAGATCAATGGAGGGGTTTCAACATAAGAAAATGTTGCTCATAATATCATTTGTAGTTACAGTCCTTGATGATTATCATTGAAAACTACCACATAAAAACCTTGTAGTATCTAAAATCCATTAGTGAAACTTAAATAGGCTTTTTCAAAACCTGAATCTACCAATAAGATCATGCTTTGCCCAAAAAAAATTTATTTTCTAATACCTCATGCATTATATCCTTTCCAATCCCCACTTTCTAAGGGTTGCTAGTAGAATGGAATGACCTGAGTGCCTTAGGAGGCATAAAGACTAAAAAGGGGGGTCACAATGCCACACTAAGTTCATTCTTGCATCACTACCATTTGACCCTATTGGACATTGGACAACCCTCTCTCCCAACCCCATCCAATATGAAGGAAAATGTGAAAACCTTATTTCATCATAATCCCTACAACCCATTTCACTTTGCCAAGTCCTAACCACAACTACCAAATGTAAAGAAGAATCCAAAGGTTTTGGTGACATATTTGCATAAGAGATCTTGTGTTTCTTAGGAGAAGATTGATCACCAAGGGAAACTGGCACCTCCATCCTATTCTACCATAATAAATAGCCATTAGATCTATCATCAAGGTCGTAATGAGCCCTAGCTCCAATAAAACTCCATAGTTTTTGATTAAGGTAAAAATAGGTTTTACATGGACCCGAAACCAAAGTTTAAAACAACATAAAGATAGAGCATTAAAGTTAACAAAAATGAAACACCAACTAGAAAACAACAGTAGGGACCACCAGCTGAATAGTTCAAAAGTAGAAACTAAAGAAAAAACCAACAGCAAAACATCTACTAGCCAGAACAAGCTAATTAACTATTATCATCTCCTCAGCCTTCTTTTGGAGATCTTCCATCTTCTGGATAGTTTCTTGTAGGTCCTTCAACTCTTTAAGCTTTTCAGGGACCTTTCTCTGAGTGCGCCCTCTAGTTCTCGTCCTCGGCCCAGTGTTTCCAGCTTCCTCATCGATGGTGATAGTGGTTCTTTCCAGCATGTTCTTATCCAGGTAGTTATGCAACATTTTCAGATTCATAATGGTCACCTTCAGACCCTCATTGCTATGGTTCAGAACACCTTTTATCATACCATCATGGTTGTTGATTTTAGTTTCTAATTCTTCCATCTTGTCTTTAACCTTCTTACTCATCTCAGCAGTTCCATCCTCTTTAGTATTTTTATTTTTAACCTTATCAAAAGGCTTATTTTCCATTTTTCCCATCTTAGTATTCATGTTTTTCATAGTTTTTTCCATATCCTAGATATGGATTTTCATTTCTTGCATTTCCTTTTTCCAGTCCCTGTTCTCATCCTGTATCTCCATATTGATCTTATCCTTCTGCAAAGAATCTTCCCTCTGAAAGATAACAGGTTCCTCTGTGTTGTTAATAATCTCCAGCATGGTCGTCTCGTCCTTACCTTCCTTTCCTCTTTTCGAGGTCTCCTCACTAGTATCACTAGCAGAAGGAGTTTTACCAGCCTCCTTACCATCATTCGCTTGTCCACCCATAATTCCCTCCAAAAAAACATCTTCATCTTTATAATCCTCCTCTCTGGTTTTACCATCCCCCTTCTCTGGCATAGCATTGTTCATGTTTTCTTCCATAGGGGCCTTCTGAGAATCAGCCTCCATGGAAAGAGTTCCATCATCCTCTTTCTTAGCACCCTCATTATTATCAGGGGTATCTTTCGTCACTTCGTCAAAAGAGTAAACCCAGGTTCCTTCCTCTTCCTCTTCCACTTCCTCCTTTTCTTCTCCATCTTCATATCTAGTATCCTCTTTATCATCATTCCCCTCATCCAGCCATTCATTCATTTCCTCTTCCTGATCTTTTCCATGCTCTTCCTCTTTCTCATTGCTTATCTCTTCCTCATCAGACTCCTCATTGTCTTTCTCAAGAATACCCTTTCCTCTAGTTTGTTGCTTATTCTCTAACTCCTCCTCTCTGATATCTTTGTCACCAGAAGCAACAGGAGAATTTCCTTTAATTTTCTTTCTCTTCTTACTAGTCTCAAGTTCAATCTCCCCCTCAATCTTCACCTTTCTTTTATTCGTGATCTTTTTAGGGATAGGGTCTGGAATGTTGTCCCTTATGTGCTCAGAAATAAGAAGGATCAAGCCTTCATGCAACATAGGGTTATAAGCCTTTTTCCTATGTCCTGTAATGTTGCTATTCAAAGAACTTAAAAGATAGTAAGAGAAAGAAATTCTCCTTTTATGCCTGAAGTGGTTAGCAAACACAAAATGGAAACTATAGATTTTCAAATACCGCCCATCCAGAGTAAAATATTCAATCATGGCCTTCAAAATTTTAGCCCAAAATTCATCAATATTAGTAATATCCACATAGTCACCTTTCCCCTTAGTCATAAGGGCTTTCTCATCATCAGTTTTGGGAAAAATAGAAAAGGCTTCAGTTCCTAGCCTATGATTGCCTCTATGAAAATGGGTACCTTCGATAGGTAAACCAATAATATCAGCTAAGCTAGAGATAGTAAGCTTGAAGGACTTGCCCCAAAGAAACACCTTACCATTATTCCAGCCATCCACAAACAAAGACGTGATTTGTTTGTCGTTCCCATGAAGCTTCTTCATAAACTAAGTAACCCCCCCTTTTTTAGCTTCTTCCACACTTTTCTATCATGTCTCCATTTGTCACAGTCGGAAGATTCCTCCCTCTTCAAAACACCTCCCATAATTTTCTAGTTTTTCATGTACTGGTTCGGCTTCTTACCAGAAATCTCCGCCTTGCTTCTCAGGTTCACAATGTTGTTTTGGTTATTGATAAAACTCCATAGTTGCAACATTGTAAAAAACATGATTTTTTATAAAATGATATTTACTAATTACAAAACAAAAATTTCAAAATTTGAAATCATCTCACTCTTCTTACAAATTGTAAGTTCAATATTATTCTTTAGATTCCATGCCAAATGCCACAATATGATACCAAATCGGGCCTAAAAAATAAGCTAAATTCCTTTAGAAATTATAAATTTCTATAAAAAATTGTCAATTGATAGTAAATAATTTGTACATGAGGACATAATAATTACTATTTGACAAAGTAATGGTATGTAATTATAATATCACAATTAGAACAAACCAATCACAAGTAGTTACTAAAGAAGGTAACAATAGAGCATTTATTATATATCTTGGTCTAATATTTGGAACTTGTATTCATAAATAAGATAATCTTGGGTAGTTCAAGAGTTGACACATCATGAGTTTTCAAACTAATAATTTATAGACAATGGAAAGTGAATAATTAAGATCTAATATAAATTAATGGATGAAATCACCCAAAATATGTTAAATATGCCAAAGATCGTGATTTCGAAGACTCCATCATTTATTTCACCATTATTTTCTGATGATTTAAATAGTTGTATCATTACGTCCACCATACACCCTCAACTTATTCATCCAAAACTTATCACTTGGAACCAACAACATTGTGTGTCTTTTGACTTATTGAAAAATGATGAAGCTATAATTGAATTCATGGGACTCTATGATGGTATTCCAACATTGATCACAACAAAGTTTGAACATAGAGTTAGATTCAACATCTTATTTAGGGAACAAGTTCCTTAGTCTAAAAAACATAGGAAAATAGCCTAAGAACAAAATAGTATTACAAAATTAAAAATCTAAATATATAGTCATAAAATAACATGTCTACTAATGAAAAGATCTCTAAAGTCAAAAAACAAGGAACTTGACCTTCCCTTAATATTTTCATAGTGTTAATCAATACTCCTATTAAAAGAATAACAAGAGGTCAATGTGGGTTTAGACAACAATCCAAAGATAATCTATATTGTAATCAATTTTTCAATAGAAGAATAAGTACCAAAATCAATGACAAAGGAGAAAATGTCATGGGTATAAATGGATCCCTTGTAGATATTCCACAAAATATTCAATACTATGAATTTTTAATCAAAAACCATTTGGTCCCCACATACAGTATCTTAGAATGAGAGTTCATTTATGAACTTGTCGGTTTCAAAAACCTATGATATTATGACATATAAAAATACCTTCATAATCAAACCTTACCTCGCAACATATCCCATACATCATGCAAAATTTTTATCCATCATTTATGACATCCTTTGCAATCTATTATATCAAAGGAGATTAGATAGTAGCTTATTAGTTAATTAATTTGAAAGAGGATTCTTTTGAGAACATTTTTGCACAAGTTATAAATTTTGGATGAATGGTGTCTCAATGCCTATAATCAATTTTATTCGTACCATAAATAAATCCATCATAGTCATAACATGAAGATTAGAGCTTTAGAGTTTAATAGTGGTGATCTTGTCCTTCAAAAAAATTAAATAAATCTTTAGAACAAAGGCAAGAAGGGTAAATTTACATCTAATTATTTGGGCCCATATATCATTATTGTTAGGTATGGTTCATAACCATATTAGTTAGCTACTCTTGAGATTCAAAAGCTTGACGAACCAATCAACATTGTGGATCTCAAGCACTTCAATGATTAATTTAAAGAATATTCTAATTTAAAAATTCAAAAAAAAAATAGTAAAGAGAAAAATTGACCTATAATGAAAAGTATTTGTATGAAAATTGTAGTCACCATGATAAAAACTTGGCTAATTGACATCATGTTTAGTAACTAAAGTAAAAAAAATCTAAAAAATAAAAAAATAGTTACAAATAACAATCATCCTTTGATTACACCTTACAAATACGAAGGTGAAAACATGATCACGTGTACTAAATGTAATAAGCTAAATTTTGTCATATTTTAGGTCTTCATCCATTCCTCATACCATTCTGCATTATTATTTCCTGCCATAGGCAGGTAACTATTGGAATCATTTGATGCAAAAATATTTATTATTGGCCAATTAGATTTTAGTATTTTTGAATCTATTTGTATACTATATAGTTTGATAATTTTAATATATTTAAGAGAGTTGAATAATAATATTTATTTATAATTCTATTGGCCCTCAGAGAAAATAGCAATGAGAAAAATAATATTCTGCAACTTTAATTAGGGAAAAAATAAATCACCCTCACTTTTACCACATTTAATGCAGAGTACAGAATATCATTTATTTCATTGAATGTTAATAAATGAAATAGTTGCCCATCATCATCTTGTTATGTGTGTTATGTTGGACGGATTGCACATATTAGTCTGTGATTTTCCAATTACACATTGCCAAGGGCGAGTAGAGATTTTTTACCAGTCTTTACAACTGCACTGCGAAACTAAAAGTGCATTTATTTCAGAAATTTCTTCATCGTTGATGCAATTTTTCTTTTTAGTTAATATTCAAGAGTATTACATGTTTTTGTAGGTTGTGGAAGCATTGGGAAATTAATTGTTTAAGGATCTGGGTTTTATGAAGTGTTGCATTCTACCCTTGGAAACACAGGATTGAAGGTGATATGTTTTATTTGGGGTTTTAAGATTGTTTCAAGAACATTTTATTTTTCTACCCATAGTAATTCCAAGCAGGGTTTTGAGTGTCCATGCATAATGGTTTTGTTTGCACCTTATTCATGGTTTTTTCCTTTTTCTTTTGGTCATATGGATTACGTTAAACTCTATTTTATGTTGAGTATTTTCAATGGCGAGAAGTACTTGGTTGGCATTTTCACCAGTTTGAGCATTTTGTAAGCATTAGCTTCGGTTATGATATTTTACAGTAAAAGACTCAATCCTAAGTCCAATTACTTTAAGGGATTTGCATTTACAGTTTAGTGCATAATGCTGCAAGTCTGGGACCATTGTTTATTTTTCAGAGTATTAAATAGAATTTCTACAATGGATATACATTTTTTTCATGGGTTTCTTTTTTTTAAAGTTTTCTTAACAGGTAGAGTTGTATTACATGTGCTTTGGCCTAAAATTATGATATGGTGATAGAACTATGAATTTTTTTACTCTATGGTCGTTGCCCATTTTTAAACTATAATCTAGAATTAAAAATAGGACATTGTGTTTCTTTCGAGCTCAATTTTTTTGGGGGGTTTTACTAAAAAAAAATTGCTTGTAGAAATTTACATATTATTTTCAACGCCAGAGAATTTAGAGCACAGTTTTAAATGCTACAAATGGTCATTTAAATCTACTATTTCTACTCTTATATTTCTCTTTTTCTGCACTACATTAAATACACTCATAGTCACACGTGATGTTTCAAATCTTGTTAACATTGATAGACATCTAGCTTTTCAAATTGCAATGCTTTAACACATTTGTTGTTATTTTCATTAATCTACATCTCTCTCTCTCTCTATGATATTTCAAAAATGTGCATAGTAAAATATGATGCTTCTAATCCTTCCAATGACTCACTCTTTTATTAGGTTTAATACAATTAAGACCAGATTTGAGTGAGGTTGAAGTAAAATATATTAGAACTTAATGTTCTTTCCTATATTATATTTTAAAAAATTGGTCAATACTGCTCTTGGTTTTGATTCTTTCACAAACTTTAGGACTCCTTATTAGTACTTGCCTTAGGCAGCAAGTACTATTGCATCATTTTTTGGAATTACTATGTTAACTAGTGATTAAATTGAACTTTGTGAACCAATTAAAATTTTTATATTTTTGGTTTAAAAAAATAATTTCATATTTTCTATAGTATAATTACAATATATTTAAATTTATAAATTATAAAAATTACTTTTTGATGATATGATTGGTTAATTTAGTTTGAGTCTTATACATCACCAATTTTATTTGAAAGCGAGTCTCTTGAAAGTATTATTTCTTTATTTTTTTAAAGTATATTTTTATTTTTAAATACTAAAATATGTTTAGATAGTTTCTAATTCATACAACTATATTAAAATAGTGTAATTTTTTTGTTCAAATAATAATTTAATAAAATAAAATAAAAAATACTAATCAAATAAAAATGAAAATATCAAATTATAATAATTTATTATAATAGTTTTACAATTATAACCATTAATTATTTTGATTTATGATAATCTTATTTAATAATTCTTTAAAAATTATATAGCTATAAAAAACTAAATTGTTATTTGAAATGTGATTAAAATATTCATTATTATATTATAAGAATTTTAGGTTTTAAAGTAATAATTAACGAGTTAACATTATATTTTTTTTTATATTAACAAGTTAACATTATATTTTGTATATAAACAAAATATAATTTGAGCTTCTATTTTTAAATTATGACAGCTTATCATTATAATACATTATATTATAACCTTAGTTAAAACTAATTATTTTTTAATTTATACTCATTTAAATTTTATTATAATTATAATTAAAATAATTAATTATAACCTAAATTTTATATAATAATCAAATTATAATTATTACTAATTATTGTAGAATTTATATTAATAATATTAATATTATTTATCTTATAAATATTATTTCTACATGTAATACTACAAAGGCAAGTACTAGCCATTGCCTAACACCATGATTCAATTATATTTGATATGAATAAATTGCCTAACTTCGCAAAGTTTTTATCAGTTAGTTAAAAGCCTAACAATCACCCCCCCTCCCTAGAAATAACATAATATATTACTAAATATTTTTGGTATGTGTCTAAAGAGTTCATATTGGTCTTTCAAAAATCTTTTAAAAAAATTCAAGCTATGTTTAGGATGCATGACTAACACGTTGAACCAAATTCTACAGATGTGTCTATCTACTTATAAAGAACTAAATGCACTAATAGCTTTGATCCTTCCTATTAAACTATGGTCAAATTTTCTCTCTCTACCAAAAGACATCTTCATAAAATCTATGTTGCTTAACCATATTTTCATTTCACCATATCTTACCATAAAAGCCATCACACTATAGGTAGGAACTTTGACGCTTGCGTCCCTTGTTAATTCACGTTTCCATCTATTTTTATTCCGTGAAGATGACTACATCCTACATTTGAATATATCTTGAATTATGCCTTTTTTGTTGACTTAGTAACTAAGATGCTTTCTATAAGAGACAAGTTTCATTTCCACAACTCCCTAAATAAGAACATTAAAGTCAATATCAACATGTATTTTCAAAGCTTCAAGCAACACACACGAAGCATGCACTTTTTATGTAAAACCACAATAATAATTTATGTGTCTTTGATTTGATTTTCATTATGCTTAATAAAATCCCTAGATTAAATGCATTATGACTTTTGAGATAGACAAATATGTGTGGAGCTCTTTAAAAATAGCAACGACTAAGATTCCTACAAAACACACAAAAGAAAAAAAATGTCAAACTTTTTTTTTCTAGATTCATGAAAACATAGCAATTTTTTTGCAATTTATTTTTGTGGTTTTTGACCACAAAATCTGCAGATCATGAAGAACATATGGTGAAAATTTTGCAAAAAATTGTTGTGTTTTCTGCTTTTAAAAATTTGGTCAACGGTGCATTTTGTAGGGAGCTAAGCCACATCCTTTAAAAATTGGGATGAATGTGTTTTGATCATTGCAATTGCATTCACGACATGGTGAAATTAGAAGAGAAGTAGAGTGGAAAAATAGTATTTATGTTCTCATTACAGCTTGGGTGGGTTTTGAAAGGTGCAAAACAAAGTAAGAGGAATCACAGGAGGTGAAGAACAACATAATGCCCAATGTAGCACTTGTTGCAGAAGAAAAAGAGAGGGAAAGCCCTATTTGATTCAGCACTAAATTTTGCAAATGAAGAAGGAAATTAAAGGAATGGAGGCCAATAACTAATGACAAATTAAGCAACATTTTAGCATTAATGACCCCATATTTTTGTCAGTGATAAATATGATACTGGGAAATGAATACTTGGAGGTAGAATACAAGTATAGAACAAATGTGTATATTACTTCTTTGTTCTTGACTCGGTGCCTACAACTGGGTGGAAAAGAGGACTCAAGGTGAATTGTGAACACTTGTATGAAATAGAAATGATATTATGAGCTGGGGGCATTAATTGTCATCTTCATTCCTAGTGAGATATTCAAGGCCAATGAAAAATATTATCTCCATATGGTAGAATTAACTCCACCATTGCGTTCATTTCTATTGAGGAGTGCTACCCCCGAAAAAGAGAGTAGAAGGATCCAAGCTTAGGCAAGATGGAAGTACATAAAGGAGTACTTGAAGGAGCTAGAACTAGAGCTCAATGTAGGAGCCACAAAGGACCAAGTGTTGAAGATTTAGAAGTGGAGGTTCAAGAAAGATGATCACTAGGAGATGCAACAGATAAAGAGAACCAAGAAAGAATGACTTTTGTTGGTATTTTGTGAATATTGTTTATACAATGTATAATATATAGTGATAGATAAGTTGAATAATCTTGCATGTAATGTAAATTTCATTATGTATAAGGGAAATGGGATAATGAACAAATCAAATTTTGTAAAAAGGGAGTTACAAGGCTAGGTAGAAGAAGTGAATATCAGGGGAAAAAACCACTTTACAAAATTGTAAGAATCTTTTGATATAAATATACTAAACCATTTTACTAATAAAAAAAGAATCAAAATATTCCTAAAAAATGATTCTATATACATTTCAATTGAGAAAGGTCGTAAGAAAATAAAAATTAATTGTGTCTTCTCAAAGCACTTAAATACAAAAGTAAAATTACAAATCCAATGCAAATTAATCACGCGTAGTATAAAATCAAGCAATTTTTAAAAATAAAATTTATAAATTACCAAACAAAAAATGTCAAAAAAAATGAAATCATCTCACTCTTTGTACAAACTATAAATTCAACAACATTATTTAGAATCTATGCCAACCATCGATATGATGCTAAATTGGACCTATAAAATTAGCTAGCTACCTCTAGAAACTAGTAAATTACTTGTACATGAGGGCATAAGCATTCTTATTTGACAAAGTAATGGCAAGTAATTACTATGTCACAATTAGAACAAACCAGTCACAAATAATTACTATATTAGGGTAAGAATAGAACAATTATTATATATCTTGGTCTATTTTTTGAAACTTAAATTATAATAAATAAAACTATCTTAGGGACTTCAAGAGTTGACACATCATTAGTTATTCAAACTTATGATTAATAGCCATTGTAAAGTGAATTCTTTAGAACCAAATTACAACTCACAGGAAAATTATCATGTGCAAGATCAAATAAAGCAAATTTTTAAAAATACAATTTATTATTTTTAAATCAGCTAATAGTACCAAATGGGCCACACCCTGAACTGAATAGAGGAAAAATTTAAACTAGCACATACTAGGCAAATCCACAAAGAGAGAACCTCATCCCCAAAACAAAACCCCCCTATTATTCAAAACCAAACATCCCCTTAACAAGATATATAGGATAGAACATAGAAAAATCATGAGGCGTCGCAAAAGACTTTAATTCTCACATTTCACTCCACACTTAGAATGGGAGTGAGGAAGCATGTTGAAACTAGCTTCATGTTTCTTCATTTTCCTTTGTACTACTGCCTAATTTTCCTTTAAATCCCCAAAAATGTAGATCTCCTCTAGCTTTAATGGTGATTTTCACCTACCCTCCTCTCACACAATTATGGATCTCTTTGACAGATCTCCCACCATCGACCATTTATTCATGAAAACCTCAACACCATCTCTCCCCTTGAAAGGTGAAGCAACTATAGCCCCTAGGGAGGCTTATTTTTTACTGCTTGGGTTTTTTTTAATATTTCCCTCATTAGTCATATTATTAGTAGCATAAAGGATTTTTTCATCCTTACAAGAATTTTATTTCTTCACTGAGTAATGGTAAAGGGAAGCATCCCTCCACCCTAGTAGCTTGGATTTCTATCTTCTACTTAAAAGATGGAGTGGCTAAATGCCCAATTGTATAACACCTACAACATCTAAAGGGGATACCCTCATAATCAATCATCTTTTTCCAAATTCCACCTTTGGTACTAAGGGAGATGTTGACATGGATATTTTGGTGATTTTTATCACTACTAATTTGTGAACATATGTGGTCTACAGATAGTTTGTGAATCCCTCATCAACCCCTACAAATTTCCATAGAAATTTTCCAATTACTTCAAAGTAATTCTTGAACTAAAATTGAAGTGGAAGATTCAATAATCTTGCATAGATAAAAATTATAGAAAAGGATTTGGTGGCAAGATCAATGAAGGGGTTTCAACATAAGAAAATGTTGCTCACAATATTATTTGTAGTTACAATCCTTGATGATGATCATTGAAAGCTACCACATAAAAACCTTGTAGTATCTAAAATCCATTAGTGAAACTCAAATAGGCTTGGTCAGAACCTGAATCTACCAATAAGATCAGGCTTTTCCCAAAAAGTATTTATTTTCTAATACCTCATGCATTATATCCTTTCCAATCCCCACTTTCTAAGGGCTGCTAGCAGAATGGAATGACTTGAGTGCCTTAGGAGGCATAAATACTAAAAAGGGGGGTCACAATCCCATACTAAGTTCATTCTTGCATCAATATCATTCGACCCTAAGGGACATTGGCCAACCCTCTCTCCCAACCCCATCCAAGATGAACAAAAATGTGAAAACCTTAGTTCATCATAATCCCTACAACCCATTTCACTTTTCCATGCCCTAGCCGCAACTACCAAATGTAGAGAAGAAGCCAAAGTTTTTTGTGATATATTTGTATAATATATCTTGTGTTGCTTAGGATAAGATTGATCACCAAGGGAAACTGGCACCTCCATCCTATTCTACCCAACTAAATACCCATTAGATCTATCATCAAGTTCATAATGAGCCCTAGTTCCAACAAAACTCCACAGTTGCAACATTGTAGATAAAATGATTTTTTATAAAATGGTATTTACTAATTACAAACCAAAAATTTCAAAATTTGAAATCATCTCACTCTTCTTACAAATTGTAAGTTCAATATTACTCTTTAGATTCCACGCCAAATGCCACGATATGATACCAAATCGGGCCTAAAAAATAAGCTAAATTCCTCTAGAAATTATAAATTTCTAAAAACAATTGACAATTGATAGTAAATGATTTGTACACGAGGGCATAATAATAACTATTTGGCAAAGTAATGGTGTGTAATTATAATATCACAATTAGAAAAAACCAATCATAAGTAGTTACTATATCAGGTAACAATAGAGCATTTATTATATATCTTGGTCTAATATTTGGAACTTGTATTCATAAATAAGATAATCTTGGGTAGTTCAAGAGTTGACACATCATGAGATTTCAAACTAATAATTTATAGCCAATGGAAAGTGAATACTTAAGATCTAATATAAATTAATGGATGAAATCCCCCAAAATATGTTAAACATGCGAAAGAACGTGATTTCAAAGACTCCATTTATTTCACCATACTTTCTAATGATTTAAATAGTTGTATCATTACATCCACCATACACCCTCAAATTATCCATCCAAAACTTATCACTTGGAACCAACAACATTGTGTGTCTTTAGACTTATTGAAAAATGATGAAGCTATAATTGAATTCACGAGACTCTATGATGATATTCCAACAAGTGACCACAACAAAGTTTGAACATAGAATTAGATTCAACATCTTATTTAGGGAAGAAGTTCCTTAGTCCAAAATATATAGAAAAACAGCCTAAGAACAAAATAGTATTACAAAATAAAAAATTGAAATCTATAGTCATAAAGTGACATGTCTACTAATGAAAAGATATCTAAAGTCAATAAACAAGGAACTTGACTTTCCCTTAATATTTTCATAGTGTTAATCAATACTCATATTAAAAGAATAGCAAGAGGTCAATGTGGGTTTAGACAACAATCCAAAGATAATCTATATTGTAATCAATATTTCAATAGAAGAATAACTACCAAAATCAATGACAAAGGAGAAAATATCATGGGTATAAATGGATCCCTTTTAGATATTCCACAAAGTATTCAATACTATAAATTTTTAATCAAAAACCATTTGGTCCCCACATACAATATCTTAGAATGAGAGTTCATTTATGAACTTGTTGGTCTCAACAACCTATGATATTATGACATATACAAATACCTTCATAATCAAACCTTACCACCCAACATACCCTATACATAATGCAACATTTGTGTCCATCATTTATGACATCCTTTGCAATATATTATATCAAAGGAGATTATATAGTACCTTCCTAGTTAATTAATTTGAAAGAGGATTCGTTTGAGAACATTTTTGCACAAGTTATAAATTTTGGATGAATGGTGTCTCAATGCCTATAATCAATTTTATTCATACTATAAATAAATTCATCATAGTCATTACATGAATATTAGAGCTTTAGAGTTTAATAGTGGTGATCTTGTCCTTCAAAAAAATTAAATAAATCTTTAGAACAGAGGCAAGAAGGGTAAATTTATGTCTAATTATTTGGGCCCATATATCATTATTGTTAGGTATGGTTCATAACCATATTAGTTAGCTACTCTTAAGAGTCAAGAGCTTGACAAACCAATCAACATTGTGGATATCAAGCATTGCAATGATTAATTTAAAGAATATTCTAATTCAAAAATTCAAAAAAAAATAGTAAAGAGAAAAATTGACCTATAATGAAAAGTATTTCTATGGAAATTGTAGTCACCATGATAAAAACTTGGCTAATTGACATCACATTTAGTAACCAAATTAAGAAAAAACCTAAAAAATAAAAAAAATAGTTATAAATAACAATCATCCTTTGATTACACCTTACAAATACCAAGGTGAAAATAGGATCACATGTACTAAATGTAATAACCCGAATTTCACCATATTTTAGGTCTTCATCCATTCCTCATACCATTTTGCATTGTTGATTCACATTTCCATCTATTTTTATTCCATGATGATGACTACATCCTACATTTGAATATATCTTGAATTAGGCATTTTTTGTTGACTTAGTAACTAAGAAGCTTCTATAACAAACAACTTTCATTTCCACAACTCCCTAAATAAGAACATTAAAGTCAATATCAACATGTGCTTTCAAACCTTCAAACAACACACACAAAGCATGCACTTTTTATGTAAAACCACATTAATAAGCAGAGGAAGATTCACTGTTGATACATCGACATAAACCCATCCATACAACGATGCTTGACCATTCACACCCACATAAAGAATCTTTGCATAGCTACATCCATCACAATGGCCATTCTAATTTGACCAGGAAGAAGAGTCAAAGAAGAAGCATTGCGAGGAACTATTAGGGTAGTGTATTGAAGGTTTTGGTGTAGAGGAGTGAGCGATCAATTTAGTCCCTAATAAATCAAGCTTTACTTTAGTATATTATCCATAAATAAACAAATAAAAGATGTGAATATAGGTTCAAGAAATTTATTAAGGTTTTTATCAAGTGGAAGAATAAGTAGTTGAGATTTGGCATTGCCAAAAAATTGCATTTTTTTACGTAGTAATTTGGTAAATAGAAGTATAAGAGAAATGTCGTATGGTTAGAATTAGAGATATATTATTAAGTTGAGAAAATGCAATGATGAGCATACAAGTGTTAAGGTTACATATTATACAAAGCATTCAAAGGAAATATATTGAGAGATATTAATACACCAACAAAAGATTAAAAATTGTAAGAATTTGCCTAAGGCAAGGAATGAAAATGCCAAGATCTAGAAGTTCAATTGATAGAAAAAGAGAGATAGGCAAAATGATATGATCAATTGATAGATTCAATAATGATCAAATAATGAAAATATAATGAATGAATACAAAGTAGATGTGCTCAAATATATATGAAATGCATGAAAACTAGGAGTGATGTAGGAGATAACCTATCACCTACACTAGGTATAATCACATGTCCACAAAAGGTTGATCATCCTCCATTGTACAACAAAGTATGTGCAACAATGAGAGGATGATAATGTGACAAGAGCACTAAAGGTGGATCTCACACCTAAAGTGGAATGAGATAACAACTATCACCACCGAAAGTGGAATTCTCCTACATCACGTGCTAAAATGAAGTACAAAATCCTATGTGTCTAAATGACAACCAATGTGCAAATGCATTATCCTAAGTAAACTTAAGTAAAGTGTAATTAGTGAATATTTAGTTACACCAACACCCCTCCTTAAGTGCAACTTAGGGGAATACACTTAAGCTCACAATACTAGATAACAATGTATGATGGGTCCCGACTACTAGGCCATGTTAGGTACCCATGTACAATATGAAAGTGCAAAAGATATGCAATGCAATCTCTCATAAAGATGAGAAAGAGGGAAAACCTCATGGGAAAAACCCTCCCCCAAAAAGAGAGATGAAAAAAAAAGATGCATGGATGGATGGAGTAATCAAGACCCCTCCCCCCCCATTATGACATACATCATGCATATACAATCATGACTCCCCATATAGGAGAGAAGAAGTGGAAGAGAGACCAAGTAGCCCCCCCTCAATATAGAATGTACACCTATGGTAGATGCTTCAAGCTTGATGTAGAAACTACTCCATGAGTGTAGAACAACATTCCTCCCCTTAGGGAGAAACAAATCAAAAGGTGCATAAATTAAGCCTCCCTAATCTGTAGGAAGAAACCTCAAAATGCATGAAAGCTCTAAAACCTACATATCTAAAACCTACTCAAGTGTCTCCATGTCAAATTGAAAGGTGCCTCCTCTAAATCATGTTTACTAGGCCACACTGCTAAAAAAGACAAGTCATGATCAAATGAGGATTAATGTAGAACATGTGTCAAAGACTCAAGTATCTCCTTTGAAGATAAAGTGACCTCCTCCAAATGTTGTATCAAAGTATCCACCATCATGTCAACCTCAAAAGAATGATCAAGTAGAGAATGAAGATGAGGGTCAACATGTTCCCTCGCAACAACTGAAGAAGGATCATCTTCACCAAAGAGAAGATGAATATCATCAATAGTGTCTCCCAAATCTATAATCAATTTCTCCATAAACAAACCGGATATGCTTTTAAAGTAGGCATCCCATGTAACTAAGTATGGAAGAAAATGAATATCTTGTTGAACTGAATCACCTAAACCCATGGCTGTATGAATGCAAGTACCATCAAGAACAATAGTAGATGTAATATCAATATGAGGAGAATAAATGGATAGCTCAAGAACTTGATCACATGTGAGAATACCCAAGTTTAAGTAGCCAACATTCTCCTCAAAATCTGAATCAACACTGGAAGTATGCTCAAAATTTATTGAAGAATCATAGTCATCATCATGAGAAAAGTCTACAAAGTAGTATAACTGAGATTCATGATCAATAACCCTTGTGGCAATGATATATCTACTCTCCAAGTCTTTGATAATAAATAAATCATGCATGAATTCCACAGCCCTCCTTGGTGCCCCATTAGTGAGGTGATAGATGGAAAGGAGATTATGAGTTAGGTGGGGTACACACAACACATCTTTGAAGGTTTCATCCCCCTTATCAATAGTTCCTTCCGCAATAAAATTCATGTAAGTATGATTGCCTGTCAAAATTGGTCACATGTGACAAGGATCAAATGAAAAAAACATGGACTATGAAGATGCCATATGATGAGAAGTCCCTGAATCTAGAATCCATCTCCTTGAATCATGACTTGAGGTAGCAATTAAAGCTTGACCTTTTTCCTTATCATTTTTGTGATCCTTTCCTTTATTAAAATTTGAATGTGAAGAAGAGGATGAAGTAGTAATTCTTGAAGGTAGACTTATTTGATTCTACCTAAGAAGATGCTTGAGTTCATCTATTTCCTTCTTTTAGCAATGATGTTCTTCATGTCCATTCTTCTTGCAATATGCACAAGTAAGAAACTCATTCTTGGATTATTTCCCCTTATTATGGAAGTTTTTGTGTGGTGAGAAGGTTGAGTGTTCTGTCTCTTGTTGTGTCTTTTGTTTCCAAGGTTTCTACTTCTTGTTTCCATGATTCCCTTGATTAGCCACCAATTCCTTAGACTTTGAAGACTTGAGAATCCCCATGATCATCAAGTTTGATTGTTCTACCATCAACATATATGTGAAGGCATCAAATGAAGGCACGGTATATGAAGAACCCAAAGTCAAGTTGTGGGTATTGAAGCTAGAAACAAATACTGCATACTCTGGTGGAAGTTTTCTCATCAAATTGTGGATCAATTTTTGATCCTCTATGTTAATTCCACACTCAACCATTGTCCTTAGCTCATGTTCCTTCGTGATATAGTATTGGATTGTGTCAAAATCCTTACAATCCAATTTTCTTCATCAAGTTCAAAACCCCTAGCTTTGTCAACTTTACTATACAAGCTAGCAAACTTATCCCAAGCTTCCTTGACAATTTTACAATTTTCAATATGGAAGACAAAATCATCATGTGCATACTTCCCCAAAGTACCAATAGTAATTTTATTATTATGAATTTATTCTTTTATATCATGAGAATCAGATGGTACAACCATGGTTCCATTAATATAGCTAATGAAACCTTTTTCCATCATTTTACTCCATGTTTTAATTTTTCATGTAGCATAATTATGTGGAGTTAAAACTAGAAATCTAGGAGAACCCATGATGCAAAATAAGAAAAAATACAAGAGAAAGAGAAGCAAAATCACTCAAGACACCCCCCCAAATTCACTCAATAAAAGAACCCCCCCAAAATAGATGATTTTGGCACTTTATATATAGTGTGTGTACAATTGCCACTTGCCAAAATGGGACAAAGTAGATTTTTCATTTTGATGATTAAAACAACAAATATGAAGCTAAAGAAGACTCAACAAAATAAGATACAAGATCACTCAAGGATCTAATTAATTACAAGTGCCAAAATAGGCCAAAATAGACCAAATGATGAAAGTGATATTTTATCCCAAATAAGCCTATAATATGATAGAAAATATGGAAAGCTCTCAAAAAATCATGCACTTTAAAAAAAATGCACTTGAAAATGTGTCCATATGAGCTTGAACAAAGTCTTTATAGTTGCAAAAATAGGGATTAGACAGGTACAATCACCCAAAACTAAAATTTCTGCAAAATTCGTCCACCAAAACCAAAAAATAGCTGCACCAATGAAAAATTTAGGAGATTCTACCCAAAAAAAAACAATGCACTGAAAAAGGAGCCTAGATGACCAAGTTATGGCCTCTCAAAGTTGGACTGCTAAATCAAAACTACATATGGTGAGGGGTCCAAAAATTTGAAAAACTGATGACATCAGCAAAACTCTGGGGCTAAATTAAATGACCATCAAAGCAAAACAAAAATGCTCAGGAATGAGGATTAAACAATCGTCTAATTTAATATAGCAAAATGATGATACAAACTTGAGCTTAAATTTGACAATCAAATGACCGTCAATGCAAAAAAGAAAACAAAGCCCATTGATGGCTATACAAGTGTCAAATCAAGATAGCTAAATCTAGCGAAAATGTAATTTATTTTAAAATATCAATTTGGGCATCAGATGTCTGCAATGTTGATGTGATCAAGGGGCTCAAGATCGATAAAGGTGCTCCAAATGTGGTATATCTCATGAACAAGCTCATGTTTAATGTCTCAGCTCGGTGATCTCAGTGCTGGAAGGAGCCACAAGCTAGATGGAACCGACTCAGCTTGGAGAAAATCGGAGTGGATTGGAGCCCATGCAATGTTGAACTAGCTCACTGAGCTGATTGGATTTGAGTTATGCAATGTAGGGTGAGCAATGGCTTTGTTGGTGCTTGCAATGTAACGCAACAATCTAATGTAGAGTCTAGTGAAAATTGGTTGAGCTCAAAAGTTGCAATGGATCATGCAATCTGGGATGTTGAATTCTCAATGTCGCTCGATGTAAATCATTATACATCAGAGGCAAGTAGATGTCATTGTGGTTTTGACTATCGGAGTTGCCACTTGATCATTATTGAGCTTAGATGACCTGACAACTCTCTGTGACATGCAGAGCAGAACTTTCAGTGGATTTATCCCACATGCACAAGAGAAGGGTGTTCTTCAGTTTTTAGAATATGAATTTCGCAAAGTGTAACTCAGCTTGAGGGCTGCCATATGGTATGCAAATCGCCGATGTGAGATTTTTAGATGCTTGTTGGATGTTTGGCAAGTGTGATCAGCAGGCAGGGGTTAATTTTAGGTGCACGCTTTGTGACCGACGCCTCTTAGAAATAGTGTGGATCCTAGGGATATATGACTGCCTGTGTGGATTCAATTTTGCTCTACAGTCACTAACATGAAAAACATAGAAAATGGAATTTTTTTTTTCTGAAAATATTACCAAATTTGTAGATTGGGCTGCCCAAGCTCGATTTGCAAAAGAAATTTGCCCTGAATTTGAATTTTGCCCAATATAGTAAAATTTGTAGTCAAAATTCACCGACAGCTACCCAGACGCAATGGCAAGGTCATATCTTTTTCTAGACACTTCCAATAACTATTGCACCTCCATATTTGAATTGTGGCTCTCCAAAATATGAGACAAATGATCTTTGATGGCTATGCAATGAAATATTTTATGATTTTCATACCATGTAAGAATTTGCCTAAGGAAAAGAATGAAAATGCCATGATCTAGAAGATCAATTGATAACACAAGAGAGATAGGAAAAATGATTCATTCAATTGATTGATTTAATAATGATCAAATAATAAAAATACAATGAATGGATACAAAGTAGATGTGCATGAATATATAGGCAATGC
Source organism: Chamaecyparis obtusa (assembly GCA_027943335.1). NCBI lineage: Eukaryota > Viridiplantae > Streptophyta > Pinopsida > Cupressales > Cupressaceae > Chamaecyparis > Chamaecyparis obtusa. The sequence goes on along the minus strand of BSBK01003245.1, from coordinate 755,008 downwards.
ATGATAACAAGGAGTGATGCAAGAGATAACCTATCACCTACACTAGGTGTAATCACATGTCCACTAAAGGTGGATCATCCTCCATTGTTCAATAAAGTATGTGCAACATTTGCAACAATGAGATGATTATAATGTGATAAGAGCACTAAAGGTGGATCTCACACCTAAAGTGGAATGATAACAACTATCACCACCTAAAGTGAAATTCTCCTACACAATGTGCTAAAATAAAGTTCAAACTCCTATGTGTCTACATGACAATTAATGTACAAATGCATTATCCTAAGTAAACTTAAGTAAAGTGTAATTAGTGAATATTTAATTACACCAACAATAATTATACGGAGCGTGCAAATAAAAAGAGAAAACTTTAGAGTACAAGATTTGAGATTCAGTAGATCAAGCAAAATACTAAAGAAATTCCCAATAATTCTTCTGAACTTGATTACTTGAGTATGGAATTTTAATTACAATTGATATTTTAGGTTTGTGTGACTATTGTGGGGAATTTGTTAAAGGAAATACAATAGAAAAAGCTTATATATATCATAACAATTTGAAGGGATAGAAGAAATATTATACCAAAGATTGTATTAAAGATATGAAATAAGAGTTATGTTAAATATTTGATTAGGGGAAAAATAAAATAATTGATGATTTTATAAGGATGTCTAAAACTAAGGTAGAACTTTATAATTTCTTTTTAGTTGAAAGTCTTCAATGTAAATGAGAGGCTCATTTTTCAGTTGTCTAGTGTAGTGGTGGAGCTTCATAGGCCTAAATACATCTTGTATTAATACAATTTTTTTTTGGTTGTATTTTGTATATATTTTTCAAGAGTTCCCATTTTCTAATATTATAGTTGCATATTTATTGTTGTAGTTTTAAATATTAATTTTAAGTACAACCAACAATCATTTGGTTATGTATTATCACATATGTATCCAGATGTTATGGTTTGAACTTAAAGTCTAACAAGCATCTTGAACATGTTCAACTCTTTAGTTTATATTAAATGCTTATTTATAAAGTGTATCATAATTTTAATTTAAAATGACACATTAATTGCATTGTGGACCAAAATAGTTAAACTTGTGTCACGTTAGGAGGTTACTATTTAATTATTGGCCCTAGGAGGGTTCATGTGAGGATCCATATTGAGTTTTGAGACTCATATCTTGATGTAACTGAAGCTTAAATATTTCCACAAGATGTGCCCAACTCCAAGGTTGACAAAACATGTTTAAAACTATTCAATACAATTTTTTTGATCTTTATTCCATGTACCTAAGGTGATTTACTACGTTTTTGCATTGGGAACTATCTTTATACTTCTTTTCTTCCTATAAGAAGGTGGATGGATTTTATTTTAGGATACCAAGTAACAATTGAGACAATCAATTATTAATCTGTTCTCTAAATTTTATGTTATATGATGTTAAATTATTGTGATTATTTTTTATGTATTTATTTTTTGTGTCATGATTAAATCACACATACCTTAGTTATTTGCCACTTGGATTTGACTATTATTTTATATTAGGATAAGTACATGGTCATAAGGTGATCTTGTAGTCACAAGTTTCTCCCTTTGGTCTAATTTTTTTTTTTTTTTTTCAAAATTTATCTTCTAACTTCCTTTTATGACTTCTCTTCAACTCCCTTTTATGACTGCACTTTGATTCAACTAAAGACTCTTTTAACATGTTTTTTAATGTTTTGTGCTGGTATTTAAATACATTCAATGCATTTATTCTAATAATCTCTTTCATGTACTAATCTTTTGAATAAGACAAACATTTTAGAGGTGAATCCATAATGACATATTTCAATTTGATGCAATAAAAAGACTATAGAATTCACATCTTAGATACTTGCTTCATGTTTCAACAATGTTCAATTTTAAGGGATTAATCATGGTGCAATCTTGTGACTTGATTATAGAGAAACCTAACATTATCGACTTTGCTAGCCAACACTTTTGGAAAAGATAAAGTAGAAGACTTTGTATAAACAAAGTTGTAGGATAAAACTCTACATACTATTGGGATGAGTTTGGAGCACAAGTATACATCCATAGTTGCAAGTTCATCTTAGACATGAGAGCTTGTCCTCTAATAGGGTATAGATCCAACAAATAATTCTACACAACTTCATTAACATAAAAAAACTATTTCTATATTTGAGAACATATGAATTGCATAATCTTATCCATTTAAAATTACTTTCAGATAATTGAACTAAATATCATCCTACATTTTATTCAATTTCTAAAATATGTTGTCCAATTTATATTCTAAATTATATAGATTTACACTAATTATACTCATTTAAATAAACATTTTTTTATAGACTCCACATGACCAACTAGTCTAAGAAAATATTATTTTCCCTTTCAAATATCTACTCTTTGTACATCTATGTATTCTCTATTTCTCTACATATACAACAAGAAACACATTGCATTAGGTTCGTGCAATATTATGATGAGTGCAATGAATTTTATTATGCCTAATAAATTGAGTGATGTTATAAATATCATTTAAGGAAACAAAATAAATTTAAAGTTAATTTTATCAAGGTAAAAATTTAATTTCATATTAACTTACCTTGTCACATAGAAAATAACTACTATGATGTACATAATAGTGCTCATGTAATTATAATCATCAATAAACTTGAAATTTGATTTAATGAATTAAATGTATTGGTTTAGACGCCTGCTTTACCAAAAACAAAAGGATATTTTTTCTTACCTTCTATTCTCATTAGCCTCAACATGAACTAATAGAAGGAAAGATAGATGACATTTTTACAATTATTTAAAAAAGAAAATTAAATGTAGATAATAGGATTGATGTTCAAAATTTTAATTCTATTTGCTCATTGGCTAGAATAATAATAGAAATTGAATGAATTTGACGCATTAGTATAGGAACTAAAAATATATAATTAATCCATTAAATTTATACATCGTTGATGATTGCTTTTTTTGATGTTCTATATTAGTCACATTACTTATTGGTAGCTACTCTTAGTGACATAGTAAATGACTTTCTCTACTCTGTTTGTTTTGGTAATATGTACAAAGACAAATGTTGGTAGCAACAAGGAACTTGTGCATAAAATTTGTGTTCATCTTATTTTCAATCGATATGGTCTAATTGAATGCTTTTTTTTGTTTTGTTTTTCTTACAAGTGTGTTTAGATAGGTTCCAAATTTGCTGCTCAAGTTTTTCAATTCCATGTAATGATTGATTGTTGCTAATATTGATTAAAGAGATATTGTCAAATGAAAATTAAAACTCTAACTATGATATAATTTAATAATTATATTTGAATTTGAATCCATTTAACTTTAAAATTATAAAAGATATTTAAATTGATAAATTTAATAACATAGTTATTCATTATCTTTTATAAAATATTATTTTAATTTTCAACACATTCTAAACTAATAAATAAATTTTATTTATATTATTAATTATTTTAATCACAATCTTTAATATTTCATATTTTCATACATTTAAAATTATCTCAAATATCATTAAATGATCTACAATCTTTTAAATAAATTGCACGATTACGTTTTCTTATAGTCAAAATAAAAAACGTTAAAAAGATTTCATAAAATATAGATTGCAAATTTTTTTCCAACTATCCGAGTCCACGTCTCATTGATTCATTTGGCCTTGTGTACCAGGAACTAATAATATGAAATAGAGCAAATCTTCTTTTCGAGGGGGTTTCAGAGGATTGTTCTTCGATAAATTAATGATGGCAAAATTGTTATGGATCACTAGCATATTGTTATATGCAAATCTCGAATCTCATCTCTTATATGCACAGGTCCTGCGCTTCCCGTCCGAAAAGCCAAAGCCATTCAATTCAGAATACTATAGACCTCTAATAGGAATTGTGAGTCATCCAGGGGACGGAGCGAATGGAAAGCTGAGCAAGGCAGCTAATGCGTCGTACATAGCTGCTTCGTACGTCAAATTTGTCGAATCTGGAGGTGCCAGGGTTGTTCCTCTCATATATAACGAAAGTCCAGAAATTCTAGAACAGGTTGGCTTTTTATTCAGTCCTCTTGATTTTATCCTCATTCATACTGAAATGAATTGAAAGCCCTGTCTTAGATTCTTATGATTAATTATTTATTTATTCAAGAGCGACTAGTTTACAGCGTACAGTTCTGTTGGATACTTCTGGAATCTATTGAATAAGTTAGTGCGAGACTTATCTTTACTGTTTGCATAGCGAGGGTCAAGAAAATCGAAGCTAATGGTTTGCATACATTTTTATAGAGCTTTACTTTGAACTGTAAACTGAGATGATTTTCAAGGTGGAATTTTGATTTCGCACTGCTTTATATTGAAATTAGACTTTTGCATAGTTTTCAGCTTCATCTAGACCGATTTAGGATACTAAAATTAGGGACTTTTGCATTAGTTTTTAACTCTATCCAGACCGATTGAGATTGTTGAATGTATGATGAGCTTTGTCAAAGGGTCTAAATCGAAGAGAATTTGAACAATGCATAAGCAAATGTGTGAATCTCCCTTGTTCCACGAAGGAGTTACATGTGCCATTATATGTTTTTGCTAGTGTGAATGAGTAAAAGTTGATTCACATCTGCCATGAGAAGTGTTTGCTAATGGAATGAGAGAAATTTGATTGGACCCAAGTGTGTTAAGGTTTTCATCTGATCACACAATATCCCATGTCTCCATGTGGCTGCTTAAGTAGTAAAAGTGTCTCTATATAATTTTTTAATTAGCACAAAAGGATAATTTGGAATATTTTCCTATTTTCATGGAGCAGCTGCTGCTTAACAATTGAAAATAACCCGTTAAAAGAAGGTGGGACTGAAATTAAGCAGCAACTGCATACTAAAAAAAGACCAGATGTCTTCAAAAATTTTCTTCCCCCAACTTTCACATTTCCCTCCATCTTTCTCCCTCCAATATTTATGTGCATATATTATTATAAATAAAAATAATTTACCCTTCATATTTCACCATCCGTGCGTGCTGCAGACTTGCTGGAAAATATTTTAGAGACTCTAAATTTGGAGGCATGTAGTTCTCATGTTTTTGGGCATTCATCTGTTTTAATTTTTTCAATATTTTTGTAAGAATTTGCCTAAGGCAAAAAATGAACGCCAAGATCTAGAAGCTCAAGAGATAGCACAAGAGAGACAAAATATGATATGATCAAATGATCAAATAATTATGAATAATAGATTGATTGATTGATACAATGTAGGAATGCCTCAATATATAGGCAATGCATGATAACTAAAAGATATGCAAGTGATAAGCTATCAACTAGACATGGTGGAATCACATGTCCACCAAAGGTGGATCATCCTCCATTGTACATCAAAGTATGTGCAACATGTGCAACAATGAGAGGATGATAATGTGATAAGAGCACTAAAGGTGGATCTCACACACAAAGATGTATGTGATGACAACTATTACACCTAAAGTGGAAATTCTTCTAACCATGTGCTAAAATGAAATGCAAACTCCTAGTTGTCACAATGACAACTAATATGCAAATGCATTATCCTAAGTAAACTTAAGTAAAGTGTAATTAGTAATATTTAATTACACCAACACCCCCCCTTAAGTGCAACTTAGGGGAATGCACTTAAGCTCACAATGCAAGATGGGTCCCAGCTACTAAGCCATGTTAGGTATCCATGTACAATATGCAAGAACAATACAATCTCTCATAAAGTGGAGAAAGAGGGAAAACCTCATGGGAAAAATTCTCCCCCCAAAAGAGAGATGAATACAATAATAGAATATGAGAGAGAAGACCTTATGTGAGGAAAATATCCCCCCTATAAGAGAGAAGAAGTGGAAGAGAGACCAAGTAGCCCCCCCCAATGTAGAATGAACACCAATGGTAGATGCTCCAGGCTCGATGTAGAAACTGCTCCATGAGTGTAGAACAACATTCCTCCCCTTAGGAAAAAATAAGACCAAAGGTGTATAGATGAATCCTCCTCCCAAATCTATAGGAAGAAACCTCAAAATGTATGGAATCTCTGAAACCTGCTCAAGTGTCCCCATATCAAAGCTGAAAGGTGCCTCCTCCTATCATGTCCCCATTTTGGCTGACATCGTTTGGCATGATGGATTTGCCTATCATCGACTCTCGTAGGCAAATGGTTTGGAGAGGGTCATTATGTTGATCATTTGATTGCATATTGCTGACAGAGCCTACATTCGGTAGAGCCTACATCCAGTTTGGGCCTACATGCAGTTGTAGTGGAGCCTACATCCAGAGTGAGCCTACATCCAGTTTGAGCCTACATCCAGTTGTAGTAGAGCCTACGTTCAGTCTTGAGCCTACGTTCAGTCGTAGTTGGGCCTACATTCAGTTATGAGACATTTGGGCCTACATTGTTATAATTTTGAGTTGAGAAATGTACTTTATTATTATAATGTTATTTTATTATAAAGTACATTATAATTGGATGTTTCTAGAAGTTCTAGCAACTTCTCAAGGAAAAGAATAAATAGAGGGCTTGGGCTTTCATTTGGACATGCTTGGATTTGGGATTTCTTCTACTTCTTCCATTGTGGAGCAATTTGTAGTCTTTTGGTCTGCAAATATCATTTGATCTTTGGGAACGATAACTCCCCTAGATTGGCATAACTGAGGTAGTGAAATATCTACTTAAGGGTTGCATTATTGGAGTTGGTACTCAACCAATTCATGTTGGACTTCATTGTGAATTGATGTAAGGGTTTGCAATTATTTTCTGCAGGAGCCGTACATGTACGGCCTGGTACGGCCCAGCACCAGCACAACAGTCATCAGCAAATTGGGGTACGGTTGGGGTGCAAATTGAAGTATTTCCATCAGCGTCTCAGTCAGGCAATAAGGATCGATTCCTAGGTTCTTTCTATGAGTTTGAATGTTGAGAAAATTGTATGAATTTGTGTGTTCAGATATTGTAATTGCAGTCCTTCCTAGTCTCTGTTATTATCATTGTAACTGGGTTATCATAGAGTTATAGAACACTGTATTGGGAAAGGGAGTGCATTGTTTGGGTACTGGCATTGCCATAATCTCTGTTATGTAATAGTCCTTATGTGTGCTCAGGGAACAGTCCATTATAACCAGTCATTGCTACACTTTGTAATCAGTTTAGTATTGATCACAATGCAAGTGACCTCGCTGATAGTTCATTATCTTGAAGTCTGAATGTTGTCACAGTCATTCATAATCTAAAAACAGTCAATTGGTAATCCGACATTGCTAGCTGGGTTGATATAGTTGCATTTCATTTGTTGTCATAAATCAATAATCATTTGAATAGTGTGTATTAGTCCTAAATTGCAATCAGATTTGAGAAGTTTATGATATATTGGCTTTGCATTGTCACTTCTTATATTGGTATTGTTATCACAATTGAAAAATTGGTGCCCAAAGCAATAATCAGAAACACATCATTACAAGCAAAACCGTTCAGTGCATGCCAAGTGTTTGACGAATTGCCACAGTTCAGATTTGGGGGTTTTCGTGATCCTACTAGAAGGGGTCATTACAGTGGTATCAGAGTGGTTTTCTTGCCATCCTGTTGGGTAAGAACCGTCTTTGCATGAGTGACCAGCACTTGATTGATTTCAGTATGGACAGGAATAGTACAGAGTTTCAGAGGACACGATCATGGGCAACAGATAGACACAGTAGAAATGATGGTTATTCAGACATTCGAGATGAACTTAAGAGAATAGACCAGAACTTGTCTGAACAGTGGAATAAGCACCACCGTGTGATGAATGATATACTGTCCGACCCAGCCAAGGTGAATAAGTTGTCAAGTTTTTTATTTGGCAGATCTTCTCGCAGGAGAGATAACATAAGATCGGCTGACACAGTTACCAGAAACCTTCATGAGGATTTTGAGGAACAAGTTAGTATTCCGACAGATGTTTCAGTTTCTACTCAGCCACAGGAGGAAGTGGTGAAGGACACTATGCGGATTGATAGTAACTGTCAACTTGGTACTCAAGTTGAGACAGTTGTATACAGGTTGCTTGAGGATGATGTCACAGGTGCTCAGAATAGTAACTACAGCACAATGGATTCAGATGATGATTGTGAGGAGGTTGTTGTGCATGATGATGAGATACATATCAGCGATGAGCAGACATTGAGTATTCATGACTTTGCTGATAGAGAGTATCAGGCACAGTTAGACGCTACATCACACGAGGTTGAGGCACATAGCACTTCACATGTTTTGTCTAGTCAGCTTAGGGTAAGCGAGGATGGGATTGTGGCTTCATTATCTCATCATGACAGGATGTGGGAGATGATGGAGGATCATATCCGGATGATTCAGTCACAGAGTAGACATAAGGGAGGACAGGCGCAGACCTCTTGTATTGACTTACAGGCGATTAGGGAAGGAATGGGAACGATGAAGATGAGTTATTTACATCTTCTTTCGGACCGTGACCATCTTCTTACCCTTGCCGGAGACTATTCAGACGCCTTGAGGAGGAAGGAGGAGGAAGCTGTCAGGCTTTCTCGTGAGCTAGAGGATACCCGAGCCTTTTTGTTGAGTACTCCATTGGCATTACAGGACTCGGAGAGACATGCTGATTTGATACAGGGAGATATCACAAGCACACCGGATTGTGTGATTGGCTCTGATAGTGGTTATGGTACAGTTGATCCTGATGATGTTACAGTAGTTGAGGATATTGTCACATTTGAGGATAGTACAGTTGATCAGAGTGGTGCAGCAGAGAGACATGTGGACGAGCTTTGTCTTGAGGTGAGTTCAGTTCAGGAGTTAGCGCATATGGCAGGGACTCAGCTTTCTTTTACAGTCAGATCACATGTGGTGGATGATAGTTGTGAGAGTACACCTTGCATTCATATCCAGGATTTGGGTACAGTAGATAGGTGCGTGAAGTCAGTTGGTATTGTTCACATTACTCAGGTGAGGAGTTTACTTGAGTTGCCAGTTGATTTCTGTTCATGGATTAGATGTTGGGATCCTTATCTTAGTACTTGGGATTGTTTTGACCGGAGATATCTATCATTCTTTGGTAGTAGTATCTGTTGCACTATCATGGACTTGATTAGTAGTTTACCAAGTGTAGTTCTCATCCATGCCGGCAGCTTGTCTAATGCTAGAATTAGTTTTTATACACCTGTGTTGGGCATTGTTCATGTATCTAGTCGACCATTCTTGTTGGAATGGGTTGATGATCTCTCAGACATGATAGAGTTTATAGAAGAGTCCCAGGATCTGATTATTACAGATGACACCCAGGAGTATGCTGTGGACAGTTTTGAGGACTTAGCTTCCTCGACAGATTCTTTTGTTACAGCGGAGTACAGTGATGCTACAGTTTTTGATACTCCATATGATGATGTGAGCTTTGGAGTTGACTTGCAGAGTATGGATGGTAGTACTCCAGAGATCAGTGATTTTGAGTCTACTCTTTTGGACAGTGCATTAGAGGAGGATTGTAGGAGACAGTCTAGCCAGGGCCATCATGTGGTTAGTTAGCTGAGAGTTAGTGAGCGTGACATTTTTGCCGCTTGCGAGCATTTCGATGCTGCTCGTCAGTTGTTAGCAGTTTATGGATGGGGTTCTCCTACTAGTGATGAGCAAGGAGGCAGTTATCTTTCCTTGATAGAGATCCACTTTTTATGGGAGGCTATCCGGATTCTGAGATAGAATTATATGCAGTTGGTAGCCGACAGAGATTATCTTATGGAGTGGGGCAGTACAGCATATGACGCATTATTGGTCAAGGAAGATGAGGTGAGTGAGCTTACTCAGCAGCTCGAGGTGACTTCTGAGTTTCTTGAGAGTACACAGTTGGCTTTCGAGGAGTCACAGTTTCATTTGGCTGAGGTGACCATGGAGTTAGAGCGACTTCAGTCTTTACCAGATTCTGTACAGTCACAGACCGTGGTGTCTGGTGATCCGAGGATGTCCATGGTCAAGGTTGATAGAGGCAGTAGAGATGAGGATATATCTGTCCTCGATACTAGTATTGGCATGTTTGGTTCGTTTCCACTGGAGGCAGGTTCAGTTGAGTTGGGTGCTGCAGCTGAGCATTGTGGTATGTTTGACTTGGTGGTGGTCTCTACTACTGATGGCACAGAGACTAGTGATGTTGTACTAGAGATCATGTTTGATGTTGATAAGCTAGTAGTTGGCATGGTTCCTGCTAGTGATGCTACTCCCTTGGCGGTGTCTTCAGAGGTAGTAGTTAGTTTCGGCTTGGTTAGTGATCGGTTGCAGTTAGTTTCATCTGGATTGCAGTTTGAGCCACTGACTGATATTGGCGCATTCTATCGGCATTACATTGTGAGGTATGCTCATTAGTTTACCTTTGATGACCATGTTGATGAGATGATGTTACGTAGATATACTTTGGTCCCTAGTGCTTGTCATCAGTTATGGGATGGTTTGACGCCACGGGATGAGAGTTGTGATGAGCATGACATGGTGATAGGTTCTGTGGTTGACATCTTGATAGTGCATGACTTAGAGCAGGAGTTTGGGAGTGATACCTCAGCGGTTGTTGTTATTGATTCTACTCCTTGGGCTATGTCATCTCCTGACTTAGTTGGTGATCAGTTGCAGTGGGTTGTATCACCTGTGCATGGTGAAATGTTGATTGAGGTTGGTCCTTTTTATCAGCACTATACTGCGGGGTATGTACATCAGTTAGCATTTGATCCATGTGTTGAGCAGTTGATGGCCGTCATATTTGGTTTGGCTTCTAGTTCTTGCTATCTATCATGTGATGATTATTCGCCATCAGCAGTACATGGTAGTTATAGTTATGAGACAGTGGTCGGTGAGTTGCAGAGTTGTTTTCACTACAGGAGTTGTACAGTGTGTGGATTTTCCGTACTTAGCGCAGTTTCATTCGGGAGTATTCACCATTGTTGCAGAGTTGGATTGTGCGCTCTGTGTAGTCCAGTGGGATGTGTTGGTGATATTTACTATGTTGGCAGTTTGAGTTGTCCTCTCTACTTGGGTTCTGATATTTCAAGAGTTTGTTTCTCGTGGGTTCCTGACTCTGGTAGTTGTGATGTTGGAATTTGGTTGAGTTGTATTTGCCAGTTTGATTATGGATTCCTCTTGATTATATTTCAGAGAATATTGCAGGAGCTTGCGTTGATTGACAGCAGTTTAGATCATGACTACATTTGGGATCCAGGTGGATTGATTGGTTGTTTGTTTAGCCATTGCTTGGGGACAAACAATTTTAGGAAGGGCGGACTGTCATGTCCCCATTTTGGCTGACATTGTTTGGCATGACGGATTTGCCTATCATCGACTCTCGTAGGCAAATGGTTTGGAGAGAGGGTCATTATGTTGATCATTTGATTGCATATTGCTGACAGAGCCTACATTCGGTAGAGCCTACATCCAGTTTGGGCCTACATGCAGTTGTAGTGGAGCCTACATCCAGAGTGAGCCTACATCCAGTTTGAGCCTACATCCAGTTGTAGTAGAGCCTACGTTCAGTCGTAGTTGGGCCTACATTCAGTTATGAGACATTTGGGCCTACATTCTTATAATTGTGAGTTGAGAAATGTATTTTATTATTATAATGTTATTTTATTATAAAGTACATTATAATTGGATGTTTCTAGAAGTTTTAGCAACTTCTCAAGGAAAAAAATAAATAGAGGGCTGGGGCTTTCATTTGAACATGCTTGGATTTGGGATTTCTTCTACTTCTTCCATTGTGGAGCAATTTTTAGTCTTTTGGTCTGCAAATATCATTTGATCTTTGGGAACGATAACTCCCCTAGATTGACATAACTGAGGTAGTGAAATATCTACTTAAGGGTTGCATTATTGGAGTTGGTACTCAGCCAATTCATGTTGGACTTCATTGAGAATTGATGTAAGGGTTTGCAATTATTTTCTGCAGGAGCCGTACATGTACGGCCTGGTACGGCCCAGCACCAGCATAGCAGTCATCAGCAAATTGGGGTACGGTTGGGGTGCAAATTGAAGTATTTCCATCAGCGTCTCAGTCAGGCAATAAGGATCGATTCCCAGGTTCTTTCTATGAGTTTGAATGTTGAGAAAATTGTATGAATTTGTGTGTTCAGATATTGTAATTGCAGTCCTTCCTAGTCTCTGTTATTATCATTGTAACTGGGTTATCATAGAGTTATAGAACACTGTATTGGGAAAGGCAGTGCATTGTTTGGGTACTGGCATTGCCATAATCTCTGTTATGTAATAGTCCTTATGTGTGCTCAGGGAACAGTCCATTATAACCAGTCATTGCTACACTTTGTAATCAGTTTAGTATTGATCACAATGCAAGTGACCTCGCTGATAGTTCATTATCTTGAAGTTTGAATGTTGTCACAGTCATTCATAATCTGAAAACAGTCAATTGGTAATCCGACATTGCTAGCTGGGTTGATATAGTTGCATTTCATTTGTTGTCATAAATCAATAATCATTTGAATAGTGTGTATTAGTCCTACATTGCAATCAGATTTGAGAAGTTTATGATATATTGGCTTTGCATTGTCACTTCTTATATTGGTATTGTTATCTCAATTGAAAAATTGGTGCCCAAAGCAATAATCACATTGAAACACATCATTACAAGCAAAACCGTTCAGTGCATGCCAAGTGTTTGACAAATTGCCACAGTTCAGATTTGGGGGTTTTCGTGATCCTACTAGAAGGGGTCATTATACCTCCAAATCATGTGTACTAAGACACTCTGTTGAAAAAGACAAATCGGGATCAACTAAGGATGAATGTAGAACATGTACCAAAGATCCAAGTATCTCCTTTGAAGAGAAAGTGACCTCCTACAACTACTGTATCAAAGTATCCACAATCATGTCACCCTCGAAAGAATGATCAAGTAGAGAATGAAGATGAGGGTCAGCATGCTCCCTCGCAACAACTGAAGAAGGATCATCCTCAACAAAGAGAAGATGAATGTCATCAATGAAGTCTCCCAAATCTGAAATGTAGGACTCCACAAACAAACCTACAATGTCTGTCAAGTAGTCATCCCGTGGAACCAAGTCTGGAAGATAATGAATATCCTACTGCACTGAATCACCTGAACCCATGTCTGTGTGAATGCAAGCATCATCAGGAGCAAGAGTAGAAGTAGTCTCAATAGGAGGAGATAAAATGGGAGGCTCAAGAACTTGATCATGAGTGAGAACACCCAAGTTCAAGTAGCCAAAACTCTCCTCAAAATCTGAATCATCACTGTAATCGTGATCATATGCTGAAGAATCACTGTCTCAAGAATCACTGTCATCAAGAGGAACAAAATCTGTAAAGGAGTACAATCGAGAAGAGTGATCCAATATCCCAGTAGCAATAACTGCTCCACTCTCCAAGTCCTTGATGAAAACTGAATCAGGTGTAAATTCCACAGTCTTCTTTGTAGCACCATTTGTGATTTGATAGATAGAAAGAAGGTTATTGGTCAAGTGTGGAACACACAACACATCATTGAAGTGTCCCTCCCTAACATCAATACTTCCTTTCCCAATCACATTCATGTAAGTGTGATTGCCCATCAAAATAGGTGGACCTTTGCAAGGTTCAAATGATGAAAACATGGACTGTGAAGAAGCCATATGATGAGAAGCCCCTGAATCTAGAAGCCATCTACCTGAATTGGGACTTGAAGAAGCATACAAAGCTTGTCCTTTTTGAGTGACAAATGCGTGACCCTTTCCTTTATCTTTTTCTGAATTTGGTGAAGAAGAGGTTGAGGTAGACATCCTGGAAGGCAAATTGATGTTGTTCTTGGCAAGAAGATTCTTCAATTCATCAATGTCTTTCTTATAACAAAAGTGTTCTTCATGTCCATCCTTTTTGCAATATGCACAAAACCGCTTCTCCTTATTTGAAGATTCACCCTTTTGAGGTGATGTAGAGGTGTCATGTTGTGTGGAAGTTGTTTTTGCACCTTCTTGTTGAGATTTAGACTTCCAATTCTTCTTCTTCTTTTGACTTTGATTGCCTTGAATCTCATGATTAGCCACCAATGCCCTTGAAGTTGAAGACTTGAGAATCCCCATACTCATCAATTTTTCTTGTTCTAAGACCAACATTTCTAAAAATGACTCAAATGAAGGCTTAATGAAGGCACTACCCATGGTCAACTTGTGAGTATTGTAACTTGAAACAAAAGCTGCATATTCGGGAGGAAGATGTTTCAACAAGTGACTAACTTCGCATCCTTTATGGGATTACCACAATCATCAAGTTGTGCTCTATAGTCATTGACTTTGTTGAGATAATCTTGGATTGTGTCAAAGTTCTTGGGCTCTAATTTGAGGAGATCAGTCTCAATTTTGAATCCCATTTCTTCATCCACTTTACCAAACAATTCTGCAAGTTTATCCCAAGCTTCTTTAGCATTGTTTATGGTTTTGATGTGATACATGACAGCTTCAGAAATATTCTCTCTCAAGACTCCTAAAGCTTTAAAGTTTTTGCATGACCAATTATCTATTGCAGCAGTATCATCATCAGTGGTTTTTTTAATTGTACCATCCACATAAGGATATAGACCTCTAACCATTAACTTGCTCCATACATTATCTTTCCATGTAGCATAGTTATGTGGAGTTAATTTTGCAATAGAACCCATGATGCAAAATGAAAAGAGCACAGGAAAGAGAGAGACACCAACACACAGGACACCCCCCCAATTCACTCAATCAAAGAACCCGCCCCCCCCCCCCCCAAATGATGATTTTGACACTTTATAGCTAGTGCGTGTACAATTGCCACTTGACAAAATGGATCAAAGTGGACTTCTAATTTTGATGTTTACAACAGAAAATATGAAGCTATAGTAAAATCAAGAAGATAAGACACAAGATCCCTCAAGGATCTAATCAATTACAAGTGCCACAATAGGCCAAAATAGACCATATTCTGAAAGTACTATGTCCACACAAAATTTCTCCAAACTGATACCAGATCTAGAAAGTAGATGAAAAATTATGCACTTTCAAAAAAAATTGCACCTGAAAATGCGTCCGTATGAGCTTGAACGAAGCCTCTGAAGTTGCAAAAATAGGGATCAGACAGGTACAGTCACCAAAAATTGAAATTTCTGCAAAATCTGTGACCCAAAACCAGAAAAGAACACAACCACTGAAAAGTTCAGGAAATTTTAGCCAAAATAAAAAAAAATTGCACCCAATTTGGAGCCCGGATGACCAAGTTATGGCCTCCCAAAGTTGGATTGTCAAATGAAAGCTGCATATGGTGAGGGCTGGAAAATTTTGAAAACAGGCTGATGTCATCAGTTCAGTGTCTTAAATTTGATGGTCAAACGACCATCATGACAGTGCACAAAAGCCTAGAGTTGACGGTCATACGACCGTCAAACTCTACATAATGAGAAGCTGACGGATACAATATCTTAAATTTGATGTCTTGAAGACCATCATGGAAAACCAAAAAATGTCCACAATGATGGTTGGACGGCCGTCAAATTCAACGTATTGAAAACTGTAAAAAAATGCAATTTTTTTTTGAAAAATAGCCTTTTATCCTCACCTGCCACGTGCCGTTTTTCTATTGGTCTAGTTTGTGGCCGGTTGGCAGTGCCACGTGGGCTGCCCGCGTATCCAAGTGCGCTGAGGTGGAGGGGGGCCTGTGCTCGGGGAAGAGCCACCGGCCCTTGTGCCGGTGCCGACGGAAGTGGCAGAGCAGAGGCGCTGGGCGGAGCGGAGGGGGCCGCGTGTGTGGTGGCGCATTGGCAGAGAGGGGATGTGGGACTTTAGTCCCACATTGCCCACAACAAAGGTACTCCAACAATTTATATATGCCTGGGGCCAATTATAAAACAAAAGTGCTCGATCTCCCAGTTAGTTGGAGGTCCGCCGGTTTAGCAGGTTGTGACTTGTATTCTCTGTCTAACATAAAGGTCGTGTATGCCAAAATTTTTGCTACAAAATATATCTTAGATGATAGAAAAATCAGGAGGACCTAGATCCGAAAATTGACAAAATTGCAGATCCGAAATAATAAATGACGGAAATAAAAATATAAATTCAGATCTCAAATGGAAAATTGGTAAAATAATTACCCAATTTGCAGATCGGGCCTTAGAGGTCCGATTTGCAAAAAAAAATTGCCTCAAATTTGACTTTTGCCCAAGCTAGGCAAATTTATAGTCAAAATTTATGGAAACAACCACTCGGATGCAATGGTGAGGTCCGATCTTGCTCAAAACGCTCCCACAAAATGCTGATCCCGGATTTGGTTCGTGGCCCTCCAAAAGTTGAAGCAATCAATTGCTCTCCAACGGCTATGCACTGAAGACTTCTTTGGCTCTGATATCATGTAAGAATTTGCCTAAGGCAAAAAATGAACGCCAAGATCTAAAAGCTCAAGAGATAGCACAAGAGACAAAATATGTAAAACAGTGCGAAACACGCAATGGATTTCAAAGAATTGATTCATTTACAGAATGAGCAAGACGCTCATAAATAATACAAGAGTATTTACAAGAATAGCAAGTTTCTAATAAGAAACTGCTATGAAGATCGAAGACGATCTTGACTAAAATAGAATGTACACTGATTGAGCATTAATACTAAATTTAACATAATTTAATATTCTATTACCCTCCCTTAATGCTCAATCTATTAACTACACCTATAGACCCCCTAAATTTTACAAATTTATCAGGACCAAGGGGCTTGGTGAAGATGTCTGCTGGCTGCTCCGAAGTAGGAACATACAGCAACTGGATGGATCCGTCTTCAACCAGCTGTCGAATATAGTGACAATGTGTTTCCACATGCTTGGTTCTTTCATGGAAGACTGGATTCTTGGCGAGTTTGAGCACTCCTTGATTATCACAGAACAAGGGAGTAGGACCTGCCTGGGGGACATGCATATCCGCAAGCATTCGTCGAAGCCAAACCGCCTCACAAGATGCCTTAACTGCTCCCCGATACTCTGCTTCTATCGAGGAGAGAGCTACTGCCTGCTGCTTCTTACTAGTCCATGTGACAGCACCAGATCCCAAACTAAACACATACCCTGCTGTAGACTTACGATCATCAACCGAACCTGCCCAGTCAGAATCTGTGTAACCACTGAGTATAGGATCAGAACTCCAAGTGTACAGAAGTCCATAATCAGAAGTGCCACTCACATAACGCAGCACACGCTTCGCTGCTAACCAATGATCAACCTTGGGAGCTGTCATGAAGCGTGAAATGTAGCTCACTGCAAAACTGATGTCAAGTCTAGTGGCAGTAAGATAGATGAGGCTGCCCACTAGTTGCCTGAACAGAGTTTCATCCACAACTGGTGAGGATGACCGAGCTGAAAGTTTGAGCCCGGGTTCCATAGGAGTAGAGGCAGGTTTGCAATCCTGCATTCTGAACCTGTCCACAAGGCTTCTGGCATACTTAGACTGAGAGAGAAAGATACTGGTCTCAGTCTGCCAGACTTCAACTCCTAAGCAGTAATGTAGAAGTCCCAAATCTGTCATATCAAAAGTGCGGCACAAATCCTGTTTGATTCCAGTGATCAAATGTGCTGAACTGCCAGTAATGATTAAGTCATCCACATAGACAACCACAAACAGAATATCATTACTAGTATTCTTGATATACAGGTTTGCATCAGATGGACTCCGCTGAAAGCCATGATCTGTCAGGTACTTATCAATTTTCATGTACCAAGCCCGAGGAGCTTGTTTCAGACCATAGAGTGCTTTGACTAATCTACAGACTTTCTGTTCTTGACCAGCAACCTTGAATCCTGGGGGTTGCGTCATGTAGACTTCTTCCTGTAAGTCACCATTCAAAAAGGCACTCTTGACGTCCATCTGATGGACTTTCCAACCGAACTGGGCTGCTAAGGCAAGAACGAGCCGTATGGTACTCATTTTGGCTGTAGGAGCAAAGGTCTCCTCGTAGTCAATGCCTTCTTTCTGTGAGAACCCACGAGCAACAAGACGAGCCTTATACTTGTCTAGGGTTCCATCAGCTTTGTATTTTACTTTGTACACCCATTTGCAGCTAATGGGCTTCTTCCCTGAAGGAAGGTCAGAAAGGACCCAAGTGTGATTCTTCTGAAGACTCTGGAACTCAGCTTCCATAGCCTGTTCCCACTCAGGTATACCTTTAGCCTCTGAGTATGTCTGAGGCTCAAAAACACTGTGTATGTTAGCCATGAGAGCAAAATTGACTGTATGCTGTTGTTTGCTCTTATTACGGGAGGTTCTACCCTCAATGAGCTCAGTATCCCTGAGATCACTAATGGTCTTGGCCCACCATTTAGGCCGGAGAGTAGAAGTACGAACATCTGGAGGAGCTGAAAGAGTCTCAGGATCAGGAACAGGAGCAGCAAGAGGAGAATTGTTCTCCGGAGGGAACTCAGGTAGTGCATCATCGAAAATGGATTCTGCATCATCCCTCCCATCAGGCGAACCTAATGGAATAAGAACACTGTGAGGCTGATCCTCAGAACTCTGCTCAGAAGGAGGAGACTGAAAGAATCCTCTGTCTTCATCAAATACAACATCGCGACTGAAGATAAGACGATCAGTGTCTATATCTATCAGTCTATAGGCCTTATGGTGATCACTGTATCCTGTCATCATGAGTTTCTGACTTTTGGAATCCAACTTGGAGCGCTTAGCATCTGGAATCCAAACATAGGCAACAGAGCCAAAAACCTTCAGGTGACTGATCTGAGGCTTCCGACCAGACCAAACCTCTTCTGGAGTCTTCCCCTTAACAGCCTGAGTAGGAGAGCGGTTAAGAAGGTAGACAGCAGTAAATACTGCTTCAGCCCAATACTTGTTCGGAACACTCCTGTGTTGTAACATAGAGTGAGCCATCTCAACAACCGTACGATTGCGACGCTCGACAACACTGTTTTGCTGAGGAGTGTGGGGTGTAGTCAACTGGCGTTTGATGCCATGGGTATCACAGAAGTTGGAGAATGCAGAAGAACAAAATTCCCCCCTATTATCTGTCCTAAGAGTAATGATACTATGTCTAGACTCTTTTTCAACAAAGGACTTAAACTTCTGAAAGACACTAAATACATCTGATTTATGTTTAAGAAAGTACACCCACATCTTTCTACTAAAATCATCTACAATGAGCAAAAAATATTTGCAACCAGTAACAGAAGAGGTATTCATAGGACCACAAATATCAGCATGAAGTAATTGAAGTACCTTAGATGCACGCCAAGACTGTCCATGTGGGAATGAAGTCCGATGCTGTTTGCCAGCTTGACAGGGGCCACATACTCCAATATGCTGAGTCTGAATATCAGGTAACCCTGAAACAAGTCCCTCCCGAGACAGCTGAGAGAGATACTGAATGTTGAGATGTCCATATCTCTGATGCCACAGAGTGCTGAGAGGAGAAACACGAGCTGCCAGAGCCACTTCAGGAGAATCACCAATGTCAAGAAGCCTATATAGGCCATGATCCTCTAGACCAACAGCAACAGTAAGACGAGTCTCCCGATCAATGATGGAGCACTTGTGAGCACTGAACACCACATCTAGTTGAGGAGAATTCCTCATAATCTGGCTGACAGAAAGCAGATTAAGTGCCATTCCAGGGACATAATACACATTCAGAAAAAGAAGAGTCCTGCCACCAGACTGTATCTGAACAGTGCCTTTGCCAACAACTGTATACTCCTCACCTCCGCCAAATACAACGGAATCACTAAAAGGTGAGAAGTCTGTAAACCAGTCACGCCGATGAGAAAAGTGACGTGATGCACCAGAGTCGATGTACCAAGCAGAAGACCTGGCATGATCTGAAGACCTCTTAGCCATAAAAGCATAAAAGGCAGACTCCTTCTGCTCGGAATGTTCCGCAACATGCGCCTTCTGGTGTGACCCTCCCTGCTTCTTTTGTTCAGAAGCGAGCCTCTGACGGCAATCTTTCTTCATATGGTCGTACTTGTGACAATAATTGCACTGTACATTTTTCTTCTTAGCTCCATCCTGTGTCTGAGAAGAACCTTTCGGCTGAGAAGATTGAGAGGACTGAAATTTGCCTTTATCCTTCTGAAAGGATTGAGCTGTGAAGGCATTTTCCGAGGAGGCTGATGTAGTACCACTACCAAATTGCTGTTTCCAGCGATCCTGCTGTAGAAGTTTGGTGCACAATTCTGAAAACTTCAGATCAACATTAGTGGAAGTAATATTGAGAGTCTCAATGAAGTGTTCATACGATTTCGGAAGACTTTTTAAAGTAATTACAACCATATCTTCTTCCTCCATAGTCCGACCAATAGCTTCGAGTTGATCTCGAATGTCCTTAATCCTCGTGAGGTGCTCCTATAAGGACATACGTTCGTCCATCATACTGGAGAACAACTGATTCTTCAGAAAGAATGCTCGGCTCTTGTCGGATGTCTCATGCAATTCCTTCAGATGCTTCCAGATGTCAGAAGCTGTCTTGCCGGAAGGAATCTGCAGTAACTGATCATCAGTTACTGAGAGTTTGAGAAGCATGACGGCCTCCCGATTGCATTCATCAAACTTATCTTGATCTGCACCAGGTGTACCAGGACTGAGCTCTTTTTCCAAAACAAGCTGGTCAAGACGCCTATATTCAAAAATGGTCAACATACGCTGTTTCCAGATGTTGTAGTTGTGACCATTAAAGCGTTGACTGCCTTCTAACATCAGATTGGTGAGAGAAGCCATTTGCACGTTTTCCAAGAAAAATTCCTGGCTGACCCAGAAAAATCCAAAGACAACCCAGAAAAGCGTGCAAAAAACCCAAAAGGAATCTCCTGTTTGAATTTGAATTCGCGGGTTCGAAAATTGAGGCACGAAAATCGAGGCACCCAGAAAATTCGGACACCAACCCAGTTGAGATTTTGAAAAACCCAGAACAAATCTGGAATCAAAATAAATTTCTGAGTTCACTAGGTAGGGTTTTTGAAGAAAACCCTAGCCGGATATGTATATATATAAAAGAAATTGGTTGCAGACGCCAAATACCAGTCGCGTGTGCTGTGGTGACTTACAGGAACCAGTTGCAAAGACTAGACGAATACCAAATACTAGACGCCAGTCGCAAAATACCAGACGCGAACCAGTTGCAGAAACTCGTGTGCGCGAAATACCAGACGTGAACAGAAACCAGCTACAGAAATGCATGCAGAGAACACGCCAAGAACAGAAAGGACTGAATAGCAGTCGCAGAACAGTCTACACGCGGGTTTCTTAGCCACGAAACACGTTCCAGGCGCCGAATGCGAGACACGTCCCAGTCAAGAGTTCGAGCCACGAAATGTGTATATGCCAGGTGCCAAAAGATACAGATGAAACAAAGTTTTCGAAAAAGTTCAAGACTAATAATTTCATGAGAAATTATAACTATTTCGAAAAAGCTTGATCATATAGCTCTGATACCATAAAACAGTGCGAAACACGCAATAGATTTCAAAGAATTGATTCATTTACAGAATGAGCAAGACGCTCATAAATAATACAAGAGTATTTACAAGAATAGCAAGTTTCTAATAAGAAACTGCTATGAAGATCGAAGACGATCTTGACTAAAATAGAATGTACACTGATTGAGCATTAATACTAAATTTAACATAATTTAATATTCTATTAATATGATATGATCAAATGATCAAATAATGATGAATAATATATTGATTGATTGATACAATGTAGGAATGCCTCAATATATAGGCAATGCATGATAACTAGAAGATATGCAAGTGATAAGCTATCAACTAGACATGGTGGAATCACATGTCCACCAAAGGTGGATCATCCTCCACTCTACATCAAAGTATGTGCAACAATGAGAGGATGATAATGTGATAAGAGCACTAAAGGTGGATCTCACACACAAAGAGGTATGTGATGACAACTATCACATCTAAAGTGGAAATTCTCTTAACCATGTGCTAAAATGAAATGCAAACTCCTAGGTGTCACAATGACAACTAATATGCAAATGCATTATCCTAAGTAAACTTAAGTAAAGTGTAATTAGTAATATTTAATTACACCAACAATTTTAAAAACTAATTTTTGTTTGGTCTTTCTGTTTTTTCAATAATTTTGACTGTCTTGTTTTTATCAAGTTACATGGCTTTACTTTGAATTACTTGTCTCTATATCGAAATTCTGAAATTTAAATCTTTTATATTTTGTTTGGACCAAAGTTTTTTTTAATTACAGTGAGCATTGTTCATAGTTTGCATGTTCCAAATGTTTGACCCCAAACTGTCTCTACTGTGTTTTTCATCGCCAGCTGTCAAAATCAAGATTTTTTTCAGCATTTCTTAACAAATTTACATTAGAAATATACAAAATTTGAATGAAACAAGCCTCCACATAATGATATTTACAGAGCGCCTCATCATAGTTTAAAGTGAGATAAGTTGATAGTAATGATGGCCACAATGCAGATGGCAGGAGCATCCACTCTTGCAAATGCAAGTTATCACAAAGCAATTTACAAGACATTCGTAACAGTTCGAGTCTCAATTTATTTTTTAGTGGTTGCAGTAGACAATATGTAAATGGAAAGCACAATTGCCTTGTCAGAGCCTCCATTGAGAAAGACCAACAAGAGATACAAATAGGGAGGAGACAATGGTTAACAGAGACTGTTGGAGGAGGTGTGTCCTTTTTGTTGACTGCTCTTTCCCAATAATTGGAATTGCAAAGACAGAGGATGTGGGTCTTTCAGAGTGGGAGAAAGTGCCCCTTCCCATTAATTCAGGAGTTGCGCTCATTGATATTGCATTCGTTCCGGATGACCCCAACCACGTTTAGTTGTTTATGAATTTATTGACAATTTGTTGAAAACTTTTAGAAAAAAATACCTATGGTCTGTATTTTTTGAGATGTTAACAAAGATATAACCAGGTACACTTCATTGCTTAAAAAGCCTCAATCTCTTGCAATCATGTTAGAAAATTTGGTTGATAGCACCTATATTGGTATTTATCACGTCACTATTAGTTTCCATTATTATCAAATTCACGATGCCCAAATGCTACCATCCCATGAACCAGCGGATCTGGCGCTACCCCTCTCAAATCCGTTTGGCAATGGGGGGCACTGGTTTAGGCTACAAAACACCTATGATGTCCAGTCCAAGGAATTGCATATACCATCAAATGTTTATAGGGTTGCTATTGAAATCTATGTGTCTGCTTATGTCAATGATGAGTTCTGGTATTCAAATCCCCCCAATGCTTACATAGAGATGAACAATTTGACCACTCAGAGGGGCAATGGAGCATTTAGAGAAATTGTGGGTTTTATAAATGGGGTTGTTGTGGGGGCTGTGTGGCCTTTACCTGTTGTGTTTACAGGAGGCATCAACCCTCTCTTTTGGGCACCCGTTGTGGGCATTGGGGTTTTCTATCTTCCAACTTATGACCTTGAGGTTACCCCTTTTGTAGGTCAGTTGTTGGATGGGAAACAACACACTTTTGGCCTTGGAGTAACTGATGCTATTGTTGCTTGGTTTGTGGATGCAAATTTGCACCTGTGGTTGGATGAGAGGAGCACAAAGATTAAGGGGATGTTGATGGATTATGAAGCACCTTCTTTCCAACCTATTTTACTATCAAATTTTGAAGGTTTGGATGTGTTATTTGAGACACATGGTGAGAGAAAGATTGCTTTCTTTGGATGGGTGGAATTGACACAGGGTAACTTGACAGCCCACGTCTCTCAAAGATTCAAATATTCTAATCTGATCACTTATGCAAACAAGGGGGAGGATAAAAAGGTGAGATTGAAAATACAGACAAACAGGAAGCCAACAATTGAGACACCTTCAGAATTAGTATGTCTCTTATGATGTCAAGATTATATCCTTTCTTTATGAATTCTGTTTCTTTGGAGAAAGAAAACGGCACCTATCTTCCAACAACAAACATTTCTCATGCATTCAATGAGGAGACATCCAATTCTTTATGCAGTGGTTCTTCATCACCTCTCTCAACAATTCTCAATATGCACAGGGCTCTATGCTTGTGAAAGATCATTCTGTACTTAGTGGGAGGACAAGCACCCAACAGATATATAAGTACATAATATCATAATGTCATGGATACCTCCCTAAATCATAGCAAGGGTGTGCTTCCCTTACATTAAGATGAGAATTAAAAATATGACATGCATCTAAGATGTTTTGTGTATTAAGAATGGAGCATATTCACCTCATTTTTATTTGGAGAGCAAGAATATGGATCTAGAAACAGTTATAAACACTCACACTTGGAATAACTTGCTGAAAACACTTCATAATGCATACATTAGGAAAGTACACACACCCATGAAGTAACCATACTCAACACGTCAAACATGAAGCAAACATATAATTCATTGAAGATGCGGATACATGAAAGGCATGAAATATACACTTAATGCATGAAGCATCCATTTAAGACATGTAGGGCATAAATCATGAAGTATACACATGAATACATGCAGAGCATGAATCATACATGAGAATACACATAAGGCATGAGTCATACATGATTACACATAAGGTGTGAGTCATACATATGAATACACATAGCACACACGACATGAAGTATACACACGAATTTGCATACGTACATAGTGCACAAAGCATGAAGTTTACACATGAGTTCACTTAAGTTATGAAGCATACACATTAGTACATGTTGCGCATACACATGAATACACAGATGGATCATACATGTAAGGCATGAATCACACACATGAATACACGTAGGGTAGGGATCATGAATCACACATCCAAATATATATGAATCGTATAAATGATACATACACTTGAGGCATAAAGCATAAATGTGGATACGTGTTGCATATAAAGAAAAAATTTATTTGTCAGAAAGTATACACATACACATAAAGCATGAAGCATTCACTTAAGTCATGGAGTATATACGGGAATACACATAAAGCATGAAGCATACACACAAATTCATTTAAGCTAGAGAGCATGTATGCTCTTGCCCCAGGTTTCTGAGATGAGGGGAGGAGGAAACAAGTGTTCGGGACGGATTTTTTTTCCCCAGAGTAGGGGACAGTAGTGGGGACAGCTATATAAAAAATAGGGAAAATTTAAAATATATAGGGAAATTTTAAATATTTGTATGAAAACATGGATAAAGCATGCTTATATACATTATAGAACCTTAACATATAACATTTGTGTTAAATAATTTAAATTAAGAGTTCACATGAGAGTGGAAGTCAAACAAATTATCAAAATTCAAACATTGATTTTATGGGACAACCATGGGATGGGTTTCTGAAAGTTTTTGAGTTCTTGGGACATCCTTGTTTCTAGGATGGGTCAAGTCATGCTAGAAACGCGTCCTTGGGTAACATTGCATGTATGTGAATACACATAGCGCATAAAAGACGAAGTATACATGTGAATACAGAATGATGCATATGAATGGACGCACTCAAGCTTACATGTAGTGCATGAAGGATACACATGAATACACTAAGGCATGAAGCATTCATGTAGCACATAAAGCTTGAAGCACCACTATTCATAGATATACGTGAAGCATAAATATGAAGGCATAAAGTATTCATAGAAGGCATGAAGTAGTACATGTGAATACACATAAGACATGAAGTGTACGCATAAGGCATGAATTATATCTATATTGACAGTCCCAACCGGTGCTGAGAGGGGAGGGGTGAATTAGCACTTAAAAAATTCTTTCCTTTTTCTTTAATCCAGTGAAGTAAACTTACAACACAAAAGCAAGCAGTTCTAAGCAAATAAAACAATAAGTGAACAAACACAAAGTGACACCAGATTTATCACGTGGAAACTCGGTTAGGGTGAAAACCACGGTGTGAGGAGACCTCACAATATTTGTACTCTTCTGAAGTACGCCCTGTTAAGAGTCTACCCGGTCAAAGGATAAAACGCACTTGCTAGGTGCAACTCGGTCAAGGGATTTGTTACAGTAAGGTCTGTTAAGACCTGCCCGGTTAAGGGACTTCAAACACCTTGAAAGATGTCACCCGGTTAAGGGATTTTGATACAAGGGACCTGTTAGAGTCCACCCAAATATTGAGATTTGTCTATTGTAGTTTGCTAGAAAACAATAGAATCAAGATCTTTACAGAAGGCTTTGCTTAGCCAGATGTGATCTTTATTTGTGCTTTACTGAGAATTATCACCAGTTGACACAAGTGTATTCTCAATTGTTGTTGTGCTGCCTTGCACAACCTATTATCTTTCTTTGTCGATTTTCTCTAACCCTTGCTACTTCTCTAACCCTTTCTTCTGTAGCATATAGGCTCACTCTTTTTCTCGGCAGAATGAAGGCAACTTTTATTCTTGACAGTCATAAAAATATATAGAGTTGTGTTGCTTTGACTGCACTTGAAATGCATGGCCTAATCTTGAGATCCTTTGATTACATTACTCAGCAGAGTACTGGTTCGCTGAGCAAATATCTGATACATTCTCTAGCTTTATGAAAAAAGCAATAGTTGCGTGCCAGGGAACTTTCCTTCATAGGAGATAACTCTTTGATTTAAAGCCACTAAATCCGGCTTTAAATCCTTCAATCGTGCCTCAAGAAACCATTGATTCCGGCTTTAAATCCTTTACCTGCGCCTCAAACTGATCACCAAGACAACTCAAGATCACTCGGATTTATTGCAATAAATCCCGCTCAAGAAGAGTTGGTTGGAACAGACAGTTGACTATGACTTTCTCGGTTCATACCGAAGTCTTATAATATATTGGTTGAGTTCTTCATGTTATAAACAGGTAAGAGTCTGTTGCTGTCTCTTTCTTGGCTTACCGGTTACACGTCCTTGGTGTGCTTCCTTTTGCGCGGATTACCGGTTGCACTGTCCCGGTTGTGTTATAGACATTAGTTGGATATGCTTTTATTTGTACTTGTCTATATTGGTTGAAGGTCGGTCCTTGGTTGATACTAGGATACTCTCTTCCCTGCTGAGTGCATTATTCGGTTGCTGATGCTTAGTGTAGTGACCGGTTTCACAGCCTCTCTTGATGAAGAGTTCTCTCTATAGAGACAACAAATCTCTATTCTCTTTTGCCAATCAATGACAACACTCGGACCGGTAGAGAGCTTACCGGTTAGTGATGCCAACAATCTCCCCCTTTGGCATTGATGGCAAAAATATGATAGGTAATCATATTCTCCCCCTTTTTGACAATAGAATGCCAAAAGGCTAATTAGAGAGATTTGCATACTCTGCTCCCCTTGCGAGCAACAGTCCTTTTCATTAGTTCATAAAAGATAAGATGTAACCTTTTGTTTGAATCATAATGAACTGATGGCTCCCTATTGATGATTACTGATGATCTGAGAGGGGTACAACCCCCAGTCTACCTCTGAGATACTCAAAAGTACTCTTTGGTAATGGCTTTGTGAATATATCAGCAATCTGTTCTTTGGTGGACACATACTCCAATCTTACTTCTTTGTTCTGTACAAGTTCCCTCAAGTAGTGATACTTGATGGCAATGTGCTTGGTCTTAGAGTGCATAACAGGATTTTTGGATATGTTTATGGCACTGGTACTATCACAGTGAATTGCGATCGGTTCAGGTACCTGTTCCTGAATACCTTCTAGCAGGTGTTTGATCCAGATCACCTGTGTGCAGTTTATTGCAGTAGCAACATATTTAGCTTCAGTAGTGGATTGTGAAATGCAATTCTGCTTCTTACTTGTCCACGATACTATTCTTCCACCTAGAAAGAATGTACCACCACTTGTGCTCTTTCTATCATCCACGTTGCCAGCCCAGTCTGCATCTGTGTAGACTTTAATTTGGAATCCACCCTTGTGTGGAAACCATAAGCCATATTCCTCGATTCCCTTTAGATATCTGAAGATTCTCTTCACTGCAATTATATGTGTTTCTTTGGGATTAGCAGAGAATCTTGCCACTATGCCAACTGCATGAGCAATGTCCGGTCTGCTGTGAACAGCATACTGCAATTTTCCTATCATGGACCGATACATTGTTTCATTTACTTCTTTGGCATCATCCTCCTTTGATAACTTAAGATTAGTTATCATTGGAGTTCCAACCGGTTTGGATTCTTCTAGTCCAAAAGCCTTGAGAATTTTTTTTATGTACTTGGACTAAGAGATGAAGATATCTTCTTTTAGCTGATGGACCTGTAGTCCAATAAAGAATTTTATGGGCCCTATCATAGACATCTCAAATTCTTTCTTCATTTCTTTAGCAAATGCTTTGCTCATTTTGTCATCTCCTCCAAAGATGATGTCATCAACAAAGATTTCAGTAATTAAGTTCCCATCCTTTCCGGTTTTAAGATACATATTGCTATTGTCACCGGTTCTGATGAATCCAATTGTCAGAAGATATGAATGCAACCTTTCATACCAAGCCCTTGGGGCCTGCTTGAGCCCATAGAGAGCCTTTTTTAGTTTGCAGACCATATCAGTCTTTTGAGCAGATGTAAACCCTTTCGGTTGCTCAATGTAGACTTCTTCCTCCAGTATTCCATTGAGGAATGTAGACTTCACATCCATCTGGTACACTTTAAAGCCTTTGTGAGTTGCATAGGCAAGAAGAATTCTCACCCCTTCCAGTTTGGCTATTGGTGCAAAAGTTTCTCCATAGTCTAGTCCAGCTTCCTGAGCATAGCCTTTGCAAACCAGCCTTGCTTTATTTTTGATGACTTTACCATCCTCATTTAGTTTGTTTCTGTAAACCGATTTAGTCCCAATGACATTTTTGTCATGAGGTCTTGGCACAAGTTCCCACGTGTCATTCTTTTCTATTTGCTCAATTTCTTCGTCCATGGCCTTGACCCAATTTTCATCTTCAAGGGTTTCTCTGGTGGTTTTGGGCTCAACACATGAGAGAAGACAAACGTTCTCTTTGGCCTTTTTCCTGGTCAGGATGTTCCCATGTCTGTCACCAATTATATTGTCAATAGAGTGATATGTGACATACCTTGGAAGAGCCGACCTCTGTTCCTAGTCCGGTTCATCTTGTTGAGCAATATCTTCGTCATGGTTCTGAATATCTACTTGTTCACCATCCTGGGGTGTCCTGTTAGCTTCGGGCATAGTCTCTTGCTCTTGATTTCTGTCAGTGGGAGTTGCCTCCTCTTCTTCAGTTGTTGCTTCATGGAACTCAAAGACATCTCCTCCATTAGTAAGTTTAAGATTTTCATGATTGACATGTCCGGTCCTCTTGTTTGGTTCTAATGGTTCATCAATTTTTACATTGATGCTTTCAATTATCTTGCTTGTTCTTTTGTTCAGACACCGATAAGCTTTGCTTTTGGTAGAATAACCCAGAAATGTTCCTTCATCGCTCTTGGGATCAAACTTCCCAGAAAACATTTCTCTTTTGATATAACATTTACTACCAAAGATTTTGAAGTAGCCTACATTGGGAGTATGCTTAAACCATAGTTCGTAAGGCGTTTTACCGGTTCCCTTTTTGACTTGAACTCGGTTGATTGTATAGACAACAGTGCTGACAGCTTCTCTCCAGAAGTGATGAGGAAGATTCTTTTGGATCAACAGGGTTCTGACACAGTCGATCAGTGTTTTGTTTCTTCCTTCTGCTACTCCATTCTGCTAAGGAGTCCTAGGTGCAGATAACTGTCTCTGTATGCCATGTTCCTCACAGTAATGAGTAAACTCCTGAGAGGTGTACTCATCTCCTCTGTCCGACCTCAAACATTTCAAGCTTCTACCAATTTCCTTTTCCACTCTAGCCTTGTAAACTTTGAACATGTGAAAGGCTTCTGATTTCTCACGGAGAAAGAGTGTCCACATCATTCTCGAGAAATCATCTACAAACAGCATGAAATACCGGTCTCCATGATAGCTCTTTGTCCTCATTGGTCCACACAGGTCTGTGTGTACAAGATCTAGGACATTTTCAGCAGAGAAGGACTTGCTAATGAAACTTGCTCCCGTCAATTTTCCTAACTAACAATCTTTACAAATACCACCCATGGGTTTTGCAATTTCTGGGAGTCCTCTGACCGATTTCTTCTTGCTCACTTTGACAATGCTGTCAAAGTTTATATGGCAGAGTCTCTTGTGCCATAGCCAGCTATTGTCTTTTTTGGAGATAAGACCAATCTTGCTTGATTCTCTTTTGACAGAAGCAATTAAACAGGCTCCTTCTGTTGAGTCTAGGTAGAACAGATTACCTTTGCTTTGTCTACCGGTTGCAACATGAGATCCAGATTGATTTTTGACTATAAAGGAGCCTTGACTGAATTCCAACTGGAAACTTTTGTTGTTCAGCTGTGCAACGCTCATCAGGTTGTACCTGAGTCCTTCGACCCAGTACACGTCTTCACAGACAACATTGTTGCAGAGAACAATAGATCCCTTACCCTTGATGGCACAAGGGGCATTGTTTCCAAATGTGACTGATCCGTTGTTGTAAGTTGATGAACTTGCTCTTGTCATCGGTCATATGGTGAGTACATCCACTGTCAATTATCCAATCGTCATACTGATGAGATCTGGATATGAGTGCAACTTCATTAAGAGTTGGGCTCTCCTCCTTTATTGCAACAAATGCAATTTCTGGATCTTCTGAGTCTTCATACTCATTGTTTGTGACTCCTTCCTCCGCAAGATAGCATTCCTGCTTTGCTTTGTTCTTGAACCGGTCTCTTTTGTCTCTGTTTTCATTATCTGGACATCGGGTAGCAATGTGTCCTATTTTGTTGCAAGAGAAGCATTTTAAAGGGAGTTTCCCTTTATACTTCCCTTTCCCTCTGGGGAATCTCTTAGCAATCAAAACTTCAAACTCATCTTGCTCCGTCTCCTCTGAGAGCAGATTCTCAATGAGGCTGCCGATCTTACTGGTAGAGGAGTTACCGGTTTCTCTTTCCTTTTTGGTGGAAGAGGCATTGACCGATGATTTAAATGCTGCTTCTTGAACGGATAGGCTATTATCAAAGTTGCTTAATTCAAAAGCAGCCAACTTACCGATTAGGGAGTCTAGGGTGACTTGATCGTTGTTCACGGATCTGAGCTCTTGAATGACAGAGATCTTTATGGCATACTGAGGTCTGAGAGTTCTTAGTATTTTGCTCACCACCTCTTCTTCAGTCAGCTTGCCTCCAGCGCTTTTGATGGAGTTGATCACTTCCTTGATTCGGTTGCTATATTGCTCGATATCTTCTCCATCATTCATCCTCATGTCGTCATACTTTCCCCTGAGGCTTTCGACTTTGGCTCTCTGAACATTGGGATCTCCTCCATAGACTGTTTGTAACTTTTTCCACATTTTGTAGGCGGAGTTAAGATTTCAATTTCAGCATACACGTGGTCGGGTAAGGTGTTAGCTATCATGTCCATAGCAACCGTGTGCTTAGTCTTGATTTTCTCTTCATCAGGTGTCAAGGTGCCAGTGGGCTCACTGTAGTCGTTGGTAACATGAATCCAGTACTGCTCACTGTTGGTCTTCATATATAGCTTCATTCTGCTGCACCATAAGGTGAAGTTTTCTTTTGAAAACTTTGGTCCTTCCTTTCTCATCATCATAGCTTTCTCTCTGTGCGGTTAAGCAACAAAGGAAAACAAAACTTGGCTCTGATACCAATTGACAGTCCCAACCGGTGTTGAGAGGGGATGGGTGAATCGGCACTTGAAAAATTCTTTCCTTTTTCTTTAATCTAGTGAAGTAAACTTATAGCACAAAAGCAAGCAGTTCTAAGCAAATAAAACAGTAAGTGAACAAACACAAAGTGACACCAAATTTATCACGTGGAAACCCGATTAGGGTGAAAACCACGGTGTGAGGAGACCTCACAATATTTGTACTCTTTTAAAGTACGTCCTGTTAAGAGCCTACCTGGTCAAGGAATAAAACTTACTTGCTAGGTGCGACCCAGTCAAGGGATTTGTTACAGTAAGGTTTGTTAAGACTTGCCCGGTTAAGGGACTTCAAACACCTTGAAAGATGTCACCCGGTTAAGGGATTTTGATTCAAGGGACCTGTTAGAGTCCGCCCAAATATTGGGATTTGTCTATTGTAGTTTGCTAGAAAACAATAGAATCAAGATCTTTACAGAAGGCTTTGCTTAGCCAGATGTGATCTTTATTTGTGCTCTACTAAGAATTATCACCGGTTGACACAGGTGTATTCTCAACTGTTGTTGTGCTGCCTTGCACAACCTATTATCTTTCTTTGTTGATTTTCTCTAACCCTTGCTACTTCTCTAACCCTTGCTTCTGTAGCATATAGGCTCACTCTTTTTCTCGACAGAATGAAGGCAACTTTTATTTTTGACAGTCATAAAAATATATAGAGTTGTGTTGCTTTGATTGCGCTTGAAATGCACGACCTAATCTTGAGATCCTTTGATTATATTACTCAGCAGAGTACTGGTTCGCTGAGCAAACATCTGATACATTCTCTAGCTTTATGAAGAAAGCAATAGTTGCGTGCTAGGCAACTTTCCTTCACAAGAGATAACTCTTTGATTTAAAACCACTGAATCCGGCTTTAAATCCTTCAGTCGCGCCTCAAGAAACCATTGATTCCGGCTTTAAATCCTTTACCTGCGCCTCAAACCGATCACCAAGACAACTCAAGATCACTCGGATTTACTGCAATAAATCCCGGTCAAGAAGAGTTGGTTGGAACAGACAGTTGACTATGACTTTCTCGGTTCATACTAGAGTCTTATAATATATCGGTTGAGTTCTTCATGCTATAAACAGGTAAGAGTTTGCTGTTGTCTCTTTTTTGGCTTACCGGTTACACGTCCTTGGTGTGCTTCCTTTTGCGCGGATTACCAGTTGCACTGTCCCGATTGTGTTATAGACATTAGTTGGATATGCTTTTATTTGTACTTGTCTAGGATAGTCTCTTCCCTGCTGAGTGCATTATCCGGTTGCTGATGCTTAGTGTAGTGACTGGTTTCACAGCCTCTCTTGATGAAGAGTTCCCTCTATAGAGACAACAAATCTCTATCCTCTTTTGCCAATCAATGACAACACTCGGACCGGTAGAGAGCTTACCGGTTAGTGATGCCAACATATACACATGAAGCCATATAAATGCACGCAATGCATGAAGTATACATGTCAGGGATAAAGCAATAAATACACACCAAACACTTTAAGCATGAAGCAATACACTTAATTACATGCTAGACATGTAAGGCATGGGACAATACATAAATACTCATCATACATGAAGCAACACATAAGTACACGTCAGACATGTAATGCATGAAGCAATACAAACAACATACATGAGGAATGCTCTCATGGAGTAAGCATGCATGTAGCAAACACAAGGTATTCATATGAAGAGAATGTATAAAATACACTTAGAGCAAGCATGTTTATGTAAAGACCCCTGCTGGCTCTTGCTCTATCAATGCTGAATGATGATGTTTTTTTTTGTTTGAATTGTTTTCGCAATTTTTTTGTAATTTTCAAATATATGCTTTTAATTTGTTTTTCCAAAATATAGACAACAATTACAATGCATAAAGTTAATGCAATTCCAAACTATTTATTTTCAACGATGAATTCATATGCAAGATATAAATAACGATATTTAGGATAATTGCAGGTTGATTACAGTATTAATGCACCTTATTAAGATGAAACCGCAGCTGCTATTGGCTTGAACGCAGTTTGTAATGGTGAATCACTGTCCTTGGGATGATAGACGCAGCACTAAATGAACTTCATTCGCAGCCTTGGGAAGTTGAAACACTGCCATAGACACAAGGCGGCCTTCTTCCTCAAATCAGAGCTCACATACATTAATCGCAGCCCTTTTGATGTTGCACACGTCACATACAAATCTGTTCACTGTTAAGATATAGGACTCTTAGCTCATAGGAATCCTCAATGCAACACTAAGCCAATATACAATTAAGAGAAAATTGAAACCCTTGAAGAACTCTCAGCAAAGATCAAACAAATTTGGTATACAACAGCACCAAATTGTAGCTAGAATAATTAGAATTAATTCTTTGATGTTTAGAGCACAATTCACCACAATTTCTTAGTGATTCAAAGTGCAAACCAAGAGGAATCAGTCCTCACAAACCCTTGTTGAAATTTGAAACCCTTCAGCAAAAATCACCATGAAATTAAAAAGCAAAGCCAAGAATGAATTGCTTTTCCACAAAGCATTGCTTTTATAATAAAATATATCTTCTTCAAGACACCAAAAACAAATAGCTTCTCTCACACACTTTTCACTTAAAAGCCTTCATCAATACACTTTTCAATTAGAAGCCTTCATTTAATAACTTAATAATTAATAACTCCAAAGCTAAAGCTTCATGAAGACACTTTTCACTCACTTAAAAAGCTTCTTCAACACACCTTTTACTTAAAAACATTGCTTTTAAGACTTAGGATTATATTCCATGTGAATTAATGATTAATACCCCCACTAGGCACCCAAAAGAAATTTATAATCTTAATTCAATAAATACCATTGAAAGTGCCAATACCATCATCGTACTGAATATAGCGCCTAGGTGCCTGCCATAAATGGAAACTGCCATCATTGACTTACTATAAATAGAAAGTCAATCTCCATGGACCCTCTACACAACCCGACAGACCACAAGGATCAGAATAATGGATTGGCCTAACTGACTACCTGCCAACTGCAAAAATAGGGGACATTACAGTCCTCCCTCCCCGAGATTGCTTGTCTTCAAGCAATCGCTAGAACTAAAGGCACATATTGATCCACCCGGATCCCAAGGAAAAGTGTGTGTAATATCCCTGACACCATCTACAAACTCCTGTGATAAGAACTCTATCCACAGAGCTATCTTGAACATACTGTCACCATGCCAATGATGGCAACTCAACCAATCCACAGTGCTAAGCCTATCTCCACCTGGATCCCAGTAGAGATGTAAGTAACATCCATCCACAACCAGAAAGAATGGACATCCGATATCAATGGATAGATCAAATATCCCTGCACACCCTACCAATCTGCTCTGTGTAGAAAGCTCATCTGTGCAACAGGGACAAAAACTCCCCAAAAAAATTGGATTGAAACTCAGATATCCATCTTTTGCAAAATCATCATAGATATGTTGCCCTTGCAAGTCACCTCCTGCTAACTCATAGTAATTAACTCCATCATCTGCAGATGGAGAAAACCCATCCCATAAATGATGATACAACCTAGGAGCCAACTCACACCAACGTGCAACCAAATCCTCAACCAGTGGGTCAAAAGAGAAATGATGAGCGTTCCTCACTATGTAATCATGGTGAAATGCTCCAATCTCTGTCAGAGGCTCTTCAAAATCCAACCGCTAATCAAGAGATGGCTTCAATCTCTGACTGTGAACAATTGACTGGGTAGGATCTTGGGAAACCCGCGCAACAAACACAACCACAAAATCCCTGTGAGGAAGCATTGTAGTCAAGGTATCTACAATCTTTCCCACTAACAACTAAATACCATGAGAGCCCCGGATGAGAGTACCCTCAGAAGTCCCGAAGGGCCCTTCCCGCAAAATCGAACTCTCAAGCAAGTACTCATGAAAGACTCCGTGTAGGAGAAATTATAAGAAGCAACATCAACCTGCTCCCCTGCAATCCACAACTGATCCCTTGGAAATTGTGGCACTATCAACTGCCTACCGCTATTAGCTGTATGAGAAGAAGAAATAGATTTACTTCCAACAGAAGAAAACAAATCACCCTGAAAGCTCGTCCCCAAACTACATGATACCCTGTCCATGTCCTGTGAATCAAAGGGAGTAGTGTTAGAAACTGGCACACAACTCTCCGAAGAATCCACCATTGCTACCTTAGGCCTCTCAGCAACCTGGTCCATATCATCTCTCATCGTGCTAACAACTGGAGAACCTTATACCACAAAACTCTCTCTGCAATCCTCCATTGAAGCACTCACCTCCTCTATGTCTATTGCATTTGTCTCAAGGATAGATGTAATTGTGTCTCCAACATATCCATCATTGCCAACTGTGGAAGCTAACTCACCACCAACCACCACTATAGCAACTGAACTGGATCTATGGCTGGCAAGGACTGCTTTCGCTCCAACTCCACAATCACCTCTCCCAACTGCAACTATGACACCTGAAGATACCACTGAGTGTCCTCTAAAGCCTCAGAAGTTGCTGTGAGGTCTTGAGTAAGCTCACTCACCTCCTGTTCTTTGAGCATCAATGCCTCATATGCTGTACTCCCCCTCTCAACTAGGTGATCTCGGTCGGCTATCAACTGTAAATAGTTGTCTCAAAATCTTGATAGCCTCCTGCAAGGAATGAATCTCTATGAGGGAAAGGTAGCCACCGACATGCTCAACTGCCATAGGAGCACCCCATATGTTTACTTCCAACAATTGATGAGCAACATCAAAATGCTCGAGAGTAGAAGTAATGTCTCTCTCATCGACTCTCAATTGGCTAGTCACATGATGACTCTATACAACGGGCCTCCTATGTACAATCTCAATTGCATTGTCCACACTATGGAAGGAAGTTGTATCCAACAAACTCCCCTCAAGATCACCGTATCTCTGTATACTGTCATCCGAGCACACATCTACCAACTGAGTATTGACAACAGACTCATCCTCATCCATTCCCGAGGAAGTTGCTGCTGAATTTGACATCACAATCCTCAGCTACCTCGTCCTCTGT
This sequence comes from Chamaecyparis obtusa, assembly GCA_027943335.1. Lineage (NCBI taxonomy): Eukaryota > Viridiplantae > Streptophyta > Pinopsida > Cupressales > Cupressaceae > Chamaecyparis > Chamaecyparis obtusa. Next base: position 718,296 of record BSBK01003245.1, on the reverse strand, counting down.
AACCATATGACAATCCAGATCCTATGACCCATCCTCACTCACTAACAACTCAGAGCCCTCCCCCAGGGTTTGATAAATCAAGCATGACTCGCTATAGGTAGAGTCATCCTCATGAGTCACCAAAGAAGTAACCTCATCTGAAGAAGTGGAAGCCTTGGCTGTAACAAACTCCTACCACTCATTTTCTTCCCCATCCTCATCCGTGAGTCCTTGTAAAAAAGGATATTGGGACCCACCACCATCAGATGATAACGCTGAGTCAACTCTCAATGTCTGATATAAAAGACCAGACTCACTGCAGCACACATCATCCTCACACTCAACATCAGAGGTATCCACAATGCTAGTGCCCACATCGTCTAACTGAGACCCCTCTGCTAACTCTGGCTACATACATGACTCAATGTCATCATGTGAATCATCTACACTGTGGTATGAATCTATGTCACCTAACTCATCTGTAACACTCCCATCATGAGTGTCATCACTGGATAGCTCCATGCCCACATCCTCAATACAGGAAAAGACTGTTGTCTTCTGTACTGACTTAACACTACGACTGCTGTCATAAACATCAGAGCTGTCAGAGCTCATATACTCCTCGCAGCCCTAAAAAATAACACCATCATCTAAGGTGTCAGAATCCATAGTGGTATCTACAATATCCTCCACTCTCACACTATCCATGGCATCAACAACAGGCTCACATAAAGGATTGTTGTCTTGAAAATCAGACCCTGTGTCACTAACTTTGATAGGCTCGGAATGCTGAAACTCAGTACCACTATTTGCCAACAAGACAGGCACATCCACATGTCCCTGTAAAAAGTCTCCACCCGTTGGTGTGCAAATAGGACTAGTGGCTGATCCACTAAGTACATGAACATCTCCACCATGATCAGTAGCTGCTGAAAATTCATCATGAAGATTTTTGGATGTCTCACTTGTGAAAACCTCTCGTTTGTCTTCTTGCATTCTTCGCGAGAAAGACTTTTTGAAGAAGGAAACCATAAACCTAGCTGCCCTGTCAATAGTCACCGGATATGAAAGTTGGGCTTTTATCCTTTCCCGTGTTTGCCTCAATTTCTCCATTTCATTTTCCAAGGCACTTGTTTGTTTCTTGAACCGTGACACGTTGCTCAACTGGTTTCCATATTTACTTGGTTTTTTGTATTTATCCATGACTGAAATAACCTGCAAGAGTGCTGATCACTCACAAAACAAGCATGAGAACTCAAAATTTTCAACCTTGCAAGATGGCAAGAAATCGCTCTAATACCACTATAAAGAGCCTTGCTGGCTCTTGCTCTATCAATGCTGAATGATGATGTTTTTTTTTGTTTGAATTGTTTTTGCAATTTTTTTTGTAAATTTCAAATATATGCTTTTAATTTATTTTTCCAGAATATAGACAACAATTACAATGCATAAAGTTAATGCAATTCCAAACTATTTATTTTCAATGATGCATTCATATGCAAGATATAAATAACGATATTTAGGATAATTGCAGATTGATTACAGTATTAATGCACCTTATTAAGATGAAACTGCGGCTGCTATTGGCTTGAACGCAACTTCTAATGGTGATCACTGCCCTTGGGATGATAGACGCAGCACTAAATGAACTTCATTCGCAGCCTTGGGAAGTTGAAACACTGCCATAGACACAAGGTGACCTTCTTCCTTAAATCGCAGCTCACATACATTAATCGCAACCCTCTTGATGTTGCACACAACACATACAAATCTGTTCGCTGTTAAGATATAGGATGCCCAACTTATAGGAATCCTCAACGCAACACTAAGCCAATATACAATTCAGAGAAAATCGAAACCCTTGAAAAACTCTCATCAAAGATCAAACAAATTTGGTATACAATAGCACCAAATTGTAACCAAAATAATCAGAATTAATTCTTTGATGTTTAGAGCACAATTTACCACAATTTCTCAGTGATTCAAAGTGCAAACCAAGAGGAATCAGTCCTCACAAACCCTTGTTGAAACCCTTCAACAAAAATCACCATAAAATTAAAAAGCAAAGCCAGGAATGAATTACTTTTCTACAAAGCATTGCTTTTATAATAAAATATATCTTCTTCAAGACACCAAAAGCAAATAGCTTCTCTCACACACTTTTCACTTAAAAGCCTTCATCAATACACTTTTCAATTAGAAGCCTTCATTTAATAACTTAATAAATAATAACTCCAAAGCTAAAGCTTCATGAAGACACTTTTCACTTAAAAGCATTGCTTTTAAGACTTAGGATTATATTCTATGTGAATTAATGATTAATACCCCCTCTAGACACCCAAAAGAAATTTATAATCTTAATTCAATATATACCACTAAAAGTGGCAATAGCATCATCGTATTGAATATAGTGCCTAGGTGCCTGCCATAAATGGAAACTGCCATCACTGACTTACTATAAATAGAAATTCGATCTCTATGGACCCTCTAAACAACTTGCCAGACCACAAGGATTACAATAATGGACTACCTGCCAATTGCAAGAATAGGGGACATTACAGTTTACTTTAGGCACAAAGTGGTTTAAGACATATACATATAGAAATGCAATGTTGGCCTACTTGTTATATTCTTGACCTATTTAAGAGGAGTGTTGAATAGTTAGTCCCTACTTAGATGGCAATTATGGTAGGTTTGTCCCGTTGGATGGTACAATTATGCTTTGATACCACTTGTAATGTCCCCAAATTATGAGTAACCAAATTTTACCCTAGTTCATAATTTTTATCAAACAAGTAGGGTTTTAGAGATACCTTTCACTTTGGTTGAAGCCCTGTAACATAGTTAGGGTTTAGTTATAATCATTATTCATAGTTACATTTCTTTAGTTAGAAATAAACAAATATAAGGAATGTAGATCAAATCAATAGATTGCTAGAATTAATTTCAAGGTGACGCAATCATAGAAGTGATAAAGTAGGGTGATTTGATGAGGTGCCCCAGAAACCTCCTACACTATGCCCAAGAGTGGGTATACCATCCCTCTTGGCCTTATGTTGCCCGTGCCATATATATGAGGTGGTATACCTAGTGTGTGGTCCTATCACCGTTCTCCTTCATCTCACCACTCCTAACTTGACTTCAAATGATTGAACACCCATTTACCATGGTAGGGTCTGTGAGGATCATTCACAATAAGGTGCCCTGAAAGTCAATCCTTCCTAAGCCCAAAGGTAGTCTACTTTGTCCCCCTTTGGCCCTGTGACGACTCCCTGGTCACAGCCATAAGGAGGTGTGCTAGTGACCTCATCACTGTTCTCCCAAATGTAATTACCTCATTCTCCTTACCATGGTTGATTACAACTGTCAGAAAATATAAATATACCTAACATCTTATACATGCTTTCTATGTTAAGTCATTGAACCCGCAATATACTTATTATTGCTAAATCAGATAATTATAAAATGCTTATTACTTTGGAGGTATGCAGATGTAGAAAAATTATCTTATTAATGCAGGTATATATAGAAATATCCTATTAATGCAGCTGTACAAAATTGTCCAATTTATGTAGGTAGAATAATCTTGTTATATATGGAAACCCATACCACAAAATATATATTAGCACTGTAAGTCATAATATATAATTCGTACTCTATATATTTCCTTCTCTTATGATTCAATTTCTCCTCTTTTTTTTGATTCGATGATTCTCTCTTGTCTTTGCCAATGATGCCTTTCCCTAATTGAAGTTTCACCTTATATAGCCATTGGGGGAAAGATCAGAAGTTGTAACCCAAAAGGGATGTCTTAACTGACCACTGCCTCAAGATTAATTACGTGCCTTTTCATGGCTTGATATCCGATTATCATAATCGCTATTCAATTAATTCTTAATATTGATTATACTTTGTGTTGTTAATAACCATCGAGTAGTCCAATTGATATTCTCAATATAGTTAAGTTGTTTCATCCTTAATCAATTATGAATGATTTCATCGATGAACATGACTAATCACTTCCATATTAAGAATTGATAATTATTACCATGTTGAGTCATTAGCATCTTTATCTCTAATAACACGGTCACTGCAAATCGTACTATACTAGATTATTCTCTAATCTCTATACTCTGTTGGCATCAAGAGATGGTAACCGGTAGCCTGCTACCGGTACATGGCAATTAAGTATTGTCATTGATTGGCAAAAGAGAAGAAAAAGGAGATGTTTTGTCATCTCATTCTAAGGTCCAAAGATCTAAGGAGATCTGTATGTAAAGAGGCTGGTTTGGCAACTGGTGGAAATCGGTAACACTATGCAAGGAAGGAAAGACTACATCTGTTCATCAAGAGCAACCAGTCACTAAGTAAAGTGCATCAACAACCATGCAACCGAGTAAGGGATTCAACCGAGGATAGAGGTACAACCGGTGTTGACAATGCAACCGAGGAAAAGTGCAACCGGTAAAGTTAAGAAAGGTAAAGTGACAGGTCAAAGTTCTTACCTGCTCACACCATGATCTCAATCGATCAAGTGAAGACCTTGGTATGATATAATGAACCGGGGAAGTCATAGTCATCTATCTGTCTGAACCAACTCTTTGATCGGGATTTATTGCACTAAATCCGGATGACTTTGAGTTATCATGGTGATCGATTCAAGGCGCGTTTAAAGGTTTTAAAGCCAAAGTCCGTGGCTTTAAAACAAGGAGTTATCTCATATGAAGGAAAGGTGATTGACACGCATCTATTGCTTTCTTCATAAAGCAGAAAAAGAAAGAGCATGCACGGATGTTTTCTCAGTGAACTAATACTCCATCGAGTGATGTATCCGAAAGGGATCTGTAATTAGGTCATGCATGAGAGGCGCAATCAGGGCAAGAACTCTATATATTCTTCTGCCTGTTGAGAATAGAGGTTGCCTTCATTCTGCCGAGAAAAAGAGTGAACCTGTGCACTTAAGAAGCTAGGGTGAAAAGAAGTGAGAAGAAGAGAGAGAAAAAAGAGAGTGCAAATAAGCACAATAGCAAAGGAGAACACACCTGCGCCAACCGGTGATGCTTCTCAGTTGAGCACAAACAGAGATCTTATCAGGCTATACAAAGCCATTTGTAAAAGGTCAATCTTTCTATTGTTTTCTAGCAATTACAATAGTTAAATCCTAGTATTTGGGTGGACTCTAACAGGTCCCTTGTATCAAATCTCTTAACCGAGTGACATCTTTCAAGGTGTTTTAAGTCCTCTAACCAGGCAGGCACTAACCGGCCTGGTTGCATCTAATAGTGTGTTGTAATCTTTTAACCGGAAAGGCTCCTAACAGGGCGTACTCCAGAAGAGTTTAAAATTTGTGAGATCTCACACCGTGGTTTTCACCCTAATTGGGTTTCCACGTGATAAATCTGGTGTCACTGTGTGATTGTTTGCTTGATGTTATTTTATGCTTGAATCTGTTTGGCTTACAGTTATAAGTATACTTCACCAGATTTAAAAGAGAAAAGTTTTAGAGGTGCTGATTCACCCCTCCCCTCTCAGCATCGGTTGGGACTGTCATACTCAATCCTAATCATTCTTTTGATGAAACGATAATATGCCATGCTTGCTCGTATCTTTTTTTTATTCATTTGAGACTATATGTTAGCAACATCTTTAAAGGAGACTATTCTCGTGAATTTCTTTACAACATCAAAGATCATTTATGCCACTGTGGGTGTTTTCGAATCATTGATCTCTGGATTAGAAATAACAATGATATGCATATTGGTTTCTTGATGCTGTAATCTTAATAATTTCCATTAAGCATGGATAAGCTATCTTCTACGTTGACTAGTAACACATTGGAGTATTGCTCCGATTTGTCACTATGTCTACATTTTGCAGGTGATATTGTAGTCTTTTAATATCGTGGTGGCTATATCAGGGAAGACAACATTTGCTTCCTACAACAATATAATTTTAGGAAATCGACATTATATTGTAAGGTATTTACTACGTTTTCACTTTATAGAAATACTTCCAATGATATTTGTTCTACTATTTTTATGTGATAATCTATTTGAAAAATCAGAATGATTGTTGTCTTCACTTGGTCGCATTCGCTATTTGCAGAAAATCGTGAAGTCTTATGAGTTATTTGATGCTTGTTCATGTGCTACATGTTGGGCACTTGATATAGCCAATTAAAATGAAGTATTGAAGAGGATCAAAGATCCAAGCAAATGGTAAGGTATTGCTAGGAAGGCAATTTTTTTTTCCAGGTAAACACTATAGATGCTTAGAGATTGCATTACGTACTTGTTGATGTGAGTTTTATGACCACTTCAACATGCAGGATGAAACACTTAATATTCCAAGATGAAACACCAAATATCAATTCTTCTCTTGAATAAGGAAGCTTAGATGCTAAACAATGTTTATGATTGTGTGATCAACTAAGACAACCCCAAGGTTCCTTCTAATCGTGGACTTAACGATGTTGTAATGATGTGATATGTTGGGTATAGAAGGGACTTACGCTATTCATTAAATGGACACCAACTTTGCAAATGCAAATGATTTAACAATGTAGGTTCTTGAGTTACTTCTAATGAAACAAATTGCAAAACGAATGGGTTTAGAAACTAGGCTAACTCTACAATGTAAGAGACTATTGACGGTGAGGTGGAAGTCTATCCAGTCCTTGTTTCATCAAATCAACTAGGCAAAGGAGGTTGCAATCTTCTAAGGATGCGTGGATTATTTTCATATTGTCAACATTCATTCAAATACCCAATGATGGCGCAATCCAAATAAACATTTCCAATTGAAGTTAAATGCTTGTAATTAGTTCAGACCAACCTTACAATGTTACTTGCAATCAACAAGTACCAAAAGGTATGAACATAAGTTTCACCATAATTCACCAACAACAATATCTTCCATTCATCTACTTCTATTTCAATCCAACATAAATGAAATTCCACTCTAAGTGAGGAAATGTAGAAACTATGCAATACTCCAAAACTTCACTAACATTTACCATGATAACAACAGTGAAGAAAGAATAATTTTGGCAGTATATTAGCAACAATGTCTGCAACTCTCTTTTTACAAATGAAGCCTTATATAGGGAGCTCAATTACAATGATTGGCTCAGATTGATTTGGAATCAATGGCCAAGATTAAGCCAACACAACACTAATTCAACTACCACTTACAAGCATTAAATGCAGACCAATTACAATGAGACTGATTTATGGGCCAATGAAAAATTACATTGCTTTGATGAACCAATGAGAAAATAGGTTAGTTAGAGACATTAAGTGGACTCCATATGTACGTTTGGAACAATTTGTTTGAATGAGCATGTACACGTGGAATTGGGATCTTATGATTGGTTGAAGATGAATAGGTGCCACCTCAACATTAATCTTATAAACTTGATCAATTCCTCGTAAAGAAGAGATACCTCTTGATACTTAACATTATCAAGTCTTTAGTTGATTGTGATGGCCCATATTCCTAATTTGGTTCATCGTCATGAACTTTCTCCATCCTCTTGGAATTCTTCTCATTGAAATGACTCAAACTTGCTTGTATTTGAAATCTTGATTACTGGCTTTTGGCATTGTTCCATGAATTGGCACTTGATCTTGTTTTTGAGTTTGCATCTCCATCTTGTTCTTCGATCTTGAAGCATCTTCTTGCCCTGTTGATGAATAACTTGCCATTTGTAGATACTTGAATTTTCTATGCTTCCCTCAGCATTGCATTTCCTCCTTGTCTTCACCTTCACCTTGAAATCCTGAGTTGAAAAGTCTTCTTTTCGCTTGAACTCCTCATATATTTCACCTTGCACAACAAGAGGATAATTGTGTTAAGTTTGTAAAATTATAAGCATAAGAACTAAGATACATGACATCATGAAGCCACATTTGCAAAACAATTTCCAGATTTTAAGTTTGAGTTTAGATCTCTAGCTCTATGAGCTTCAACATGTTTCCAAAAGTCTGATGTTTTGATTTATCCTTCTCCCTCCTGATTTTTGCACTCAGTTGGAGGTCTGCCCTGCTTTTGCTGCTCAGATTGAATTGATTTGGGGATAAAATGAAATTCAACACCCCTCTTTTGTAAGCTACTAAGGCCAAGGGATACAACTCCTAGCTTGGGCTGACCCAAATAGGTAGAAGTTTTAGATTTTAAATTCTGAGTTTACTTCTCCAAGGCTGGCCGATCTAGATGCTTTCAAGTTAATTTGAATTCAAATTTGGTTTAAATCAATTTATTCCTCCTAGGCCAACTTGGTAAATTAATTTGATCAACTTGGGAGGGCGAATTCATCCCCTTGATCAAATTGTTCAAGCCGTTATGCTGGGCGGATTTGTGACATATGTCGGAAATGGAATTCCAACACATGGTCGGGTTCAGACCTAGTGCTGGAATTCGAGTTCCAACACCTGGTTGGATTCTGACCATGTGTTGGAATTCATCCAATTTCGCCCTTTGGCACTAAGTTGCCAATGAAAACTTCTTGTTTCCTCCTACGATTTTGCACTTCTTCTTTTGGTCTCAAATTGATGTGTCTTTGATTTGATTTTCATTGAATGTTGATTGAATTAGTAGTGGATCCGATCTGGACTTCATTTAAACATCGAAATCTGATTGTCAATCACCACAAATTTCACTCGATTCTCTTTCCCATGAACTCAATTTTGATTTCTCATCTATTTGAAGCTGAACTTCATCTCGTATCTGTTTAGGCAGCCCTTTAAGCTTGGGCAGAAATGAGGGGGGTGTCAGAATAAGAATTCCAAGAGTAGATCGGAATCTGACCTACCCTTGGAAATCCAGTTCCAAGGGGTGGTCAGATTCCGACCACCTCTTGGAATTTTTCTAAGGCTTCAAAAATACCAAGTGTTGGGCTGCCTCATTGGAAACTTTAAAATTAGCCCCCCTTGCTTGGTTAAAACTCCTCTTAAATCATCACTTTCCTTGAGGTGTTCATCTCAGATCTAAATGTTAAAGTTCTCATTCTCCATACTTCATGCCCAGATTTCATCCACTTTCATCTTGATTCTCATGCCACATTTTCAATCCTTGGGTTTCATGCTTTCTCTTTCTTCATTGGATCTTAACTTGGACTCTAAATCAGATTTGAATCCCTTCCACAATTAGAACTTGCATCTCAGGTCAGTTCATAGAATCTTTTCATATCCTAAGGCTCACTTCCATCTTCAAAATTCCTAAATGTTGGATGGCCAGCTAGCAACTCTTTCCTTATATGGCTTGACTTTCAAATGGACAAGGGACTTGCACCTAAGGATGTTTGAATCTAACCTTTTGACCTGGAGACTCCAAAATTGCCACTAAACTAAGACTAAGACAACTACTCTAACTGCCAGGTGAAGAGAGGGGTCCCCATTTGCAATGGGGTGATGGTGTGAAAATGTGAAAATCTCACAATAGTATCTAGAGAGTTCCAGTTGGATGCAATAGACAGCTCAAAAATATATTGGAAGGAAGTTGAAAAGGCATGCAAGGGAATACTGATGATTGAGATTCACCCAATGTGTCAAACAACAATTGCATCTGCATGTTTGGAAGCTGAAAGGTGGCAACTTCAGTAGGAAACGACCGTTGTACAATATTGCTGTTACAGGATGAAATTGACAATTTTGGTAGGAAATGGCTTCTGTACAACAATGTTATAAGAGGATGAAAGGGCACTCTTGCAGATGTCTACATGTATGTGCTATTATCCTAGTACAATGAGGCCATAGATGATGTAAAATGGAATTATGACATCAAAAAATACTAATGACATATAAAGAAAGGAGTTAACACACAAGGACACTAAGCTCACATTGGCACCAAGGGTGGAACAAAGGCAAAGCAAGGCTAAGTGGTCCTACAGATATGCTATGGGGGTCATATACTTTGAACAAGTGGTTATGGAAACATGCATGATCAACATGAACATGTGAGAAAGCTTCCTTGATTCAGTGAGCTGCTTATGCTTCTAATTCTCAATTTGTCTTATGGCTCCTCCATGTTCATCCTTTAGGAGTGAATTTACTTCATACCTTCTGATGTAGATGGAGTTAGTTGAAGTCCCTTTCAACCAATGAATGGAACGTATGCAACAATTTGCAGGATTTTACATTCATATGCAAGCTAACTATCTTTGCAAAATTTAAATTTATGACTGAATGGAGGACCCCTTATTATTAGCCTTTTGCTTTGGGGATGAAGAATCCTCTTTAGCTGCTCCATTGTAATGATTTCTTCCAATGCGTTTGCTTCTTTTTATCCCTCTTGATTAGTAGGTTTCTCTTCCTTCCTGCAATTGCCTTCTTGGATGCCTATTTGGACTCATTGAATTCCTCTATGGGCTGTACTTAAACTTGTGAAAGGAAATAGAGAGCAATAAAAAGGTTCTCGAGGGACTTAAAGACAACAAGATCTAAAGTGATACTTAACAACAAAGTCACAAGGTTCAGGTTCGAATTTGAGTTCAGCGATCACAAAATTTGGATGAAGTTCAGCAAGGGTATAAATTCGAAAAAAAATTGGACAATTAATTTGCAGTATATAAATTTATTTATTTTTAAATATTAGTAATATATCCACAAAATTGCGAAAATAGTTTAACATTGCTAAATAATTTAACTAAATAAGTCAATATTAATTTAAAATAAAACAATATTATATTAAATATCACAAAATTCAGTTGAAGTTCAGCAAGGGTAAAAATTTGAAAAAATTTGAATCTCATGGATGAAGTTTGACAAATCTTGTGACTTAGCTTAACAATATAACCTCTCTTAGGAAGTATTTGATTTATTGACAAGAGAACAAGATGAATTGTGTATGTAGCTTAACTTAACCAGATGAATATGAATCATGAAGGCAAGGCATGAAAACAAGAATAATAATCCCTTAGCTTGAATTATCTAAACAATCATAAAAATTAAAAGCAAGGCCATTGAAGCATGTGGAGAACTAGAATGAACCTACTAGATGCACGTGTATATAGAGAATTTAGAACATAGAATTAATGAACTTAAGAACTTAAGACCTTAAGGATAGTACATAGGCACTAGACTATGTGTTCTGCACAAACTAATTTATCAATACTTAAATAGTTAGTTGTATTGCTTAGACCATTGTGACAAGACACTAGAATTTTCTTTTGAATACTATGTAGTCAATTCTTCAATAAGAACACAACGTTTATTCTTTTGGCCACATTTTTTAGATAAATTACTCAATTTTTACCAGCTCAATCTTCCAAGGCACCTTTTGTGATTGCTTCCTTAATTCGGACAAGACTTTAAAGATTGTTCCACAATCACCTAGAGATTTTGTTCCTGTTTGTTGCACCATGTAGAAGAATTCCATAGAGTCATAAGCATCATCAACCCCTTCTATTTTGTAATGTCCTGTGTGCCGGTGGTGTGCTCTGCAGCCACGTGTCCGGGGTTTGCGTAATTGGGGGGTGGTCCCTGCCCTTGGATGCTTCGGTGACGAGAGATGTTCCCCACACCCTTAACACCCTGGGTAGCCGCCCTCACCACCAGGCCGGTCTTTTGGTGTAGTGGTTGGGCCTTAGTGGTACAGAGCTGAGGTCGAGACCCGTCGAGCGTGGTGGGCTGTAATGTCCCGTGTGCGGGTGGTGTGCCCCGCAGACATGTGTCCGGGGTCTGCGTAATTGGGGGGTGGTCCCCACCCTCAGATGCTCCGGTGTTGGGAGATGTTCCCCACACCCTTAACACCCTGGGTAGCCGCCCTCACCACCAGGCCGGTCTTTTGGTGTAGTGGTTGGGCCTCAGTCTGTATTATCCCCAATTTTTCTCTTAGACGTCTCGGAAATTTAAACAAATAATTGCATGCAATGAAATATCGATTCAACAAAAAATAAACCAGCAATATGCTCCAATAAATCCTCAGAAATTGTTATTGCATTATACAATAGCAATACAACAACAATGGAATTACTAAAGAATCCAATCTGAAATACAGTATGCAACAATGAGATCAAATAACATGAACCTGGAAGTGTAATGGTGAACTCTGCTATGAATCCACCTCAGAGATGAACTAGTTTCCGTCCAATCCACCGAGAAAGCTTGAAGGTTTTCGTCCTCAGGTTTCAGAATCGAAAGTTGGAAGCTTCCTGGATTCTCCAAGAGAAATAAATTCATAAAATCAAGCATGTTCAATTGAGTCTCCGTTTCCTCTTTTAAAGCAACAAGTTGTGACTCTTTAGTTTCCCTTCTTTCATATTTCCACTTTGTGTCTCAATTTAACCACTATATATTAATAAGCCCATATAATAGTAAGGTGTTAAAATAATAGATCATGAAATCTTCTAACATTAAAATGGATGATCAAACGAACTCGGAAGATGACGTGTGATAGCTTGCCGGAAAGCTCTCGGCGATACACTCCAAGTCCAATACTGAAATGCCAGGAAAACTAAACTTTGTCGACTTACTATAAATAGTAAGTATCCAGAAACCCTACAGAAACTACTCTGATTGGCCTGAAACTGGAATTACCTAGGCCAAATATCACACTGACCTAAGTAAAGCCCTGGTTAGCCCACCAGACCAAGATAAAACAGCTAACGACGCAGTAAGAAATAATGTGCCCGAAAAAGGGGACATTACAATCCTCCCTTCCCAGAGATTGCTTGCCCTCAAGCAATCGATACCTGCATGCTGTGACCAAAATGCCTAGATCCCATACCCATCTCAAAGAAGTTGCCCCACTCGGCTGTTGTGCTATCTTGACAAAAACGTGGCCAGTAAGGTGGAGCCACTCATTACTCCCCCAAAACAGCAATGCATTAGTCATACTAATACCAGGATCCCAAAGTCAAACGATTAGGTTGACACGATCACCAAATATGAGTGAATCGAAAAGTCTCAAGATGCAATCAATACTAGACATCCCTCCATCAGTAAGAGGTAACGCAAGGAAAAGCATATCACCCATCATACAATAAGACACAACTACCCATCCTAAATTGCTGATGTAGGAACCAAATTGCCCAATAGCTGAACTCATCTCGTCACTCCAGTCTGGTGACCAAGACTCATCTCTAGTAACTAGACCTGGGTCCCAAATCCTGCAATCAATCACATCCTCGTCATGGGGATTGGAAATATCTTCCTCATCTAGCTCAAAAGGGGATTATCAAATGTTAAATCAGCATCCACCTCAAACAAGAAATTGTCAACCGACTGAAAGTTATCCAACTCATAAAGAAGTTCTGGATGATTCAAAGATTTGTTATTTGATCTTTTGGGACAGCTATCCAAGTCATAAGTCTGTTGTATGCTATCAAGTTCCCGAATCACCTCCTGAAAGAACTCAGACCTTCCTTTGTCGTCCTGATTCCCTGTACTGACTAGTGGCAACAATCTGATTTCTTGCTTCCTGAAGAGCAATATGTGTGTGCTCCAATGTTTCTTGAGCAACATTAAGCTCTCTATTGAGCTTATTAACCCCATCCTCCTTTTCCCTCAACTACTCAACATATTTTTTAGCAACCTGTAACAGGTACTCGCGATCTGAAAGTAAACATAGATATTCTGATTTCCAAACCTCAAAAGCTGTTTTGACCGCCTGTAAATCAGCAACATAAGATCCACTCCTTATACCACTTTGCCATTTTTCCATCTGAGCCTTCCTGTAAAGATCCTCAATAATCCTGTGAGTCCTATCATGATGTACAAGAGTTGCAACAATGACATCGTCATTAACTTTCAACTGATTCTTCAAAGCATGCTTCTCATCATTGTCATTTTGGAATGCATTATCTGATTGGTCATCCAAATCAGCATTATGCATAAGTGAGGTGCTGCTATAGAAATCACATGATTCCTCATTACATGAATCGCTAAAGGCATCCAATTGGCTGTCACAGCCATTAACCATAATTTTGTCAATCTCAGCTTCTAAGTCACCAAAGTAGAGCTTTGAACACTCTTCACCTGTGATGATTGATTCTTCCTCCACATTAACCATCTTGGCTGATTGGAAACTCTTTTCCTTTGGATCTTCACCATGACCTAAAAGAGATGTATTCAAAGCTATATTTTCATTGCCACTTGGCTGCAATATATCTTCTCCTTGATTAATACCGCAAACATGTTCATGTGACCAGTCCTCTTGGCATATAAAACAAATCTGCCCTTTTCTCATTTGGTTCTTGCTCATTTCTGGAGATCCTGCAAGCTGTATGCCTATTGATATTCGCTCATTTTCAGTCAATAAATCCTTGAATCTTTCAACCTGATGCTTAATTAATTCAGCTGAGAGTTCATATGCCACAGGTGAGGTCCTTTGTTCTCCTCTCCAGATTGCCAACAAACCTGATTGCAATTGTTTACATATGTCATTATCCTCATCTAAGATCAGGGACATGATAGTTTTTATGCAAGCCTTCACATTGTCTGGATGATGCTTCCTAAAATTACTTAGGAGGCACTGAAGTAACTGTTGAATCATCTTATCACAACCGAGATTCAACATGTGAATGAAAATTCTAGTTCTTGCCATTAATTCCAAGATTTTTGTCTGCTTATCAAAGGTAGGACCTTTGTCATTATTTAGTCCACCTAAACTGTCCACAATCAGCTGTAATACTTGCTTCCAAATGTTATTGGTATAAGGTGTAATAGGGCATGTAATCCGTGAGATCTCACTAAGAGATGAGGCGACTGCAAGTCTAATGTCTTTATGTGGATGTTCCATAAACCTGCGTTGGACCAAAGCACCATTGAAGAGCCTACAATGTAATGTCCCCGTTTTTAGACTCATGGGATTAGCTTGGTTCATTGACTCACACAGGCTAATCAGGCGATCAGAGGGGGTCAGATGGTGGAGCCAATGTTGAGATTCCATTCTGGAGGTTTAGATTATCAGGGCTGCTCTTCGTTCGGGTCATTTTGGCCAACTTACTATTTTTAGTAAGTGGGATTTCGGATATGGCCAGGATTGGCAAGGTGTCTGCACGGAACGTCAGACATCTCAGGATTGGGTTTTAGAGAATCTCCAGTTTGAGAGACTTACTATTTTTAGTAAGTCTATTTTTAGCAGTGGCTATTTCTGGCAGGGTAGTGTCTATTCTTGGCTGGGCAGTTGGTCTGGTGCTTTGTCAGAAGTTCGTTGATTGCAGTCAGATGGTTCAGTGGCTTATATTTTAAATGTGTTATTAAATTAAATTATCTTGATTTAATTTAATAACTAATGACTTTATAATATTATATTATAAAGTGGAGATATTTTATTAAGCCAATTAAGTGAAAATATTATAAAGTGCTTTTTCCAAAAAAGCCTATATATTCTACTTGAAAAAGCACTTTTGGTATCTATTATGCAATCATATTTGATTGGAGTTGGTGAAAAATTGCCCTAGCTAGGGTTTCGAGGACAGATTCCTCTTTCTGGTGATTTGAGCCATTGCCTGTAATGGTGAAATTCACAACTGATTAATTCTGTGTATGAATTCAATGCGGTTGTATGTTGAATTGAAGAAAGTTCATCTCTGGAGTTTGAAGATCTGCAAATAAAATTGTATTTATTTATACGATGCTATGAAGTTTTTGAATATGTGTATTGAATGTTGAAGATTATCAAACTGATGTGAAGTATGAAGTATTGTAGACAGAAGGTTATCAAATTGAGCAACGAGATTGGCTTTAATTACTTCTACAATTCTCAACGCCCTAAGCTGCATTTATAGGTTGAGAAGTTCGATCAATACACTGCTGGCGCGTATTGTTTCTTGGCAACGTGTAGAAGAAGGCATTACATTCTGCCCTCGTCAAGGGCTAGACTCACGTGAGGGTATTATCAAGAAGGCCGCATCAATTGCTGAGTACAGCATTCTTCTTTGACACCTGCCGTTAGGTGTTCATTCATTCTGGGCACATGTTTATAACGGAATCAGCATGTAATGTTTGGGACAGTCACGTGAATGATGTTCCAGGTGGTGGTTTCAATACATGAGCCGTATATACTGCACAACAGCCTCACATAAGGCTTTAGCTTGCTCACGGGCTCAATGCTGGGTCGTTTATCCTGTACAACAGGCCACGTCAAGTTTCAGAATAGTTACGTATTGCTAATTCAAAGGTGGCAGCTTCATTGGTGTAGAAGGTGTGACAGTTAGAGAGCATTTTCAGTCACAGGTGCTTAAATGAATTTTAGAATAGAATTGTTTATGCAAATAAGGTTTCTAATGTTGATAGTTTAAGAAGAAATTATTGGTCTGCAAAATTGGTTATTATAAGATGGTGAATGTACTTTCAGAATTTATTATTTGCAAGTTATAATTGGAAGTAATAAAATTATCAAAATAGTGTTTGAATGATCCAACCATTTGAGGGTGACAATTTGCAAAATATATCAAATTTAGTATATTGATCCGCATATTCAGAGAGAGCCAACGTAGGTTCTTCACATACAATCAGATTGGTCTATCCTAGACAGATATGAATCTATTTCTTCTAACCTAGCAAGCACAACTCCCATGACTTTCATATTCTCAAATTGCCATCCAAGGCAATATAATTCATTCCCTATTTCAATTTCTTTCTGCTGGTCCTTTAAATGTTCACCCTTGAAGTTGTCATTGAATTCCTTTGAGAACACCTTCCCATTCAGATTTTCCATTGCCTAAATTTTCTGTTTGGTATAAATCTTAATTACAACAATGTCGAGACTGAGATGAACAACCGTCTGATAGGCTGCAATAGTCAATCAGAAATCTGGAGTACAACAACAAACTGAATGATAGAAAAAAAAATACTTTCTTTGTTACACAACCAACCGTTTAGCAACCATTGCTTGTTACTGAGAAGAGCCGTCCCTGCTGAAGTAAGAAGGGTAGATGAATATGACTGCTTCACCTGC
Source organism: Chamaecyparis obtusa (assembly GCA_027943335.1). Taxonomy (NCBI): domain Eukaryota; kingdom Viridiplantae; phylum Streptophyta; class Pinopsida; order Cupressales; family Cupressaceae; genus Chamaecyparis; species Chamaecyparis obtusa. The sequence goes on along the minus strand of BSBK01003245.1, from coordinate 701,415 downwards.
CTATGATTCTGCCCGATTATAGAATGTCTTTCCTGCTGTAATGACCATTGGGACAAGATTTCATATGATGATGATAACAGTTGTTGCTGATGCTACTTACCAAAACGGACTGCTGCTTGTCACCTAGACCCCTGTTATTTCTGGACCTAGTTGGCCCACAGATGAAGTGCCAAGTAAATCAAGCTGCAGGATAGCTCCTACAATGCCCTTCCAAATAAGCATTCATTAGATGTTTGATAAAGACTGCAGGCAGAACAAGTTCCAAACTGGATAATGCCAACCATATGCATCTTACACAACAAAATTGTTAGGTTTCATGCCATTATCTATATTCTGTCTTGAACCCAAACACTCCAGTCTGTGCTTCACCGCAATTACCAAAGGCATCACTTACTGAATTTTGTTCCACACAATGTGCTTTCAATAAAAGATTCAGATTATCAGACAACCATGTGCCTGCAAGTGTATCACTGATTCGACATCTAACAATGTTTGCAAGAATTCTGATTTGTAGAATCGGGTGACTCTTCTAGTTTTGAGTGAGATATAAAGAGTCTCTAATACTGCTTGCATTACACCAAGAAGTCTAGCCCAATACGAATTGTAGCAGAGATAGACATTTAAATGGATTGCATCTATTGAAACTAGTTCTAGTCCCTGTATATTTGATTTTATACATTTGGTATGTATTCTGTATGTGTGACTGCGATTGAAGTTATATTCTGTAATAATTAACCTTCAGAATACATACCAAATGTATAAAATCAAATATACAGGGACTAGAACTAGTTTCCAATCAAGTATGCACCTGTTAAATATGGTGCCAAGACGAGCTGTTAGCCCGTGACCTCTGTGTTGAAGCCGGCTGTAGTTTGTGAATGCCCCTCCTCCATGGTAATGGTGGTGCTATTGGATAGATGCTCAGGTGCTATGCGGAGTGACTCAACGGTGTCGGTTGCTGGTCACCTTCAATCTCATACGTGATTAATAAGTCCAAAGATATAGCTATTTCTGATGGTTCTAAGAGCTCTTTATTGTCATTGAATGTAACTGTCGGTTGTTACACTGCATTCATGAACCAAGAAAAATGAAAAAATCCTTGACCATACCCTGTTTCCTGCAGAAGTCAAGCCTGTTGATTTACATGCGAAGCTTCCAAAACGAACCCTCTGTCAAGAAATTCTTTCTTTCTCAACAAATACGACACCAAAGGAAAATTCCGAGCGTTATCTTTGTGATAAGTCGCCTAGACTGTGCTGTATGAAACGACAACCAAGGAACTGACATACACCTGTTTCAATCATTATTTGCCTTAGATATATTAGCTTTGGCTATCGTGGAGAACACCAAATATTTACACTCGATGAATGCCTTCGGAAAGAATAATTGATGCTGCTCATAATAATTTCGCATAGCATCTTGCCGCATAAGGAAATATTATACTATAGTTTCCATTTAATATTTTAGCGGCTATCAAAGGGTCCACTTAGAATATCTTTGTGCGCCTCCATTTAATATATTCGCTGATAACTATAGAGAAGGGGATAAGTGTTTAAAGAGAGCCCGATAATTTAACCTTTTTCCAACGAAATGTTATGACCTTGGGTAACCATACGATATTAAGCCTTTATGAGCCTTATTGGAATGTGGCAAGTTTCAAAAATATAAATTTTAATCTGCCGCAAGAGTGGCTATAATTTGAAACGATAGAAGTGACACCATATACTTTATGTTGTGTAACAAAGGTCTCTGGTTCAATCCGATAGCAGAGAGATGACAAATGAAAAATAATTATCGTATAACAAATATTTCAATCTTTCCACTGAGTCTCCCGCAAATACAAGTTAGCAGCTCAAATTTCATCAAAACCATATTAAATCATTTTTATGGCACCCCAAATGCCTTCGCACATAATATGGCCCGAACATTAACAAACTTCTTTTCCAACTTAGGAAGCTAACAAATTTTTCAATAACTCCAACAAGATTGCGGACTCAGAATTTATTCACCAAGTTTCAATTTTCTCAAGTTTGCGCAAAAGGATGAGAAATACTTCAGTCGCCAAACTAAAATATATTCATTGTATTTCCGCCCAGACTTAAAATGGTGTCAAATATTGATTGCCGACTCAAAGAATTTATTCACCAAAACTTATTCGAATTTTCAAACCAAGGATCACTTTTCTTGAAAAAAAACTATCTCTAGCAAAGCTTCACAGGCTGGCAAGAAAACCAGCTTTGATACCACTGTATTGTCCCCAATGGATATTATCCCCAATTTTTCTCACAGACGTCTCGTAAATTTAATCAAATAATTGCATGCAATGAAATATCGATTCAACATAAAATAAACCAACAATATGCTCCAATAAATCCCTAGAAATTGTTATTGCATTATACAAAAGCAATACAACAACAATGGAATTACAAAACAATCCAATCTGAAATACAGTATGCAACAGTGAGATCGGATAACATGAACCTGGAAGTGCAATGGTGAACTCTGCTGTGAATCCACCTCAGAGAGGAACTGGGTTTCCGTCCAATCCACCAAGAAAGCCTGAAGGTTTCTGTCCTCAGGTTTCAGAATCAAAAGTTGGAAGCTTCTTGGATTCTCTAAGAGAAACAAATTCATAAAATCAAGCATGTTCAATTGAGTCTCCTTTTCCTCTTTTAAAGCAACAAGCTGTGACTCTTCAGTTTTCCTTCCCTATCCTTTCATATTTCCACTTTGTGTCTCAATTTAACCATTGTAAATTAATAAGCCCATATAATAGTAATGTGGTAAAATAATAGATCATGAAATCTTCTGGCATTGAAATGGATGATCAAACGAACTTGGAAGATGACGTGTGATGTAATGTCCCCTACCGGGACCTTACATAGTTCGCTCTCTTACTCCCAATTAGAGTTTGGATTGCTTTTGGGAAGGACAATTTGCAATGCTCCTCTTAATAGTTCTCAAATATAATATTTTACAAATCCATATTACTCACTGACATCTTGGCAATAGTATATATGATTCACCTCTCTCTTTATCTCTCTCCACAAGAGTATCAAATATATATATATTATATCTTGATTCTAATTCCAATATTCTCCTTGTCTCCTATTATTTTTATTATATACTGATTTGATCAATACCTCATGTATTATTATTAATCTATATTTTGATGTAATCAATATCAAAGCTATCTCCTTTGACTCCTTTCTATGTGACCAAACTTACATATATTCCTTATCTCCTAATCCATCGTCGTACTACATCGATTGAGCTCAAAATAGCTCACTGTGGTGGAAAGGTCACCAATGACGCATATGGCAGGAGATATTAAGTATAGTGAATCACTATCATTTGTCTCTATCCATTGTGCTTGGTATTGAAATTTTTGTTATGGTAATTGAAATTCCTTAAGATTACACTAGACAATATTTCCCAATGCGTCAGGAGTAAGGATGTTCGTGATCATGATCTATGATTTCCTAACTACTACTTCTGTCTTATTTTATGGTTTCTTTCTCCTCATGTTTAGACACAGTAGAGTTATCAAGACTAGTATTGTGAATTCTTCTTAAGCGGTCATCATAAGTATGTTCTCATAACTAATTCTGATGATGGACAATACTAAGGAATTGGTGGCAGATCATCTTCATTACTTCCCATGCCTTAACGCTTTCGTGGAGTTCGAATCTCTTATCATTGCCTGAATTCATTGACGGAGACCTGTCTATTGAATCCGCCTTTATTACCTATCGATTCTACAATCTGTAACTACCCTTCATCTACTCTCGGTAGTCTCATGACATCTCTGAATATTGACAGCGGTGGATGATAACGTGTAATGATTTTCATCAGAGATTCATGCCTCATATCGGTATGACTCAGATTAGACTTATCTTGTATTTCAAAGTCTTACGATAATGATTTCAGTATTAGTGTGCATGTGTGCGTTCCCCTTCTCAAAAACTCTTTCTGACTTCCAATACTTCTCCCTATCACTATTTGCTGATATGAATCATCCTTGCCCAATTACTTTGAAGCGTCCTTATATACACGTTGCCTAGTTACAGGTCGTGGTCACGACTTTTAATCTCTCCCTATTTCCATTGTTTCATAGTCGATGGTTTTATTGCTTCATCGATTTAATCTATGATTATTATTGACACATTTAAATTGATTGACTATGTTCTAATTAATACCGTCGACTTATTATTAGAGTCGATCAAATATGGATTATATATTAATGTTATTATTAATTATATTACATTGTCTGTATATTATTGACATCATTAATGTTAATGTGGATTGCTATTAATAATGTTGATTATTATTATTATTATTATTAAGTAATAATATTTACGATTACTATCATATTAATGTTATTACTTAATATTACTAATTATTAATTAATATTAATAATTATTAACATTATATATAACAATTATTAGTATGAATTGATTTCGTAAGGACTCATATTTATTATTAAAATAATATTTAGATCGAGTCTACTCATTTAGGAATATGTTTTCATTGTCAATTAGGGCTCATGACATGTGATAGTGTGCCGGAAAGCTCTCGACGATATGCTCCAAGTCCAATACTGAAATGCCAGGAAAACTGAACTTTGTCGACTTACTATAAATAATAAGTATCTAGAAACCTTGCAGAAACTACTCTGATTGGCCTGAAACTGGAATTACCTAGGCCAAATATCACATTGACCCAAGTAAAGCCCTGGTTAGCCCACCGGACCAAGATAAAACGGCTAATGATGCAACAAGAAATAATGTGCCCGAAAAAGGGGACATTACATATTTATAGACATGCTACAAAAAGCTAATTTAGGGTACAACATAATCATTACACGTTGAGATATTATCATATTAGTCAAGCTTCTAGGTCACAATCAAAATTACTTATAAACTATAAAACACAAGTTCAAATATCACCAATTTATCAATTAAGAACAAATGACTTTCCTTGGCCAAACTCAAGTATTTGGTTTTCTTTTTCACTTGATCACCCTCACAATAGGATACCAACTTCACGGGGTATGGTTACACAACCATTTCTAGAGGTCACAAATAGTCTAAATTTTGTTGGGTTTTAGTCATGGAGAGCGATTTGTTATAATCTCTTCTTAGCCATCCCTATACTTTACACTTATCAACTTCACTCGCACATGTGCACATACTCCTACAAGACTCAAAATTTAGACCCAAATTGGATGTACATTCATAATCTTGGGAGGGCTACAACCACTGCATTGGCACCAAGCACGAGTGAACTAGGAAATTTGATTACAACCAACTCATCCCCCTACAATGGTGGTGATGTTCATCTAGCCTCAACTGTGATGAACATCATTTGACTACAATCAAGATGATTACTTTGGATACAAATTAGCATGGAGCTCTGCTGTCCACTCCGTGGTGGCTACTGCATTTATTTCTAAGTAATCACTTAGTGATTTAGATTCTCTGGATAAAGAGAAACATGATGTTTAGTCATGTAGTTCTTGAGCTCGACTGTGACCATTGACTATTTTCGTGTTTTGAACAGATAGTAATTAATTTAGCATATATTCTGACACATTTAATGTTTTGAATCATCAATTAGCTGGAGCATTTTGTTATCTTTTTTTTTATTTACATGTAAAACATTGATCTAATGGTAACTTTTTTAATTTTTCTATAATCTTTATTTTTTATTATGTTTGCACTAATACATCTAGGCCATACCAGACTTGGGGTTTGAAGGAAAACTATCGTACCCATACTTATATCCAAACTCCACCTGTAACTTATTTTTGATATCTCAAGCTAGAGTTTGTGTTAATAAACATTAATCCAAATGCTATGGTTATGTTGTTGTGTAAGGATGCACAAACTTAGGTTAATCTATTTCACAGTTCACTAATGAATTTGTCTTTGGTGTAAATATTCAAACTTATGATATTTTTTACCACCAAACTTGAGCTTTTATAACATGCAACAAAGAATATTTAAGATTCTGAATCTTTTTGCATGGTATTAGATTTGAAGTATACATGGATTTTGTGCTTTGCCAGAAATTTCGAGCAGTGAATGGTCTTATATTTACAGGCGGTAGTGCTAAGTATGGTCCTTATCATCAGACGATTAAAAAGCTTTTTAAGGTATGAAAGCTGGTATCTTGGATGTGTTTGCTATTTCCATTGTAGTTTTTCCTTGAGAAAGTCTCTTGTGAGATAGATTGTGTTTTCAACTTCACCGTAGTCTCTTACACCTTTGATAATTATTCATTTTAAGTTTTCACATCTTGTGTTGTGTTTTCAACTTCACCACATACCTTTGAGGTTCTCTTAAACAATGGAAATTTATATGGTCATCTTCTTTAATGTTATTAAAACACACCAGCATTTCTACTTCGTGTTTTGATCTGTATTTTTATATAACAAATCATCATTTCTGTTGCAGAGAGCTATTGAAGAAAATGATAATGGGGAATACTTCCCCGTGTATGCTGTTTGTTTAGGTTTTGAGATTCTCAGCATGATTATTAGCCAGGTGAAGCTCTATCACTGTGCCTACAAATTAAATAAAAGATTTTGAGAACTAATTGAAATTAAGAATGTGTGGGGAGATGCGGTAGGAAATGTTAACCAGGAACTCAGACCGATTTTTTGTTCAGTAGCTAATTTGGATATAGATATAGGGAGCATAAAATTTAGTAATGCTGGAAAATAAAAAGTTGTTGGGCAGATCTAGCTTCAGTGGTTCTGCTCATTAAAGGTCATTAGTTTACTTCTTTGTGCTGTATTTTTCAAGTGTTGCCCATCAATTTCCTTTCAATATTTCTATTATTTTGTATAAGTTTTATTTCGTTAATTTTTTTGATTATCATGAAATAGATTTGTACATGCAGGATCTAGACATTTTAGAATATTTCGATGCTGTGAACTCTCCATCAACCCTAATCTTTGAAAGTGAGGCTGCAAAGAACAGCAGCATATTCAAATGGTAAATAGACTTTTCCCATCATTTTATCCATGATCATATAGGAAGTACTTATCTTTTCTATTGTCATATAACAATTCATCAACATAAATGCCATGTTTTTGCCAGATTGAGTATTTTGTGTATTTGTTCAAATGCAACGATATCACATGAATGTTCATAAATCCAATTGCAGAAATGGAAATCAAGGCATGGTCAAGGAGACTCAAGTTCCTCTTAAATAAAAAAGAGCATAAAAATCCTTTCTACTAAAGCATGGCCATGAGCGCATTTTACAGTTCTCTAATTAAAATATGTACAGCTCTTCTTGTTTCATTATCATATTGTCAAAGAGATTCAATGTGACATGTATTTGGTGATTAGATGTCAGAATTTATTGCCTTTATTCCCCTTCTATGTCAACTTAGTTGGATCCTAATTGTCATGTCCTAAGCTAATGAATACATTTTTTGTCAATAAGTGCTTGGTAAACTTTTTAACGTGACCGGTTGTTAAAGTTTTGTGTGTTCGAGTTTAATAATCAATGAATCAGTCATATATATATATATATATATATATATATATATATATATATATATAATGAAGTCATTGTATCGACTGGTTTTATCGAACGCTGTTAACAACTTGCAGATCGCGTGACTGAGCGCATAGGATGGAGTCATGAATATCGTGACTACCATATACGAACAGTCACAACTGTTCGTATATGGCAGTCACGATAGTGACTGCCATATTGCGTCGCTCATGCCGTCAGTTGATTGTATTTCTATTACGCTGTGATCAAACATTAAACATATGTTAGTTATTCATTATATGAACAGTCATGTCTTATCGTAGATGATAAGGCATGACTGTTTATATTGAATCCTTTCGACATATTATATATGGCCATTGTATTTTGTAGAATCAATCAATAACCAAGGCAATTGTATTCTACTACATACATTCAATATATCTTATCTCCCGATCTATAATTCCTTAACATGGTATCAGAGCTAGGTCATTAAAAAAGGAGATAAATTCAAAAAACATATAATACAGAACTGAGCATATTCTTAAGCAGATTTGTTTAAATTAAAATTTCTTAAAATGGCTCATTGCATGAGAATGGAAGATAGGCTAGAAGGTCCTTCAAATTTTATATCTTGGAGAACCCGTCTTACCTCTCTTCTTATGGAACTTGAGTTAGAAGAATATATTGAAAAAGACATTAAAATTCCTGAAGATGAAACAGAGAAGGCAACATGGAAAAGAAGAAACAATAAAGCCAGAAAACTAATAATTGACTCTGTGAAAGACTCAATTCTTCCCAGCATATCTAGGATCACCAATGCTTTTGAAATGTTCAAAATAATTCAAGATACATTTGAGATTAATAATGCTAGTAGAATATTAACTTTGAAAAATCAACTTCTGAATATGAATATGAACAAAGAAGAGACGATCACGTCTTATTTCTTGAGAATCTCTGAAATAAGATATCAACTCCTCTATATTGGAAATACAGTAGAAGACACCGAACTCACTCTAATTGCTCTCAAAGGGTTACCCACCTCATGGGAAACCTTCATTCAATGTATAAGCACCAGACCACCTTTACCTAAATTCGAGCAACTAAAGAACGATTGCACTCAAGAGGAATCCAGGCTAGCTTCCAGAGGAATAGGGTCTAATAATGGAAATAAATTACAAGCTCTCCACACTAAAAACTACAAGAAAACATCGCAGAAAAAGAAGAGAAAATTCAAACAATCAAACAATGGGAAACAATTCAATAAAAAGGATCTCTCCATGGTAAAATGTTACAAATGCGACAAATATGGACATATCCACAAATATTGCCTTGAGAAACAAAAGATTCAAGCAGCCCTAGCAGAAGTAAAAAGACCTAAAAATTCACTCTTCTTCTTGGTCTTAGCAAGTGAATTAAATCCTAATAGAAGTACGTGGATAATAGATAGTGGTGCGTCCAGACACATCACTGGATTCAGAGATCAATTCGAAACCTTCGCAGAAAACTCATCAGAAGAAGTAACTATTGGTGATAACTCCTCTTATCCGGTAAAAGGAATTGGGACCTGTTTGTTAAAGATAAGAAATGGAGTTACACTTCAGTTAAAAGAAGTTTTATATGTACCAGGAATAAAGAGAAACCTAATCTCTATTTCTGGACTTGCTGATCAAAGATACAAGGTAACATTCAATGAAGACAAAGTTCTTCCTTGGACTAAAAATTCCAATATAAAGAATGCCATTCATACAGGGTCCAGAGATGGCAGTTTGTACAAGCTATGTAATGAACACAAGGTTGCCCTAATCACAATGTTCAATAGAATAATGAGATTTGGCACAAAAGACTAGGTCATATTAGATATAGTGCCCTCCCAACACTATCTAAGATCACCTCGGGCATACCCTCCCTGAAATCTGACCATCCTAGCATTTGTAAGGGATGTGCTTTAGGGAAGAACATTAAAGGATCTTTTCCTTCTAGTGAACATAAATCAAATAACATCTTAGAACTCATCCATACTGATGTGTGCGGCCCTATGTCTACTCCTTCCCTTGCCGGTGCCCTATATTACTTAATCTTTGTGGATGACTATTCAAGGAAATCATGGATATATTTCCTAAAACTTAAAGAGTCAAGTGAGATTCTAGCCAAATTTCAAGAACTCAAAGCTCTAGTAGAAAACCAAACTTCTAAGAAAATTAAAATTCTTAGGTCAGACAATGGTGGGGAGTTCACCTCTGATAATTTCAAAAACTATTGTAAAACTGTTGGGATTAAGAGGGAGTATACTGTACCTTATAATCCTCAACAGAATGGAGTAGCAGAAAGAAAGAACAGGACCATCATTGAAGCAGCAAAAGCCATGATGCATGATCAAAATATCCACATATCATATTGGGCAGAAGCTGCCAACACTGCAGTTTATATTCAAAACAGGTGCCCTCATGCTATACTAGAAAACACCACACCAGAAGAAGTATTTACAGGAATTAAACCTGACTTAAGTCATTTAAGGGTGTTCGGCTGTCCTATATATATACATGTACCAAAAGAGAAAAGGACGAAATTAGAACCTTTCGACAAGAAAGGTATTTTTCTAGGTTACAGTGAGGACTCTAAAGGTTACCGTATACATATACCTGGTCAGAAATCAGTTGAAATAAGCAGAGATGTTAAATTTGAAGAGAACCCCTTATCTACAGAAAATGAAGATAATATTTCTATCAATTTTGATAGAGATCTCTCAATTGAGAATGAGAGGGAGAACAACAATTCAAACATGGATTCAGCAGCTATAAATAATGAAGAAACTATCCCTGACTTTGAACCTTCTTGCTCAGATAGTGAAAACAATAAAAAGAGACCATTATGGGCTAGGAAAATGCTTGAAGAAAACAATGTGGAACCAGCACAAATTTCCAGAGAGAACAAAAGAACCAGAACACAAAAATGTTACACTGCTCTTCTTACTGAACTCTCAGAGTCTGAACCTGTCAGTGTTGAGAAAGCTTTATTAGATCAAGCCTGGAGGGAAGCAATGGTTGATGAATACCAGTCCATTCTAAAAAATGATGTATGGGATATTGTTCCTAGACCTAAACATAAGTCAGTTGTATCATCAAAATGGTTATTCAAAATTAAATATGCACCAGATGGGAGTATTGATAAACGCAAAGCTTGGTTTGTCGCAAGAGGTTTTTCACAGAAAGAAGGCATTGACTATGAAGAAACCTTTGCTCCAATAGCACGATACACATCTATCAAAACCATTCTTGCCATTGCAGCATCTAAAGGATGGAAAGTACATCAGATGGATGTTAAAACTGCATTCCTAAATGGTAAAATTGAGGAAGAGGTTTACATTGAACAACCAGAAGGATTCTCCACACATGACAAAGATAAATACGTGTGCAAGCTAAAGAAAGCACTCTATGGGCTTAAGCAAGCCCCTAGGGCATGGTACGAAAGAATTGATCAATACTTGAGTAAACTAGGGTACTCTAAGAATTCTGCAGACCCTAATATATATTTCAAAATTGAAAAGGGTGGCATGATAATTCTAGTTCTCTATGTCGATGACTTACTCATTACAGGAGAAGACTATCTTATTGATAAATGTAAAAAGGATCTAGTAGCTGAATTTGACATGAAGGATATGGGCCTACTTCATTATTTCTTAGGACTTGAAGTTATTCAAAAGGAAGATCACATTCTTCTAAGTCAAAAGAAATACATTTCTGATCTTTTGAGCAGATTTGGTATGACAAATTGTAAACCTCTGGCTACACCCATGGAAACAAACCTCCACAAGCTAAAAGACGAAGCAGAAAATTTAGAACTTGTAGAAAATTCAGAACTTTACAGACAAATAGTTGGATCTCTCATGTTTCTGGTTAACACTTGTCCTGACATTTGCTATGCCACCAATGTTCTAAGTCACTTCATGTATGAACCTAAGTAGATACACCTAATGGCAGCTAGACACACCTTGAGATATTTAAAAGGTACAAGTGAACTTGGACTAAAATATGACAAGACCGAAATCCAAATTCAAGGTTATTCAGATTCAGATTGGGCAGGAAGTTCCTCAGATCGCAAGAGGACCACAGGTGTTTGCTTCAGTTTAGGATCTGCAGTAATTTCTTGGTTCAGTCGGAAACAATCCGTAGTTGCTCTGAGTTCTACAGAAGCTGAGTACATGGCTGCATCCATGGGAGCTCGAGAAGCAGTATGGTTAAGAAAATTACTCTTTGACCTATTTGGAAAATCCTTAGTACCTACTATTATTCATTGTGATAATCAGAGTTGTATCAAGCTCTCTGTAAATCTTGTCTTTCACAATCGGTCTAAACACATAGAGATCCCATATCACTATATAAGAGATATGGTAGACGGGAAGATCATTAAACTGGTATATATCAGTACTGAAGAACAAAATGCAGATATCTTTACTAAACCCCTTGCAAAAGTAAAGACAGACTTCTTCAGAAGGAAAATTGGTTTGATCAAAATCTGAATGTAATTTTAATGTACATTATTTATTTATTCATGAATAAAATATTGAAATATTTCAAATTATGAAGATGACGATCTTCTGTGTGTTTAGGTTACTATGTTAAGGTGACGATCTTGACTATAGTAACCAGGCTTCAAGATCGACTCCCGTAAGGGTTTGTCCCGGATAGGACCAGACATCTTGTTGCTTATGTTATTACTTGTGGGTAATAAAGTTGTTAGGATCGGTTCCCGAATAGGGTTTGTCCCGGATAGGACCGGACATCTTAACATTATTACTGTGTAATAACTCATCATGATTGACACTCTGTAAGTGTCTTGGATTGGGCCAAATATCATGATATGAAAAGTTTTACTAAACTCTCTCGCAAGAGGGAGTGTTAAAGTTTTGTGTGTTCAAGTTTAATAATCAATGAATCAGTCATATATATATATATATATATATATATATATATAATCTACATGTAATGAAGTCATTGTATTGACTGGTTTTATCGAACATTGTTAACAACTTGCAGATCGCATGACTGAGCGCATAGGATGGAGTCATGAATATTGTGACTACCATATACAAACAGTCACGACTGTTCGTATATGGCAGTCACGATAGTGACTGCCATATTGCGTCGCTCATGCCGTCGGTTGATTGTATTTCTATTACGCTGTGATCAAACATTAAACATATGTTAGTTATTCATTATATGAACAGTCATGTCTTATCGTAGATGATAAGGCATGACTGTTTATATTGAATCCTTTCGACATATTATATATGGCCATTGTATTTTGTAGAATCAATCAATAACCAAGGCAATTGTATTCTACTACATACATTCAATATATCTTATCTCCCGATCTATAATTCCTTAACACCGGTGACACAGGCACGACATGCCCTCCAACCCCATGTAAAATGCTTTTGACTTGAAGCTATCAATTGGTGAGGCCACAAATGGGGAACCTCATCCCCATTTAACAAAGCTGAGACTCAAACTCGTGAGCACATTGTATCAGCGAAGGCACAAGCCCACGATCACAATGGCCTAGTGGGGGTTTGAACCTTAGTGGGCACAACAACAACACCACCACTTAAATTGTCACACTAAGTGGTGAACCCCAATGAATACATTTTTTGTTGCAAGTCTCTAGTTAGAATTTGTATTGCTGTTCTTGTTTCACTTTAACAAAGAGATTCAAATTAACATTTATTAAATGATTAAATGTTGGAATTTATTGTCCCTGACTCCCTTTCTTAACTCAATTGGGTCTTCTTTGTCACTTCCTAAGCTCATGAATGCATTTTTTTTTGCTCGATGAAAATATAGTGTTATATTAATAATATTAAAGCATATACATCTATCTATTTGTAATATTCACATCTGGCCTAGCAACAATCTTCCTTTCAAATTACTCCATATAAAAATTACTCTATATAACCCCATATACTCTATCTAAAATCTTCAAATGTTAATTCATTAATTCTTTTACTCTGCACCTACCCAATACAAAATATCCTGCCATCGACCTTTGGCCATACCCGTTCTCAGAAAGCCCCAACCCTATATACTTTGAACAAAAACATGGTGGCTATAAACAACCAACTCAAAAACCACCCAAAAATTACAAAATTGCCATTATGGCCATTTCCTTTTATCCCTCCTCTGCAACAAAGACACAAACTATAACATGAAAAAAGATAGGGCATTTAGCCCAGAGAGCATGATGTCTTCCCTTTTCCATTCTCCGTCGATGCCCACATAGGCCCATTAATCCAGTAGTCGGCTTGTTCAAAGATTGGTCTTGATGCTCCTTTTTGTTGCTTTGCCTCCTCTATCCTCGCATTGACTTCTCTTTCCTGCGAAAACTCCAAGAGGCATTCCTAGCCTACCTCTGCCTCATCTCTTTGATCTTTACGGGAACCCTTTTCACTCTAGATTATAAAGGGCTTAAGCCCATCCTCCATTGCTCCCACCGTACGCCAAAACCCTCCTTCTGCCCTAATGCCTTTTCCAGGCACCGCCCTTGCCATCAAAGCCTCCGTCTTCAGAAGCCATTCTTTCTTCAAACCTTCCCATAATGCCTCAAAAGCGTAAACTATAGACACCAAACCCGAGGCACCAATTTATAGAATGAAATCTTGGGAATGAAGGCCCTTAATAAATGGTTCTTGAGCGAAATGTCACTTCATCCCATTCCCACTGTATATCATGATGTAAATGCTCACATTGCCAAAGTACTACACCAACCTTCATCCCTTGCAAAATCATCGTACCTCTCCCAACATTGTTTTTCATCATTATAATTTAATGACACTGCCCATTTTGATAGCTTATTGGCTACATCATTGCCCACATGATAGATATGGGAGATCTTGAATTCGTGAAATGTTTGTAATAATTTGTGTGGCTAAAATAAATTTATTAATGCTCCAAGATAAGGCAAAGCCTTCTATAAGTGCATTCACTATCACTAGTGAATCACCTTCTATTTGAATTTTCTCCATGCCCAATCTTTTTGCAAGTTATACTCCCTCGTATGCTTCTTGCGCTTCGGCCATCTTATTTGAGCCGTCCTATAATCTCTTGGCTCCTATTGCCATGTCATGAGCCATGAATTGATATATATAGTGTGGAAATATAAATGAATTGAATAGATATATGTATTTGTGGCAAATATACATTGCCTTGTAGATATGGTTAAATTCTCAAATTATCCAAATAATAAATAATGTAGTTATAATCAAATGTTAAACAATTATCTAAATAATAAATAATGTTAATTATAATCAGATGTTAATTATATATAGTAAACAACTATCTAAACAATAAATAATGTTAATTATAGTCAAATGATTAACTAAATAATCAACATTAATAATATTAATTATATTTACACAATAAATATCCATTAAAGTAAATATATTATTTTATTAATAAACATAAAACATATTATAATAAATATATCATTATATTAATAAAACGTATTACATAACAATCCTTATAAATATCTAGCACCCATAATCGACGATTAAGGGAATGACCACATCTTGAATGAGTGCGATTTCATAAAAGGTAGACATGTATGTGACACTCCTTAGTCACGTCCATTCGGTGGAAACAATATAAATGTTTTAGCATCGCACAAACCACAAGAAGATAGGCACCGCAGAGGCATCGGAAGGGAAATCAATATATGAAACATACACTCAATGTTTGGCAGCGATAGCATATAGCAATTGGGTTTCAAACAAATAGTACGGTATGTACTTTGAGGAAAATTGCAGCAATATTTCTATATTGGCATTAGTTTGTACTGAGTATATATATATATATATATATATATATATATATATATATATATATATAAATATAAATATAAATAAATATGTGGAGTAGGAAATAACATGTGTGTGTATATATATATAGTTATAGATTCTCATGATGATAAGAACAATAAGACTAACAAAGTATTTAATATGCATATATATCTCTCTATATATATATCTATATATATCTATATCTATCTATATATATATATATCTATATATATAGAGATAGATATATAGATATACATATATCTATCTCTCTCTCTCTCTATATATATATATATTGGGATCCGAGGGCATAAATCATACAATGTTGACCCAATTTCTTTTAAGGCAAGGATGCCAAATGTTTATTGCTATACCTGGTAAATTACATACATGAAATAATAACACAGAGGAAAGTGCATACTAGATATAGGAGTAAAATATATCTTTATTCACTCATGAATTCATTACTGAGAAGAAGACCAGAGATGGTTAGCCAAGGATTACAATTTACCCAACTATACCATACTCCCTTTGCGGTACACAACATATTTAAAGGCCCCGAAGGTTGCCAAGAGAGACACAACTTTCAACCAACCGACACTTACAACTACTCGAGAGTGATAACCAACGGACAATTCAATACATTGATGACAATTAATACATTGACGGATAACCAATATTGTCAAACATAACAATAGGCATTGTACACTGAGTACAAGCTTCACATCTACATCTTTCAAAAATTCAATATTATCCCTCAAAAGGATCTATTGTCATATTTCCACTCCATTTCTCTTCCAAACTAGCCATCACATTAAAATCACCTACTAGGATTCAAAGGAATAAAGAAGTAAGAGAACAAACATATCTAATATGGGTCCAAAGAAGTTGTTTTCTGACAAAATCAGTTGGAGCATAAACATTAGTAAACAAGAGATTCTCACTAAACTCACGACTAACAAGAACCATAAAGATAGCTGATCTACTAGAAACCCGCAAGAGTGGGACAAGCTTGCGTGGATTTAAAGGACTTTGAGCCCAAATCTTGGAGGCCCTATTCATCATAACATCCAATGATAACTTAGTTTCCTGAATGAAGACCACATCAAGAGAATAAAATCCAAACAACTCTTGAATAGCCTTTTTTCTAGGGATTCTAGTCAACCCTCTTGCATTCTATGATAAAGCAATAATTTTTGAGAGGAAGAGAAATGGGAGTCAATGGTCTTCACAGAGCCAGACTCAACCAATCTCTCAATGATTACTTTCATCTTTTCCTAATCTTTCTTCTTATCCCCTTGGGGGGCTTCTCAGGCACACCCTTTTTAAGGACTTGTTGCTGTAAACCCAAAGCTGGCGGGGATCCCTTACTTTTACTGTCATCTTGATGCTCTTTCAAATTATTTTCTTGGACCATCCTTACTTTTGTGCCTCTGCATGGTTCCAACTAGCCAGAATGCAACAAAGGGATATCCATGTCCATTTGAACACCGTTACCTCCTTGTAGGTCAACAAGAATGCTATTCTCTTGCAACCTTTGTTTGTCCAACCTCCATAGGAATTTGGCCTACATGCAAACTTGCAAAAATCTCATCAAATTGATCCAAATCATCTAGAGCATCAAACCTGTTAAACACCTCATCCGACTACCTATCCTTTAGGGTTCTCTTTTGTCCTCTACCTTTTTTTATAGAAATTAACTAGAATGAAGCGCTCTTTATCTTCCACCACGGGAGCTTTCCCTTTGTCTTTCTTAGGGGAAGGTCAAAAAGGGCCTTGCCTAGACAAACCTGGAAACCTAGACAACCCTTGAAAAGGGCCTTGACCATAATCATTACAAACCCTACATCTAAAAGGCAGAGTCTCATCATCTATTTGTTGAATCCAAGAGGTGGATCCCAATTGAATTTCCATTGAATTTGGAAACGGTTTGCTTAAATCAATTTCAATGCAAACATAGGCATAAGTAATTTCCTTGTTGTCCATGGTTTGTTGAGATGGGCTAATAGGTTTACCAACCAAAACCACAACCGAATGAAAAATGTCACATCTCCAGAACTCAAGTAGAAACCAAGGAAAACACACCCAAATTGATACTCTTGACAGTAATGCCTTTGTAGGGTTGAACCCAACATGCCATGGCTTAGTGAAAAGATCAACTTGATTATAAAAATAAGGCACGCCTTCAAAGGCCTTATTTCTATTTGACATACTTGAGAAAACCACCAAAAAATAATTGTTAGCTGCTAGCATTACCTCCATTTTGCCTTTAAAGTTCCATGTACGACGATCCCAAGTCTCTAAAAAAGGTAAGGAATCTTGAATACCCATAGATTTGTAGATGAGAGCATGATTAATGAAATAATTAACATCCTTGTCCACAATAGCAGGTTGAATCACAAGCATAGGCCCGTGTTCACTTCTCACAAGACATCCATTTACATTCATAGGATGAAACACCCCCTGTTGAGAAGCACTTACCCCAGAATCAAAGTTACTCAACCCCATTCTGGAGCTCTCTTGCATAATAGGAGAAGAAATTCCTTTGATTAAAGCATCCTTGAAGGGAAGACTCTTTGACAAAGAAGCAACTCCAATTTGAGCCATGCAAACCCTCAGAGATAAGAAAAAAAATTCCTTCACCCTGACTCACAAACCCCAAAGAGAAATCAAACTTGCACGAATCGAACAATGAGCAAACATCTGCCAAATACCCCACCTACAAGTAACCCAACTTCCGCAACCCCCACACCAGCATGCAAAAAAAAACTAAGGAATAAGCAAACAAAGAAAAGGGGGAACCTCATCCCCAATCCGCGCCTCCCCACACACATCAAGAATCCCCCACTCCAATATAGAAACAACGTGCTCATCTAGTACAAAAGCTAGGGTACGGGCACCCTAGCCCAAGCAGAACACAACACAATGAAACCCCATATCGTCATTCGTATCTTATTTAGGAATGTGACATTTTATAATATTTTATTATTATTTAATCAAATTAATTAATATTAAGTCATCATACTAATTTTATTTATTTATTTGACAACATAATAAAAATCAATTGAATTAATTGTCACCTTGAAAATTGGGGACATTATACACTCGAGAGCAAAACACACCCATCACCTATCCATCCTAGATACATAGTCAAACCATGCTGAGATCAACACATCTACAAGCTGCAAGCATGAAGGGTTTTACTATGTACATCAACTCAGTTGAATATTCTTTGTCATGTCCCAAACTCATGAATGCACTTTTTGTTGCAGGTTCCTAATTATTATATGAATTGCTCCTCTTGTTATATATTAACACTCTTATTGAAAAACTTAATTGTGGATTGTGACATGATGGGTATCATTGTTTCCCTTCACTTTTAAAAGCACAAAAATTACCCAAACTCTATTGACAATTTTAATGTCTAATTTCCTTTATTTTATGTAATGTGACAAACACCTTAATGTGATATTATATATTTGTTGATCAAAAGTCTTGTATTATAATTATTGTTGCTTTCTTAGTCATATTGAATTTCTGCATTAAGGCAAAGTTGTTAGTATTGACTAGATGCAAGTTTTATGATTCCTTTGGGATATTTGAGATTCACGAAGCCCTGTGATTTGTGAAAGTAATTGCAAAGGTGAAGGACAGTTGAAACATATTCATTGTATTCATTGCTTCTTTGGCTTTGCAGGTTTCCCTCAAACATACTCAGCAAGATGAGCTCAGAACCTCTTTTTATGCAGAATCACATGGTGAGCTAGGGGGTTATCTAGGTTTTTTGCATACTATAACTTTCACTTGCATTTGGTAGGTAAGCACTATGCCTAAAATAAGGTAAAAATGTTGTGATCCTAGGTTCTGATATGGCCTTTTTGTTAATCTTTTGGTAGCGACAGGAGATATCTTTCATACTTGTGGTGGTTGTGCTTATATGAATTTATTATTTCTCCTATGTTGCTGTTGAACCCGTTCGATGCTGGACTGTTCTTTCTTTCTATGTTCCTTCGATAGTGTTGTTGGATCGGGATTTTTATTATGCCTTCATGTACGTGTTTATGAAGCAGCTTGCTTATATTTGCTGTTGATTTCATGCTTCTTCCATGTTCTTCCTCATTACAACTGTAGCTATTAAAGAGGTCTTTGACCGGTTTATTATCTCTACCGTTGGCAATTCATTTCTCATCGTGTCCGTTTTATTCATAATGGAGGTTCCCATTTTTTTGTTGTATCGATGACATTAAAGATGTAACGACACTTTACTGTAACCGTTTCTTGCCTTCCATAATCAAGTCCCACGACAGGAAATATGAATCGACCATCGTTGAAGCTAAGGATTTTGTTGTTCGGGAGTTATTATTGCTGTCTCCGTCATTTATTCATGTTTACAACTTTATTGTAATCGAAGGATATCCTCTTACCACGGGAATGAAACATGTATCAACTTATCTATTTTGCTTTGTTGTTGATATTTGCTGGTGAAGACGTTGGTCTTCATTTGTGTAACTGCCGTTATAACTTATATTCATGAGTTCGTGCCTTATGTTTATTGTTTGAGGTTCCAGGTGAGTCATCTTTGTAACCGTCATTCACTGGATTGTCATCGCTATTTCATTGGGCTAAAGATGGGAGCTGTATTGTCACCGATGATTGAGTTGTCTACAGCTCACCGTGTGGTATTTCCTTCAGTTATGATGGTCTGCGATTCAATACTTAGAGTTAGGCTTGTGCGTGTTTCTTGAAGGAGTGTGATGGTGTAATACTATTGATTCAAGGGTGATCGGGTGATGGTTGTTGTGTTATGTGTGAAGTAATTTCTCCAGATTTTTTGAGTAAAGGTCTTGTGTGTGATCATCGTGTGCCTGGAGTACTGTGGTAGTTTTGGCTGGTTTTTTCAGCAATACATCATTCTATCTGTGTAATTATTGTGTGACTAGTTTTGCATATGATTTGTGTGATTCATAAAAGGGCAGTTCATATTCTGTAGAGTAGTATATATAGTATACGTTTGTTATGTGATAACAGTCTCGATGAAGAAGTCATTCTTCTGATTTAGTTTGTGAAGCATTGTACTGAATGCCTTGATTCTTCAATAAATGATCTACTTTGAGTGTGGCTAGGTTTTTCCCTTCAGGTTGGAGGGTTTTCCCAGGATAAAAATCTAATGTTGTTTTGATCTTGTGTTTTAATGTTTTAGCGTATTGCTTCTATGCTTTTCTGGTTCAATTTTAACATGGTATTAGAGCAGGTTTAAGGAAAGATCCAAGACCTTTATTCAAGCTTCGAAGTATTCTTTTCTTCTCTTCTAGTTTGATCCTTTCAAGTTTCAAAATGGTGAATGGGCTCAAAGTTGAAGATAGGCTTGATGGTGCATCGAGTTTCACATCATGGAGATTTAGAGTCCTTATTGCACTAGAAGAGAATGATCTTTTAAAATATGTGAAGGAGGATGTGCCTGAGCCAAGTCTGAGCCAACCGATAACACTGAGAAAGCTCAATGGAGGAGGAATAATATCATGGCAAGGAAGGTATTGATTGATTCTATTAAGGATCATCTTGTACCTATTATATCCAAGTTGAATTCAGCTAAAGAGATGTTTGAGAGTCTTCAAAGCTTGTATGAATTCAACAACACTAGCAGAGCTTTGGGCTTGAGACGTCAACTTCTTCATATTAAAATGGCTAGAGGAGAATTAGTTGCCTCCTTCATGAAGTTCACATAATTGAAAGATCAACTAAATGCTATTGGAGATTCAACTGAGGACAAAGATCTGGTTATGCTGGCTATGAATGGCCTCCCTCATTCTTGGGAATCTTTTATTCAAGGAATTAGTGGAAGAGATGAAATACCCAAATTTGATTGTCTGAGAGCTAATTGTATTCAAGAGGAATTCAGATTAGATGCAAGAGGAAATGATCGTAAATCTCATCATGAAGAAGATCATGTTCTTGCTACTCGTACATCGAAAAAGAAAGGAAGTGAATAGAGAAAAGAAAATTTCAAGAGAAATAGAGATAAGGATTCTGATTAAGCTCCTGAACTGAAGGACCTCTCCAGAATTTAATGTTTCAGATGTGACAAGTATGGTCACTTTGCTAGAGATTGTTTATCAAGACCAAAACATCAAGCTACTGCTGCAAATGTTGAGGGTGCTTCACCTCATAAAGAATCTTGTGACAATTTAGAGGGATTTTTATTTTGAAGAAATTACTTTTTCCTTTGAAATTTAGGTGCCGTATTATTATCGTATTAAGGATTGAAATTGTGGGCTTCTAGCATCCGGTCTGATCCTAATAAAGTTTATTTAGTTCATACTACTGGCTAATCAGTTTAACATTTATGAGCAAAGGAAACTCTGAAATTAAAGGTGAAAATTTTCTTTGTTGAATCTGCATTAGATTTCCACATTTTGTAAGAAGGATTCTCTATATAGATTCTTTCAGGACCAAATTTCTTATTCTGATTTTGTGCTACTGGTTTAAATACTATAGTAAAGTTATGATCTTATAATTGTGTTTGAGTTGCATGTCTGGAGATTTAGTCAGCTAGATCCAAGGATACATTTATGCTATTCATATGCAATTGATAGAAAACGAGGATGATTTCAGTCTAAAATTAAAGGTATTATGATGTGATCAGCAAGCTAGTTGTCTACCTTTTGTTGGATACTCAAGTCTTCAGTGTAAAGGAGAGCTATATCATTTCTATGGGAAATTTATATATCAATGCAACTGGAGAAGATTGAAAGAAATTTTTGGTGGTCACTGGTTTGATTAGTGATGGGCTCAATACAAAGATTTATTTGGAAACTTGGTCTTATTTTCTTGGGAATTTTCGATTGTTGTTTAATCTTTTGTAGTCTATTGTTTTGACTTAAACCATTGGGCTGAATTTTGAGGGCATTGTGTGAAGCTTACAGACTCGGTTGTCCTGTTTGAGTTGCACAGTCTGCTACAACAGTTTCTAGATTTTAGTTGCAGACCTATTTGTGTTCATTGGAAGTGTTGGACAAGTCTTAAATTCCTGTAGGAGCTTGAGATCTTTATTCTTTGATCCAAGTTTTAAATTCTCAACTTAGTCAATAAAGAGATAAGAACTTCATAGAATAATGTTTATGAATCTTTTATGTAGTTCTTCTTTAGAATAGTGATTCATGTATTTTTTAGCATTGGTCTGTATATTTCTCTTCAAGATAGTTTGATTCTATGAATTATTATTAATCTCTCTTGGTTGCAGGATGGATCAAGGAGCAAAAGGACGATGGATTAATTATCTGAAATCGCATAAGAGAAAGAGATTAAACATCCAGCTGGAGTATTGATCATACATGAAGACTTAACTCGCAGCCATGAGTCTAAGTTGATGTCACATAACAAGGTTGGGTCAGCCTTGGATGGAGAGATTGCATTAGCAAGGAAATTGAGAAAGATGAAGACACTAAAGAACCTATCATTGTGATCAGTTTTTTCTAAGAGGAGGATATGACATTCAGAGGGAGAAATTTGAGGTGAAATCCCTTGAAATGTATTTTTCTCTGAGACAAAGGAATTTGAGGTTAAAGCCCTTGTAATGCATTTTTCTCTGAGACAGAGAAATTTGAGTTGAAAGCCCTCATAATGTATTTTTCTCCGAGACGGAGAAATTTGAGGTGAAAGCCCTTGTTGCTCTTTCCACTCATGGGAGTATCCATAGTGGATGTCATGTTGAGAGACTCCGTGAACATTATGTTGAGTGACTATGATGAAAGCTTGTATTTATTCCACTCATGGGAGTAGCCATAGTGGATGTCATGTTGAGAGACTCACTCCATGACAACATCACGTTAAGTGACTCCGTGATGTGAGCTTGTGTTTATTTCACACATGGGAGTAGCCATGGTGAACATCATGTTGAGTGAATCCATGATGCTATCACGTTAAGAGAATCCGTGATAAAGTTTTGTTTTTAACTCATATGGGTGTAGCCATTGTGTTTGTCATATTGATAGACTCCATGACATGAAAATCTGTAAATGATATCTCCTTTGCTAAGAGGGAGTGTTAATGTTTTGGTAGCGACAGGAGATATCATTCATACCTGTGGTGGTTGTGCTTATATGAATTTATTATTTCTCCTACGTTGTTGAACCTGTTCGATGCTGGATTGTTCTTTCTTTCTATGTTCCTTCGATAGTGTTGTTGGATCAGGATTTTTATTCTGCCTTCATGTACATGTTTATGAAGTGACTTGCTTATATCTATCGTTGAATTCATGCTTCTTCCATGTTCTTCCTCATTACAACTACATCTATTGAAGAAATCTTTGATCAGTTTATTATCTCTACTGTTGGCAATTCATTTCTCACTGTGTCCGTTCTATTCAAAATGAAGGTTCCTGTTTTTTGTTGTATCGATGGCATTAAAGATGCAACGACACTTTCCTATAACCGTTTCTTGCCTTCCAGAATCAAGTCTCACGGTAGGAAATATGAATCAACCATCGTTGAAGCTAAGGATTTTGTCGTTTGGGAGTTATTATTGCCATCTCCGTCATTTATTCATATTTAGAGAAGCTTTACTGTAATCGAAGGATATCCTCTTACCACGGGAATGAAACATGTATCAGCTTATCTGTTTTTCTCTGTTGTCGATATTTGTTGATGAAGACATTGGTTTTCATTTGTGTAACTGTTGTTATAACTTATATTCATGACTTTGTGCCTTATGTTTATCGTTTGAGGTTCTGGGTGAGTCATCTTTGTAATAGTTATTCACTAGACCGTCATTGCTGTTTCGTTGGGCTAAAGACGGGAGTTTTATTGTCACAACTGATTGAGTTGTCTACAGCTCACTGTGTGGTGTTTCCTTGAGTTACGATGGTCTGTGATTCAATACTCAGAGTTAGGCCGGTGCGTATTTCTTGGAGTGTGATGGTGTAATACTATTGATTCAAGGGTGATCGGGTGATGATTGTTGTGTTATGTGTGAAGTAATTTCTTCAGATTTTTCCGAGTAAAGGTTGTGTGTGCGATCATCGTGTGCCTGGAGTACTGTGGTAGTTTTGGCTGGTTGTTTCAGTGATACATCGTTCTATCTGTGTAATTATTGTGTTACTAGTTTTGCATAAGATTTGTGTGATTCATAAAAGGATAGTTAATATTTTGTAGAGCAGTATATATTCTGTATATGTTTGTTATGTGATAACAATCTTGGTGAAGAAGTCATTCTTTTGATTTAGCTTGTGAAGCATTGTACTGAATGCTTTGATAATTCAATAAAGTATCTACTTTGAGTGTGGCTGGGTTTTTCCCTTCAGGCTAGAGGGTTTTCCCAAGATAAAAATCGTGTTGTTTTAATCTTGGGTTTTAATGTTTCAGCTTATTGCTTCTATGCTTTTTTGGTTCAATTTTAACACTATTTTGAACCTATGATGAGGTCACTCATATTGCTCCATTTTTTAAAGTCTTCTACCAAAATAAAATATTGCTCTAGACATAGTCTTAAGTACCTGACATATAAATTTATAAAAATAGAATACAAGCATAAAAGACACAAAACAATCTGGATGTTGTCAAACTACTATGCATTAGGGATTTTTAAGTGGTGAATCTTTGGCAATTGGTGAATAGTTCATATCTGCCAATTATTGGTCAGCTGCATTTCCATTTGCTATCTATTTATTTTATGAGGCATATGTAAGTAATATTTTTGCTATAATAAGTAGTGTCTCCAACATTCTATTTAATATTTTCACCTAGAATTTCAGATGCATGTATTAATTTACCCACATATTCGCCAATACCATTAAAAGCTCATTGTTTGTGAGGACCCATTTCACCAATAACATTAAAAACTAAATGCACACGAGGACCCATTTCACCAATACTTTTATAAAACTATGCTAATCCTAGGTCCATAATTGCCTTGAAAATTATAATGTACGAGTTTTGTCTAGGTTCTATTTTCCCAACATTTATATGTATTGTTTTATAATCAAGCAACATTTGCTAATTATCATTTTACAATTAAAAAATTCCGCAAAGCCAAGATTGATATAAATACAATCAAAATCTTGATTAATTTTTACATATTTTGTGCGGTTCCAACCTCTTGATTCGGATCATAGGCAAGTTACACAAGCATTGTTGCATTAGTGAGTCAATGAAAATCCAAAGGTAAGTGATCATTTCTTTATAGGGTTCTAAGATTATTTATCTCTTTTCTGTTCTTATATTGTTCTTACAGATGATATTGATCAAGGAGACATCTAAGGACTAGGGATCTATATTCTACAATCCCTTCTTACATAAATGCATTTTTTTGCAACTTTTATTTTGTGAGAGATGTGAAGGGAGGTCATCAAAACACAAACCTATAATGTTGTACATTAGCAATATTTGTGGTCCATCAGATGGACCTACAACATCAACACTTGCACGAAGGATTAATGAAGAAGGAAATATCTTAGTGGAAGATACAAAATATAAAAGGGATGTAATGTCCCCGTTTTTTAGGCCTTTGGGATTAGCTTGTTTCAGTGACCCTCATAAGCTAATCAGAATGTCAGAGGGGGTCGTTTGGAAGAGTCAGTGGTTGGTTTCCACTCTGGAGATCTCAGATGCCAGGATTGCTCTTTGTTGGGGTTAGATTGGCAAACTTACTGTTTATAGTAAGTGGTATTTTTGGTGTTGCTATGTTTGGCATAGCGCTTGTGCAGGGGTTTCAGATGATTCAAAGCTTCTTATGCAGAATCTCCAGTTTGAGAGACTTACTATTTTTAGTAAGTCTAATTTGGTTTGGTTGCTATTTCTGGCAGGGCAATGTATGATTTGGATGCTGTGTCGGAGTTCGGGATGCTATTGTCAGAAGTTTTTATAACATTGCATAATATTTGAAGTTATTAAATTAAGTCTATTTTAATTTAATAACTTATGCAATTATATGTTATAATTTGATTGTGTGTTGAAGAAGGCTCTTAAGTGAAAGGTGTAAAGAAGAAGCCTTCATTAAAAGCTTATAAATAAGCCTTGAGAATGGAATTTCATACACCATTGATCATTTTATGAAATTGAAAAGTTGGAGAATTATTGTCTTGGGAAAAATTTTGAAATTCTTGAAGGGAAGCTAGGGTTTGAGAGTCTGATCTTCATTTTTGGAAAGAACTCTTCCAGATTTCTTATGCAATCTGCATTGGTGGCTAAATACATGAAATGTGAGTGCAGATTTGTGTTACAAACTTAATTCAAGGACTGTCGTACTGTTGTGTGGAGTAAAATAAAAAACTGAAAAGAGCTGCATTAATTCCAGAAGGGCTGCGTATGTCCTCTTGAAGGCAGTGTTTCAGTCTAAGGTGGTTGCGTCTTCTTCTTGGAGAGCTGCATATCATTTGTGAAGGCTTGCGTCTCATTTGGAGGCTGCGGCTTATACTAGGAAGCCACATTAACTTCCTTGGTGGCCACGTTTCTTTTCCCTTAAGGCTGCGTCAACATTCACAAGGCTGCATCAAAGATTGGTGAAGTTACATCATCTTCCAAGTGGTCATGTCAATTTGCCAGGTGCTTATTGGTATTGTATTTGTTGGTAATAGATTCAGGCACTTTAATGTTTTTATCATTCAATGAGAAATTAAGGGACAATTTGCTGTTGGTTCAATTTTATAAATCTGGAAAATATATCAAAAAAACAATAAATGTTTTGAAAATACAAAAACAATTGCAATTAAATTAAGAAAAAAGCCAGATTGTTATTGAGAGCCAATTGGTCTCATCATAGTGGTATCAAAGCTTTGGTCTTGCCAACTTGGAGGTTATGAGGGCTTAGCTATGACATATAGGTTTGTGCCTGGTATGCATTATGTCTGCAAGGGTAGAGCTTCACCCCCACCAGAGGGTAGTGAACAGGGTTCACAGGCTGGACATACAGGTGACAGGAATAGAGATAATATTGACAATGATGTTGACAGGGAAGCTAGAGATGCCTTTAGAAATTTAGTAGATGGTCAGCATCATGTTGCAAATGTTTTGCAACAATTGTTAGATACACTTCAACGTATTACTTTACCAGGTGATCGTACTAGAGACAAAGGTACGAGGAGTGCTTCAGTCAGCTCTCACAGGTCTAGAGAAGATGAGAGACAAAATTATAGAGATGATCACACAGGCACATATGATAGGCCTTTATGTCCTACTTTCTTGAGGCCTGAGCTGGATGGAGTTAGTGTGGAGACAGAGGCAACACCATTTGTTGATGACATGGTGGCACACTTTGAAGAGAGGGATGCTCTACCGGAAGCAATAAAAAGAAATCTGAATTTTGACAGGTATTTGACTCAGAAGCGAGAGCATTCCAGAGGCAGGCCAGCTCCTGACATGAGGCAGAGACCTAGGCAGAATGACCTTAAGCAGGCAACCAACAAGTTGACTCTAGCTCACTTTGATGGAAGTGGGAAGACTACAAGTAGAGCTTGGGTTCACAAGCTGTATACGTATTTATCACTTCATCCTATATCCGAGGAGGATGCCATACGCTTTGTCATGCTACATTTAGACGAAGTAGCTCATGACTGGTGGTACCGTGGGCTAGTGTCTCTGTGACATGATCAGATTGTCTATTACCAGGAGTTCGTTGATAGGTTGATAGAGCGGTTTGACAGGAAGGACCCTGAGACTTACTTCAGAGAGTTAGCTCAGTTGAGGTAGACAGGTGGTCTTGAGGCCTTCATCAGTGAGTTTCAGCGATTATCAGCCATGGTCTACGACATCTCTGAGAGGAGAGTCATGTTATTCATTGAGGGTTTGATTGAGCCATATAGAGGGTGGGTTAAGTCCCTGGATCCACCTACTTTACGAGAGGCGATGAAGAAAGCTAGAAATCTTGAGCCTTCCGTTTCTCGAGGCAAGTCTACTCCTAGTCCTATTATCACTCCTGCAGAAGAGGTACCCCCACCAGTTGTTGATAGGAAGAAATCTGCAGGTAGGCTTGATGATGCTACTAGAGAGGATTTGAGGAGGCAGATTTGCTTTTGGTGCAAAGAGCCTTATGATAGAGAGCATTCTTGCTCTATGAGACCTAAGGGAAGGGCAAATCGATCTATGTGGGTGTATTCGAGTGAGAGTGAGGCTGAATCTTCACATCAGCTAGCTGGTTCTGAGTCAGATGAGGCTCAGAAGGTTTCTACAGAGTTTGGTCCTGATGCCAAACTATCACCCATAGTGTTGTCCACTGCTATTCCACTTCCTTCTCCTTTCAGACTGAAGGGATTAGTGGAAGGTCAACCCTGCATTTCTATGTTGGACACTGGAGCTACACACAATTTTATTCATGAGAGTTGCTA
Source organism: Chamaecyparis obtusa (assembly GCA_027943335.1). NCBI lineage: Eukaryota > Viridiplantae > Streptophyta > Pinopsida > Cupressales > Cupressaceae > Chamaecyparis > Chamaecyparis obtusa. The sequence continues at coordinate 672,760 of BSBK01003245.1, read as the reverse complement.
GCCAGTGTGGACTTCAGGTAGAGGAGTTTGTAGGTTTTCAAGTCTGGGTGCCAGATGGCTACACCCTTATCTGTACCAGGCGCATCGATCATCTCTCATTGTTCTTTGGTGATTACGAGTTGGTATCTAATTTCTATGTGTTAGATTTAGGAGAGATGGATGTAGTGTTAGGGATGCAGTGGATACAAGAGATCAAGGAGTTTCACCTCAGCTTGAACTCGATGCAGATGAGATTTGAGTATTAGGGCAGGGAGTATGTTTTACCGGGTCTTGCTGAGGGGAGTCTACACACTATGTCCTTTTGTGCAATAGATAGGGAGGAGTTATAGAGACATGGTTCTATTCAAATAGAGAAGGACATCATGTCTCTCACAGCTCTCAGTTACCTAGTTTAGAGCAGCAGGCGGGAGTTGTTCACTTTGTGAACAATCCTTTATTTGATATGGATGTCACTATGTCTTATGACAATCTATTGTTTGAGTTCAGTGATGATCCCTTTCAGGTGATGAGTGATGAGTGAGGATGATGATGATGATTGGGATTCTATCATTACACCAGATGATCACATAGATTTTATAGGATGCCAGTCAAATTTTGCTGAGCAGTTTACAAAGGTGTACACATTGTGGAGTGCATATAGTTTCACTTTTGATCCTCATGTTCAGGATATCTACCAGTTGCAGAGTTCATCAGTGCATCCGTTTGATGACTGGTATGATAGTTTAATTGGCACACAGATTGGGAGCAAGTTTAGATTGTCAGTTGAGTTGCTTCCGTGTAAGTTACTCACGGTTGAGTTACTCCTATGTGATGTTCCTGTCTTAGCATCATCGGTTCGAGTGTTGAGTTCAGTTTCTCAGACTCTGTTGTTTGTTTTGTTGATGATGGAGTTGTCTTGGTTGGAGTTTGGTGATGATAGGGACATTACACATGACTATCCAAGGGATCCAGGTGGACTGTGATGTTGCATTGTTTTCCTGATTGCTTGAGGACAAGCAATCTTGGGAAGGGAGGATTGTAATATCCCCATTTTTTAGGCCTTTGGGATTAGCTTGTTTTAGTGACCCTCGTAAGCTAATTAGGTTGTCAGAGGGGGTCGTTTGGCAGAGCCAGTGGTTGGTTTCCACTCTGGAGATCTCAGATGTCAGGATTGCTCTTCATTGGGGTCAGATTGGTAGACTTACTATTTATAGTAAGTGGTATTTTTGGTGTTGCTATGTTTGGCAGAGCGCCTGTGTAGGGGTTTCAGATGATTCAGAGCTTCTTATGCAGAATCTCCAGTTTGAGGGACTTACTATTTTTAGTAAGTCTAATTTGGTTTGGTTGCTATTTCTAGCAGGGAAGTGTATGATTTGGATGCTGTGTCAGAGTTCGGGATGCTATTGTCAGAAGTTTTTATAACATTGCATTATATTTGAAGTTATTAAATTAAGTCTATTTTAATTTAATAACTTATGCAATTATATGTTATAATTTGATTGTGTTGAAGAAGGCTCTTAAGTGAAAGGTGTAAAGAAGAAGCCTTCATTAAAAACTTATAAATAAGCCTTGAGAATGGAATTTCATACACCATTGATCATTTTATGAAATTGAAAAGTTGGAGAATTATTGTCTTGTGAAGAATTTTGAAATTCTTGAAGGGAAGCTAGGGTTTGAGAGTTTGGTCTTCATTTTTGGAGAGAACTCTTCCAGATTTCTTATGCAATCTGCATTGGTGGCTAAATACATGAAATGTGAGTGCAGATTTGTGTTACAAACTTAATTCAGGGACTGTCGTACTGTTGTGTGGATTAAAATCAATAAGTGAAAGGAGCAGCGTTAATTCTAGAAGGGCTGCATATGTCCTCTTGAAGGCTGCGTTTCAGTCTAAGGTGGCTGCGTCTTCTTCGAGAGAGCTGCGTATCATTTGTGAAGGCTTGCGTCTCATTTGGAGGCTGCGGCTTATACTAGGAAGCCACATTAACTTCCTTGGTGGCCAGATTTATTTTCCCTTAAGGCTGCGTCAACATTCACAAGGCTGCATCAAAGATTGGTGAAGTTACATCATCTTCCAGGTGGTCATGTCATTTTGCCAGGTGCTTATTGGTATTGTATTTGTTGATAATAGATTCAGGCACTTTAATGTTTTTATCATTCAATGAGAAATTAAGGGAGAATTTGCTATTGGTTCAATTATATAAATCTGGAAAATATATCGAAAAAATCATAAATGTTTTGAAAATACAAAAACAATTGCAATTAAATTAAGAAAAAAGCCAGATTGTTATTGAGAGCCAGTTGGGCTCATCACAAGGGACAAGAAGTTGCAACTAAAAATTGACACTAGAAAAGTATATCCATAAAGTTTATGAAAACTAGATCATTGATGGAAAGGAAAAATTACTAATAAAATGGAAAACAAAGGAAGATTGTCTTTATGTTAAGCGTGCCCTCAAATATGATGCGCATATGCAAAAATGGGAGAAGCTTGCTAAATTTTGATGTTCAATTCAAGCTCAATTTAGAATGATGATGACATAAGAACAAGTTGCAAAAAGTTCAATTCGGTGTTGTTTGTCATAATTTGACAGGAGGGAATGCTATGATAGACTACGCATAGTATAATTCTTTATTATCTTTTTTGGATGTTTCTAAATTTCCTAACACACATTGGTGAATAAACAGTTGATGGGATTGGGTAAGCTATCTTGTTGAGGTAGAAAAAATAGATATATAGGGAAAAATATAAGTAAACCTTTATTGAATATCTTTAGATGAAAGTGCAATAATAGATAATACTTCTTGGGTGGTGTATATCATATACAAACATATCTACCAACCTCATCTACTTTGCGTTTATAAAATAAAGGGGAATCCAATATAACAAAATCTATATGAACAAGTTAAGAAATTTTTCAATGAAATTGGAGCTATGGATAAGTTCACAATTACCAAAAACTTTGTGTGCGTGGGACCCAATGGATCTTCAATAATGTAAGGTCAAGGAACAAGTTTTGTGTAAAGCTACAAACTGGTTCACCATACATGATTGTCATTCAGTACATGAACATGTCTACCAATATAAGGAAAAATATAAGTAAACCTTCATTGAATATCTTTAGATAAAACTGCAACAGTAGATAATACTTCTTGGGTGGTGTATATCATACACAAACATGTCTACCAACCTCATCTACTTTGTGTTTATAAAATAAAGGAGAATCCAATATCACAAAATCTATATGAACAAGTTAAGAAATTTTTCAATGAAATTGGAGCTATGGATAACTTCACAATTACCAAAAACTGTGTGTGTGGGACTCGATGGATCTTCAATAATGTAAGGTCAAGGAACAAGTTTTGTGTAAAGCTACAAACTGGTTCACCATACATGATTGTCATTCAGTACATGACCCACATGTGCCTTGCGCACACGCTCTGTCGTAGACAGGGACCCCCAACTCTATTTCATGCCCTTGGGTTAGGTTAGGCCTGTGTTTTGTTGTCTCTCTCCATTTGGAGTGTATGTATTTGGATTGTGCATTTTATCTATGCAATTAAGGAAATTGGAAAGTATCTTGCATTGTAGGGATTAGGTTAGTAGCAACGTCAGGATCTTCTTAGGATTGGATAAGAGTGGAATAGTAGAGATAGTCATTATGATACTTGGTTTCCTCTAGGAATTGATAAAACAACAAAGGAATAAGATTTTGAATGTAGGTTTTCAGAAATTTGCATTGACACACACATTAGAAATCAATCAAGGAATCGGAAAATGTAACGCCCCGCCACGGAACCCGAGAGGACAACATAATAGACTAGCATTAAGGCAAACATTTTTTTTAACATGGAATAATACTAACAATACATTTGCAACCACATGATACAAGGATCATAACCAAAATACATTTCATTATATGCAAACATAAATGTTGTACATCGATCAGATAACAAGGTCCCCTTAGGTTCCCCGACGTCGCTACTAGCAACTCATAATATACAAGACTAATACAATAAGACCACCATGAAACTATGAATCAAGATTACAATGAACTCATTCAATATAAAAATCAAACAACATATAATCATATGATCAAATCAAGGACATGCATCCTTATCCACTTCTTTTTTTACATCTCAAGTAATCATAGATACATGTTTACATTACAAATTACAAGTAATCACTGATCCACATTTACATTGACATTTTACATTGATCTCCTCGAGGAATACAATATTGCATCAATACATCAATATGATGGTATAGGCCATGTTACATTATTCCGTCAACATGAAGCTACATAATAGGATACAATGAATCATAGAAATCATCTGGCTGCAAAATCAAGAAGCTGCATGAAAAACATAGTGAAGTAGCATGATCATCGAAGGGCTCAGAACAACTCTGGAAAAACACTCTGTGGGTAAAAGATTTGCCACCCAACCATGTGGAACCTTGAGGTCCACTCCCCCGAGCCATGAGATAACACAAGGCCCCACACCACACAAGCAACACAGACAAGACAACAACAAGGAAACATCCAATCCAAGGAGTAACATAGGAATCCACAAGGGTATACAACAAGATAACATAAGATAATCACAAAGGAACATCCTATGCCAGAGGAAAACCCTAAACAAACATGGGGGAATCCTAGGACACATATTGAAGGGTGTCATCACATAGCTCCCACTCTTGGGTCACCCTCACAGTCTCTCTGGACTTGATGCCCAGTGAGCTCATGTGGAACTGTCTACTTCTTGTGTGGACAAGGTGTTGAACTGCTAGATCAACATCCCATGGACGACCAAGTCTTCTCCAACCCATCCTTATCTATGAATATACTCAGGGCTATGGGTGAGGCAATTATCTTTTATTTAATGTGAATCCCAACCCAGTTTATTTTATTATGTTTTCACTTGATTAAAACTCCACAATGGGTTATCCTGGACTGACCACTTTGGGCCCTGACCCCCATTGTGAGCCACCCTCCGAGCTATGCTCCTAGAAAACCCTCCTATTGTCCAAACTGAAATCAAAAGAATGAATAAGACAAATAATCTCAAATGAAACCTCATAAAATCCTCATAATCAAAGAAGTCAAATAAGCAGAATTTGGAGCATAAACTCAAAATCTTCAATAGGATCCACAAAGCCATCAACATAGAACGGGCATCAAAATCCATATCGTAGAAGTCTCATACTAAGAATAACATAGGAACATCTCTAGGTTCCCCAAATCACAAATAAAAACCATATACACATAACTCATGCATAAGCCCCTATTTGGATCCATTCCACTCGATTGACTACAAAAGATCTCCATAAGCCACAAATCGCACAATTAGGCTGCAAGAGTGCCAAAATCCATCTACCAATAAAAAAAAATTCCACCAAAACCACAGTAGGTCAAAAGTGCCACAATAATCATCAAATCAATAGCTAAACAAAATTTGACCATAAATTACCAAGACAAGAACATGGCCGTCCTACGACCTCAATTACACAATTAGGCCAAAACAACATTACCCAAACAAAATTGGATGCATCCACAAAAGAGTACAAAATCAAGGGTCCACAGCTTTCAGATGAAAAGACTATGACAACCCCAAGCCTCTGGTAACACATGACCAACCCAACACTTAAATCGCACATACTCCCTTTACATTCACAAGACAAAAAAAAATCACATGAACATCATCATAAAAAGGACATCTCAGGTTAACTCATAAGCTTATCATAGAATAATAATAACCTATAGCCGAGACTCAAGAAGTATCAAATTATGACAAACCCCTAATCAAGCCTCTGGCTTACAATGTGAAAATCCAACATTAAACCCTCAACAATACATCAAGGATACAATATTACCTATGATATCACAATGCATATCATGACAACTTAACTGGTAAACTTAATATTAACATGTAATACAAAGGTTAAAAACAGCATATAATCGAGGCTTGAGTAATAACATGCCCTTAATCATGCCTTTGACATATAAAGCAGAAACCCAACCACTCAACAACTCAACAACAAGAACTCACAAACAATATCAACCCAAGGAGACCACATGACCTCATTAGTAAACCAAGGTAGAACACTATCCGACATCAAAAGAATTAATCTAATGTAGCAATAAATTAAGAGCTTATGTATTTATATCACTTAGATTACACATATTAATATTCTGTTATCTATTAGTATTTAACATTCATATAATGTCACACATTTATAGTTTAATAAATTTCTACTAATAAAACTCAAATATCTTCAAGAATAAAAACAATAACTACAATATAATTCTTAATTGATAAAATATACCTAAAATTAGTAAAGTTTCTAATTTAATCAATTCTACCTAAGTATTATTTCCTAGAAATCCATTTACCAAAACTAATATTAATTAACTTAAAACAAAAAACTTATAAAAATACTAACGAAATAATTAAATTCTAAAACAAAATATTGACCCAAATTCTAAAAGATGATTCCTAACTTAATAATGGTATAAACAAATCAATTTACATAATCCCTTTTTCAAACAAATCTAAAACTTTTGTATTTGATCCTAAATAAAACTTGGCAAATTTTGATATGGGAAGAATCTCAAAAGAAGAGAAGATATTCTAAGGAACAAGGAAATTCTAACTTGGATCTTAAAACAAGAAAAGACAAATAGCTTGACTTCAAACCTAAAACCCTACTTATATCATTATAGTTTCTGATAAAAATATATGGGTATGCGCTATAAGGAAGGAAATTGTTTCATCTTAAGAGAAAGAAAACCAACACAGAGTTAAAGGTGAAAACCAAGGAAAGTATTTTGTGCAGCCATGAGATTAAACAAAAGAAAATATAATAATGGAAGACAAGGATCTTCTAAACTAATTCACTTAATACGTTTTTTCAATCAGAAGCTATGAAACCTAAACAACATGAAATGATATTATTTTTAGCAGGTGGTAAGGATTCTAAGTGTTCTGTCATAATAGAAAGTTGTCTCCAAGTCAAGATACTTTCGTTGTGGTCTATTTCACAAGTTCTATATATTGTGCCAACACCCAACCAAACATGGAAACAAAACCCATTGCACGACAATCATAGTTCTGACCAACTACGGCTCAGACCCATGGTCATGTTACAATCAATTCATTTTAGGACGAAGTTGAAATTTAAATTACAAACTCAGAAGCAAAAAGAATGGGTTATGAAACCAACAAGTAGATGCCACTAGTAGGCCTACCACCAGATTCAACAACCTTTGGTAGCATCCTCCCTGTTGTGATAAAATGGGAGCCTTGTAAAGGGAATATACATCCATCAAAGCATAAAGAAGGTGCATTTGTATTAAAAAATGATTGGAAATGCGCTAGAAGCTATGCATGCAAAATTTGGAAGCACAAACAAGGCTTGCAGATTGCTTGACAGAATGCTACAAGGAAATGTTGTCTATGGAATGCAATGACTGCAAAATTTCAAGAACTTAGATTTTCTGATTGGCAGACAAAACAAGAAAGGAATCCATAGTATCTAAGGAACAATCACATTGAATAGAGCATGAGAGTTTAGTTCCCAACATATATAGTTCAAGGTTTCTATGGAGATGTGAACTAAAGAGTAATAGGCATGCCAAAATGCTTGCCAAAGTGGTTAGATATCAACATATAATGTAACTCTGATAATAATAGAAAAACTCAAACAACAGTTAATAAGGAGGCCAAAATATAGGCTTAGCATACCATATACTCGAAAACAACATGGTAAAGTGCAGAAATAAGAGATGACACCATTTGTTTGAACGAAGGGCAAAACCATCATGGATGTATTTAAAGGATATAGTCCACAGGTTTGTAAATAACGCCCAATCATAACTGATTAGAAAGGGTTACCAATACATGAACAATGCCTCCTAATCTACAACTAATCACGATAGCATAGAAAGATTGATCCTGTAGAATTATTCCACATGAAGAGGCGTGGGAATCACTAAGGATCTAGAGCATTAAATGTAAAGATACACTCAAATACAATATCCCCAGGTACGTAACCCATAAACAGGCCACAGAGCGATACAAATCACTTTCCTATAATGAATAAAAGAAAAAATGGTATTAACAACTAAACAAGGTGACAGTTACAATAAGAGAGTTTATCGACTGTATGGATTGCAGATGAATATCGTAGGAAGGGCAATAGTTTGTACCTCAAATTCATGGAAGTACATCCAGAGAATCAGTTAAAAGATATCAAAATTTCAACCCCAAATCAGAAATGAAATTCTACAGGCCGTTCATAGGAAAAGTATAATTCCATCCCCAAAGTAGCTCCATCCCTTTCCAATCTCCATCCCCACCTGTAGATATTCGAAAACTCCCTCTAGGTAATTCGTTCTGAAATCCCCACATGCAAACATAATGTCTCCTCCACTAAAGCACATAGGGTAATTTCTAAGAATAACCCCTTCTCACAATAACTGTTGGAAGATGCCATTTGGTGAGAGAATAGATGGACCGCCACATAATGATTCATAATAGCATTAAATCATTCTTTCCCTCGAGCACAAGGAGTAATGGCCTCCTTAAATTCCAGAAACCACTCTATGATAAAATAAAATTCTAAAGGAACATAATATATGTGCTCATTAAAATAAATATCTAATGTCGTACAGTGCAATATTGACAATAATCTTAACGATATCAATTAATAATAACAATGAAACTATAAATCATTCATATTAATTTAATATTAAGTAATACTTGATTAAGTTTGCGCAACCTTAATAATAATTAGTGTTACCTTATTACAATTAACTTTGATGAAATATTATAATATTAATGATTAATTGATATTTAATATTAGTCAATTAAATATTTCCACTAATATATGTTAATTTAATATTAATATCATGAAGATAACTAATAATTAATCAAGTCCAAATGATGGAACATCTCATCTTAATAGGACATCTAAATGCAATAGTCCACAAATATCACATTAAGGCATGAGCTAGAACTACTATAAGCACGACATAACACAACACACAATCTCTTATCTACAAGAGACTTGGAAGGGGCATTACAGAAAAATAAGCATGAAATGGATAGAATTGCCATGACTTTGCACTTTTAAATGATCATTTCAATCAATTAAGTCATGGAGGAATTGAGTGAAATAATTGAGAAATATAACTAAGGAAGAAGTATGGATATTTGGAATAGCCATGGATTCCTTCATAAAAAATGGACAAAAAGAGAATATCAAAGGAATATCATCTAAGAAAGAGAATGTTGGAATTTTGCCTTAGGTGGGGATTTCTTAATCCTTGGACATACAAGAAGTCACCTTGGGATTCAAAAAAATAGAGGAAATGGACAAGAAATGTTGGACTTTCATCTTTGGAGGGGATTTCTCAATCCCTTGGATGCACAAAATTCTGTCTTAAGACAATTAACAACAAAAGAGAATTTCATAAGGAAGAAATGGCAAACTTCTAGCAATGGTGGGAAATAGGCTATGTTTTTTATATATCCAAAATGATGGAAAATCCTTGACAACACAAAATCCCCAACATTGCAAAATCCCTGATGGACCTAAACACATGGATTGCAATATTCATCTAAGGAAGAGAATGTTGGAATTTTGCCTTAGGTGGGGATTTCTTCATCCTTGGACATACAAGAAGTCACCTTGGGATTCAAAAAAACAGAGGAAATGGACAAGAAATGTTGGGCTTTCATCTTTGGAGGGGATTTCTCAATCCCTTGGATGCACAAAATTCTGTCTTAAGACAATTAGCAACAAAAGAGAATTTCATAATGAAGAAATGGCAGGCTTCTAGCAATGGTGGGGAATAGGCTATGTTTTTGATATATCCAAAATGATGGAAAATCCTTGACAATACAAAATCCCCAACATTGCAAAATCCCTGATGGACCTAAACACATGATAGTGCAATATTCACAGTATTTAGTCATTAAGTCGAGAGTTGCAAGTAGTCACCATCTCATGTGGAGGAGTGCTGAGCATTCTCCCATAAGGTCTTCAAATACTCTTTCCTATCTCACTTCTATCTTCCAGAGAAGTCACAAACTTCTTAAGTCATGATTCCTCAAATCTTCTTCATCAATCAATGTCTCAGTAACCTCTTCAAATCTTCTTCCTCAATCAATAGTACAGTCTCGACAACCTTCCATCTTCTCAACAATATTCCATCCTTAGCAAGCTGACATTAGTGCCACACCAGAGGTTGACATCAATGACAACACAAATCATAATGCTAATAATCTCCCCTTTTGTCATTGATGGAAAACCAATGACCACTGAGACAAAATAAGATCTTCTGAATATCATTTCCCCCCATTGACATTAAGGAAAAAGGGCGCAAAACTTCTTCCCTTTTGATTCTCCAAATGAAAGCCACAATTTCTTCCCTTGTTAGGGAGACCCACTTTCTGAAATCCATCTTGCAACCTTCCACCTGCACTGCTCCTCATGAGAGAAGCCATATCATCAATCTAGGAGACAAAGGATAGGCAATTGTTTTGCTCCTGGAAAGATACATACCCCTTATGCATCCAGTTTGAAAAAGGAGGGGCAATAGCCCCCGATTTCTGTCTAAGATACTCAAGAGTAACCTTAGCCAGAGTTTTAGTGAAAATGTCTGCAATTTGTTCTTTGGTAGACATATTCCAACTTCACTTCCTTCTCAACAACTTTCTCCCTCAAGAAGTGATAGCGGATAGAGATGTGTTTTGTCCTTGAATGCATCATCGGATTCTTGGAGATATTAATAGCATTTGTGTTATCACATATTATGGGAACTGCCTCATCAAAGAATATATTGGAACACTTGTAAAAGCTTTCAATGAGAAATCAGCATCTCTTTTGTACCATACTCCAAAATCCCAAGTACCTTTCAAGTACTTGAATATCCTTTTTATTGCCACCTTGTGAGATGAAATAACCCTTCCTCTGATTTTGAAGATTTATGTTTGTGTTTGTAGAATGTTTGCAAAATTTTAATTTCATGACATGAATTTGATTGAACAAGCAACAAGGGTTTTTCAAATAAAGATGTAAACTATATCACAAGAAATATTAGTGGTCTATGAATATTGCTATTGATATAGATAGAATTAGTACAACTCTTATGATCTAAAAATAGCCAATAATAACCAAATTTCACATGTTGTAAATACCCAAAATTTGCGTCATAGTCCTAGAAAGATGATTCAAATACCATGTGATTTTTTGGAAGATAATTAAAAATTTCTTGCAGCTGTATACCTTTGGCACAGTCTGCAATTTGCTCCTACACCATGGGCAACATTGATTGAATGGTTAATACAGACTGTCTTAGTGAAGACTTATTGAATTAGATGGGCTGTTTATCCTTGCAATATTGAAATCTGAGTCTGTCATTTTGTATACTGTGATTTCCTAAATTTCCAATGAAACTCAGAAATGGCAACTTGGGGTTACATCCAAATCACCAGCCTCTAGGGCTGTTTTCCCAGAGCATGAATCTCCCTACGCGTTCCTTAGGGAAGCTTCAAAGTGAAAAATCATGAATGGTTGAATGCCTCAAATCAACCCAATGAATGCTTTTTTATAAACCTTTCACTTCTATTTTCCTTCTTCAACAAATGCATCCAAAACAACAATAGCTCAAATTTTCTGTCCATTATTAAGCTAGGCTTATAATATTTATTTGCCCATGTGTTTAGCTGCCCCAAAATTAATTATCGTTTCAACTTAGGCTTGAATCTATTAATTTGCCTAAGTAATTATAAATAGTCTTTATGATATTACTCAAAATGGCCCCACAATAATAATTAAATGAGTAATGAGAGAACTATAGCTTTTCCACATATTTAATTATTAATTTATTCCCATGGTTATTCTTTGCACCACCCTATGGGAATAAAATAGACCAACATTGTTATTTATTGATGTGCTAGGCAAAAGGGGACATTACATGAGATTGCATTGGTGTTGCTTGATATTGACAGCTAAGCAAACCACATGCATAATATTTGGTCTTGGAGTAGTTAAGTATAACAATCCACCAATCATAGATCTGTACATTTTTTGATCAACTTCCGGAGATTCATATTCTATTCTTAATAGACATCCAATAGCCATTGGTGTTGCTATTGGTTTTGATTCTTCCATTCCAAATTTCTTAAGGAAGTTTTTGATGTACTTAGTTTGAGAAATAAAAATACCATCTTCCTTTTGTATAACTTTGTTGAACTGTGATTGCAGTAAATATCTGTCCAGTTCAGCATACCAAACCCTAGGGCTTGTTTGAGTCCATAGAATGCTTTCTTGAGTCTTCATACCATGTTTGGAACTTTTGAGAGTTTAAAACCATCTGGTTGTTTAATGTACACTGCTTCAAGTACTCCATTAAAAAATGCAGACTTAACATCCCTTTGATAAACCTTGAAATTCGAGTTTCGAAAACCATAAATGTTCTAATAGCTTCCAGTCTAGGTACTAGAGAAAAAGTTTCTTCGAAATCTATTCCTTCAACTTGAGTATAACTTGTACATACCAATCTTGCCTTGTTTGTGGTAACTTGTCCATCTTCATTCAACTCTTTCAGGAATACCCACTTCATCCCAATTAATCTTTTGTCCATTGGTCTGTGTACCAATTCCCATGTTTGATTTTTTTGTATCTGACCTAGCTCTTCTTCCATAGCTTTTATCCAACATTCATCTTTTCTAGTTTTTGCATAGTTTTTCTATTATATTTCAGAAAGAAAATAACAGTTTGGTTGCTGACCTGGTCTGGCCAATCTTCTTCTTGTTTGAACACCTTTATCCTTGTCTCCAATGATTTGTTCTTTTGAATCATCTCTCCAAACATACTTGGCAGGTGTTCTTGGGGTTTGTTCTGATTCTTTCTCTTCGTCTTTGAGAGCATTCCTTTTTTTCTGTCGGTGTAACAAGGACGACCTGTTCCAATTCAATCTCTGGTTCAAAAGAAGTCTGACTTCATTGACCTTGACATGTGCACTTTCTACCACTTTCTTCAGCCTTAAATTATAGCACCGATACACCGTGCTTGTAGTAGAATATTCCAAGAAAATAGCTTAATCTGACCTTGCATCAAATTTTCCAAGATTACCTTCATCTCTCCTAATGTAGCATTTGCTTCCAATGATTTTGAAATATTTGACAGTAGGTGCTTTTTCGAACCACAATTAATAGGGAGTCTTTGTAAGATTTACTCTATTTTGTAGTCTGTTAAGAAGATAAACTACAGTATGTACTACATCACTTCAGTAAACATTTGACAGATTAGCACCTTTTAACATTGTCCTAGCCATCTCAACAATAGTCTTGTATTTCCTTTCAACTACTCCATTTTGATGTGGAGTTCTTATTGCTAATAATTGCCTTCTGATTCCATATCTCTCACAAAATATTTAAATCCATATGATGTGAATTCTCCTCTATTTGACCTCAAACACTTAATCCTAGTAATCATCTAACTTTCAACTAAGCTTTTGAAAATTTCAAATCTATCTAGAGATTCAAAATTCTCTTAAAACTAATATATGTTTCAACTCAACCCTAACTACTAGTGATTTGATGACCAAGATACTTATCTATAGGTTTCAACTCAGATGGCAATTTTGACCTTTCTCCACATGCTTGCATACTCTCTTCCTGATTATACTCTCCCTCCCTTCTTCTAGGGTGATCGTTCTCCTACATCCGTTGACATATGAAGAAGTTAGCCATACTTACATCTCTTCAAATAATATATTAAACATTTCTAGCTTTCATAAATCATCTAGGTTTACCATCGTTCATCCAACAAGTTAGTATACATCATTATCCATCCATAAATACATTATTCCTACAAGAGCATCATTATTCAATAATCTTCATAATAAACATATTTCAATATTAACTTCATACTTCCAGTGAAATAGTTGAAACCGTTATTTGAAAAATCCACAAGGAAGGGATGTAACACCTTCTAGATTTACAAATCTATGTATCTTATTTCTAGTGAAAGATAGCATAGATCACTACATAACATATAAAAGTGTTTACAATGAGAATTTGAGCAATTGTTCCCCTAGAATATTTTGATGGATATTCATTCATAAGTTGCCAATACATGATGGAATTGGAGACATATAAGTGAAACATTCATGACAACAACCTTTAAATACATCACTTGGATGACTAAAATAGATGGCTGCAGGTCTGATTATGTCTTGCCACCAATCTGAGCGTTGAATAGGAGGCCAACAATGATGCCACAATTTATAGGGAGTCTTTGTATGATTTACTCTGATTTGTACTGCGTTAAGAAGATAAATTGCAGTGTGTACTACATCTCTCTAGTAAACATTTGACATTTCAGCATCTTTTAACATTGTCCTAGCCATATCAACAACAGTCTTGTATTTCCTTTTAACTACTCGATTTTGATGTGGAGTCCTTAATGCTGATAATTGCCTTCTGATTGCATATCTCTCACATAAGCTTTTAAATTCATGTGATGTGAATTCTCCTCTATCTGACCTCAAACACTTAATCCTAGTAATCATCTAATTTATAACTAATCTTTTGAAAAATTGAAATCTATCTAGAGCTTCAAATTTTTCTCTTAAAAATGTTACCCATGTCATTCTAGTGTAATCATCAATAAATGACATGAAGTATCTTTCATTATTGAGTGCTCTTCTTCTTGCAGGTCCAGATCGATTAGTGTGTATCAGCTCCAAAGGCCTTGTGCTTGATTACTCCTTATTCTTGAATGTGTTCCTAGTTTGCTTTCCAATCTGACATTCTCTGCATATTGTATTTGTAGGTGCGGTAACTCTTGATATGTCTCTCACAATGTTAGAAGAACTGATCTTTATCAGATTGTCAAAGTTGATGTGTCCCATTCTTTTGTGCCATAGTCAGCATTCATTCTTAAGTGCCAAAGAGCAATTGCCCCATTGTTCTACTTGAAAATCTTTGTTACATAACTGACTCACGCTCATAAGTCTTTGCCTTAATCCTTTCACATAGTTGACATCAGTAGCTTTATGCTTATCGTCTATAGAAATAGTTCCCTTACCATATATAGGTGTTGAACATTTGTTAGCAAATAAGACTAATCCTCCATCATAGTTCTCTAGATGTACAAATACCTTTCTATCTCTGGTCATGTGATTTGAGTAACCGGAATCAATGATCCAAGATTTGGATTCTTCTATCGCATGCAAAGCATTATTCTATCCTTTAGATCTAATATTGTCTTCATCCTTTTTGGCCAAAAATAACACCTCATCATTTGAATCATTACCTTTCTCATCCTCCGATGAATGAGATCCCATTGTGCAATAATTTTTTCTTTCCTTATTTCTGTCATCTGATCTACCATTCTTGTTAGGTTTTCTATGAATTTCTTTCTTTTTATCAAAATCAGGTTTCTTCCTATCCTCTCTAAGAGGACATTTAGCAACATGGTGTCTTACTCTTCCACAGTTGAAACATTTGAAAAGGAACTTACCTTTATATTTGCCAAATCCTTTATTTTAGTTTTCTAATGAAGTAATTTCTCTCTTCATCCGAATCAGAACCTTCTTTAATGTTTTGAGTAGCTCTAAAAGGAACTTCTTTCTTCTCATGCTAGTTCTCCTCAAGTTTTGATATCTCAAATGCAGTGACTACACTATATAGCTCCTCCAAAGTATACTTATCCATATCTTGACTTTGTTGTATAGTAATCAACGGGGTTTTGTAGGTCTTAGTCATTGTCCTTGTTACCTTCAGTATGATCTCATTGTCTTCAAGAATTCCACTGGAGCCTCTAATGGAGTTGACAACTTCATTCACCCGATGTAGATAGCCTTCAATGTTCTCATCTTTTGACACCTTCAAAGTTTCAAACTTGTGCTTTAGATTCTGCAACTTGATTTGCTTGATCGTTTTGTCTCCATAAATACTAGTAAACTTTTCCGAAACATCAGATGCAGATTTGCAACCCATGACTTAGGCATAGACAATGAAAATAGGGTTTACTAGAATGCATAAACAAACTAGGAAGCTTAGGCCTATCTCCCTACTTACATTGGAAGGAATATGATCCCCTAGGCTCAAGGAGGCTCAAGTGGTGAGGGGATGCAAGGGATTTCCTTCACTATTCATTTGAACAACGACTATGCAAAATCAGAATGAAAAGAATACAAGGATAGAAAGAGAAATGAGATAATTGAGCATGCAAACAAATCAGAAAAACCAATATAGTCATGACCTCTGATCAAAATTGCAGTCCTAGACAGCAAGTATGGGGTGCCCTTGAGGGCCTAGGGCGATTTGGAGGTTTGGGTCAAGTTTCATTTGCCTTGTACTAGTTAGGATCAAATGTAATTCCTGTTGACTGAAACTCTGTCCGACTTTTCTGCCACTATCTTCATACCTGCGCCACTTGTAATTCTTACATGCACACATCAGATTAGGGAAAATAGTTGTGGAAAGGGGCTTGCCTTTGTCAAATCCATGTTTAGGAATCAACCATGAAATCCATTTGAAAGTGCTTGAAATGGAAAGGAAGCGTGCTGTTAGAGATAAAGGCTTGATAAGAAAGGTAAATGTCTTATAGCTTGATGATGTAAGAGCTTCTTGAAATGAGATCAGAAGGGCTGATGCAATAGCATGACTCCACAAAGATCTAAAAGGAAATCATGAAAGACATGCTTGCATAATGATTCTTGAATGCTTGCCACAAATGAAGGATGAATGATTGCTTGATATGCTTGAATGCTTGAGTGCTTGATAATGGATGTGTTTTGTAATGAATGGATGGATCTTGAATGCTTGCTTGTGACTTACCAAAATGAGGGAGGTAGCTTTGTATTTATACCTCTCCTAGCTTGTTTGGAGCCTAAAACTCTATGAGAGCTGACTAGGATTAAAAGTCCCGCTAAAAACCTAGATGGAAACCGCAATTCCAACTTGCCTGCAAGCTGCAGGATATGGGGTGACTTTCTAGGTGTGGGGCGAGTTAGACTCGCCCTATACCCATAAACTCTCCCTATACTAGCATTTTCGCGCTCAAATTTAAGTTGGGAGTCCATTGGGATATTGAGATTCCGAAAATGTATATGAAATTAGGGTTTAATAAGCAAAAAACTTTACAATAGGCCACAAATGCTAATAGGGCCTATGTATGCAAATGGTGATTGAAAAGGGGAAATAATTAAAGGGGAGCACCCATAATTAAGGACCCTCATAGAGATTTGATGAAATTGAATTAACAAAAGACTCATAATTTAAATATTTATTAATTTAATGCATAACAAAGTTCTATAATGAATAAAACAATGACCACACACTAAAATGGTTGCTATATAAGTATAAATTGTACACCTTAGCAAGGTGCTTACATTTTACAATGCTATACTAATGATTGCATTTCTTGCCTTTGCATTGTTCTGATGTGCCTTGATCTCTTCTTGAGTAGTAAGTGTACTTGATTTCGGAGGAACATATCATTTTTTGATAGCATTAAGAACACCATATGAAAATGAGTCCAAATGAGACTGGATTCTCTCCTTTCAAAAGGTGTAGTTCACTCCATCAAACTTAGGTACTTTGGTACTTTATTCACCAACCATTTTGGATCTGCCTCAAGTGGTCAAGCTTCTTTAGAGGAACCTTGCTTTGATACCAATTGTTGAACACTACTAGTGTTAGTCTTAACCGGTTACTGAGAGGGGGGGGGGGGGTGAATTAGTAAATACAATGTCTACTTCAATTTAGTCTTCTATATATATATATATATATATTCTTGCAAATTTAAAAGAATATAACAACACTCATAAACATAAATTGAAATGCATAGGTCAACACAACATATATACGTGGAAACCCTCAGTTAGAAGGAGAAAACCACGGTGGGACAAAACCCACAACTTTACTACTGCAGTAATAAAGATGCCCTGTTAGAGGCTTACAAAGCACTGGTAAGAGTGCTACTCGGTTAAGGGATTTGGTAGAAGACCTGTTAGGATCTTGACCCTATTAGGAGTCGCCTTGTAAGAGGACTTTTAACACCAACAAAGATGTTACCTGGTAAAGGGATTTATACAAAGAACCTATTAGGGTTCACCTTGATAAAGGGATTTGATTATGCTTCACAATCTAAAGCAATGATCTTATGATGACACTTTTTGTCTAATTAGATCATACCTGTTCCCCTTTGCTCTGCTTGGCTGTTGAACCTTTCTCTGTCTTTCACCTCTCGTGACTGTAGCTCCTCTCAGAAGATATTGCTCTCCTACTCTAGATATTCAACAACACTTCTTTCATGTCCTATGACCTGTATTTGTAAGAGATCAATCTTATAAAAATAACATCTCATAGATCCGCCAAGCTGTAAACTCTCTCATAAATCATGCATGCAAAACCCTAGAATAAAAAGCTTGCAAACTGATCTTGAGTTTACCTTGAAACACTCATATTTAAAACAAAGCTAACTTCAGTTCCACTGAAAAAGCTAACTCCAGTTTTTCTAAAAGTGCTCCTTATAATCCGGTTCGGATTATCATGCACTTAACCGGTAAAGAACTTGTACCCGGTTAGTCATCTCTTCCCTATGTGTTTCCCATGACCGGTTGGAATAACCTAGACCGGTAAAAGTGCGACAGACAAAGTACACCGCTTGTTTAGTCTACCGGTTCATAATTAAGAGTACTGGTGTTCCGGTGGGTTTGATGTTTGCCAATGACTTTACCAATGACAACTCAGTTATGTCAACAACTAGGTGTTGAGAGGGGTGAGGATGAATCAACACAATAAAAAACATAACAATTTCGTCACAAATCTTAATTAATCCAACTAACCATCATTAAAAAATAAAGCAATGATTCCATACACACCTGAACACCAAATTCACATGGAAAACCCAAGATGGGAAAAATCATGGTGCGAAATGTACTCACTATATGCAAGTATTTGATTACATTGTTTTATGCCATAAGCCAAGGAACTCAATGTCCCTATCAGTTTAGGCTCATTGCCAAGGATTTCACTAATCCTCAATAAAATAGCAAATGTAGATTTCCGAAGGAAACTTACCAATCTAGCAATAAATGAAAAAACTAAATCTCTTGATTCACTATAGTAACCTTCCTATCTGATTCAGCAATATGCACGTTAGTTCTATGTTGTTCACACAATATCGCCTCTACACTTAACTCACACAATCTTTGCAATTACCTCACATACACTCATACTCATCTCATACTTTTCTGCCAAAATATATAGAGATTTGTCCATCAAAAACATCAACAAGGTTGTCTAGAAAGATATAAGCATTATTAATACAAAGTCAGCCACTTTGAACGAAAACACTCAATGCAGTCCACCCCAAGAGATAAAGGGGACCCAAACCCATCATAAAAATTCTTCAAATAATATAATCCATCATAAGCACCACAACTTCTTCAAAAGCCGGTCCCAAAGGTAACGTGTAAGAATGCATTAAAAAAAAAGTTTTCAATTGGCCCAAAAACACTCTCCGAAGCATATAGTGCAATCGGAAGCACAACACGCCATGGTAAAATCATAAAATCTCTTAGCTCTTCCCTTATCCTATATATGGACGCATAATACTCAAATCAAGTTATTGCAAATAGCTGAGTCGGTTGAAAGCCAACAAAGACAACAAAATAGTGTACATGACAACAAATCTTCACTTGCAAAGAAAGCCATCAAAATATATTTGAAGTAAAAGACCACACAAACCATTTGAAGAAGTCCACGAAAGTGCATACCCTAATCACATTGCAGAGCAATGCAAGCCATTCTCTGAGCCTGTCCAAATCTTCTTGACGGCTAGCCGTGCTGTCAGCCAAGCAACACATCAAATCTTTGTCAAATAATCACTTGGGGACCTACACACATGATAGTGCAATATTCACTGTATTCAGTCATTAAGTCCAGAGTCAGAAGTAGCCACTATCTCATGTGGAGGAATGCAAAGTATTCTCCCATAAGGTCTTCAAATACTCTTTCTTGCATATTCTTACTTGTCATACTTCTGTCTTCTAAGTCACAAACTTCCTAAATCATGATTCCTCTAATCTTCTTCATGAATCGATGTCATAGCTTCAACAACTTCTTCATATTTTCTTGATAAATCAATGTCTTAGGAACCTTTTCAAATCATCTTCGTCAATCAATTTTCGAGCAATTTCTTCAAAACCTCTTCAAAATTTCTTTCCTCAATCAATAATACAGTCTCAACAACCTTCCATCTTCTTAACAATAATACAGTCTCAAAAACATTCCATCTTCTCAACAATATTCCATCCTTAGCAAGTTAACATTAATGCCACACCAGAGG
This sequence comes from Chamaecyparis obtusa, assembly GCA_027943335.1. Lineage (NCBI taxonomy): Eukaryota > Viridiplantae > Streptophyta > Pinopsida > Cupressales > Cupressaceae > Chamaecyparis > Chamaecyparis obtusa. Next base: position 652,407 of record BSBK01003245.1, on the reverse strand, counting down.
TTGACATCAATGGCAACTCAAATCATAATGCTAACGTATCATATTTATCACACTTTATGTGAATTATTTAATATCTGTATTTGACAAAATAATGAAGATTAATTTTTGTCCTCTTATATCCCTCTTTACACCCTTCAAGTTTAGTGCCTTTGAAGAAGAAATCTCATTGCAACCATGCACAAACTTATTCTTTGCATGTATGTGTAATGTCCCCATCTAGATTCACAGTACTTTTACAAAAAGAAATCTTTTTAAACAAACACAATTGCTATAGAGAGGTGCATTCAAGACATTTGAACTTAATATAAGTCAGAGTCTTGGAGTACACAAAAACAAAACTATATAAGGATTTTTATCTCCTGATTTCAATCTTAAAGGTTAGTGCAATAATATCAGCAACAGAGCAAAATAATGATATTACCAGTCCTCATAAGATGTGGCGGGATTTGCACCCTTGAACTATGCGATGGAAATACCACAACCAAGGTATCAACAATATCATTGATTGGCATTGAAAGTCGCCCATAATCTTTCCAAACAGTGGATTGGTCCCACAAGGTTTCGCAGATATAGGTAAGCCCAACTTAGAATGTTATAAGGGCCACTTGCGATGATGCTCATGCTTTGCCATTGTAATCTCCTCTTAATGCTTCTTCCCTCAGTTCATTGACTTAGGCATTAATTATCTTGTTGAGTCATCGATGACAAATCTCTTTCCTTTGTGATCTCTTCATATAGCCACTAATATCGATATGGGAACCTCTGAGCATTGGTATGAATGGAGGTGTATTTCCATTCCCAATTGTTGGTAGATGCAAAGACGACAATGTTTTATGCTAATAGACTATGCACTTGATCGATATTGAATTAATGAGATATGTGTTGCCAAAGTATCCCGATGAATGATTATTCATTGCTCCCAAGTTAATGGAGATAGACTGCTTATGCAGCTCAAAGATCTTCGTATGTGTCTCATATGCTTCATGTGGCCAGGTACTCGACATTCTCCACTTCTTTGGATCTTCCAAGTCGACTATCGACACTAACACCTATATATTATGTGTACGTAGTGTCCAAGTCTTCAGATGTATGAATTAGCAGGTTATTTGGCATATTGGTCCTGCTCTTAATACAATTGATTCTGCCAATATATTCTTACGACAACATATGATATCAATCTGTCAAGAAAACACCTGTCGACACTAATATTGCATGATACAATGTGTATGTAGTGATAGATCAAACTTCAGACTCGAGGGACGTGCTGCCGGTCACAACCAAATGATATAGTTTGTGAATTCAAATGTTTTAAAGTTGCCTTAAGGTCTCCGGTCAAATCCAGCAGGAATTGATGGGTTAAATGATATGTAATTTCCTCCCATATATTAGTACACAATGAAATGTCCCTTACTTTTATCTTCCATATATATATAATAAGTATTTTATAGTTTTCCCCCCTCTTTGATCATCCCTAATATATGCTTTATACCTTTACCTTCTAAAAGTTTTGCCTTTTGGAAGAACCACTTGAAGAGTCATGTCTTTATTGATAGTAATGTATTATATTATTTTATTAATAATATATATTATATTATTATATCAATAATATATTGTATTATATTAATAATAGATTATAAAATATTATTTATTTATATTATAATTATATTAGATTATTGATTTATTTGTCTATTTTATATTTTAATATTATTATTTATTTATTATATTCTCTTTCATTATTATTAGTTATTTAATAAAATTCTATTGTTTAATAATTATTTATTATTGAATCCTATTTAAAAAGAGGGACATCATAGCTCACCCTTCCCTAAAATTGCTTGCCCTCAAGCAATGCCAATTCAATGTGAGTGGCTTTTGTTGCAGAATCATCTTGCCTTACGATAGTCCTCGATGTATGAACCTTAAGAAATATAAAATCTTTGTCTTAATTCCTTTTTAGGAATCTCAACGTTCACCAAGAATGCTCTTGATCTAGTCTTGATGCTTACTAGAATGTTTTTGATCAAGTTTCAACATTGGCTAAGAATGTCCTTGATCAAGCTTCAAGACTCACCAAGGATGTCCTTGACCAAACTGCGACACTCACCATGAATGTGCTTGACCAAGCTTCAATGCTCACCAAGCTTCAATGCTCACCAAGAATGTCCTTGATAGTCACCAAGTAAGTCCTTGACTCTCACCAAGAATGTCCTTGAGCAAGCTTCGACAATCACCAAGAATGTCCTTGATCAAGCTTCGATACTCACCAAGAATGTTCTCCTTCAGAGATTTGTAATCTCTGTCTTGTAGTAGGGTGCCCTTGTGGTTCTCCCATAACTACTATTGCAATAAGGTTCCCTTAGTAGTTCTTGCTTAATCATAGCGCAATAAGGTTCCCTTATAGAGGTTCTCCCTTAGTTGCCATTGCAATAGGGTGCCCTTCGCTATTCTCCCTTAATTGCAGCCCTTGAAAGGTACTAGCAATAGGGTGCCCTTGGCGGTTCTCCCTTGATTGCAGCCCTTTTCCCCTCTATTATGGATAACCTATTGATGTTGCTTCTCAAATGGATGATGGATAACCTTTTTTCTCCGCAACTTTTACAATGGATTCCTTCAAATCGCGACAATCTCTTCTCAAATCTGTTATAAACTTTTACTTAATTTTTGTTCAAATTATGCATATGCTTTGTCATTGCTATCTCACATCATTATAACTATCATAGTGTCTTGTTCTTATGGCATCATCCATCTTCTCACAATAGCTTGATATTCACTATCACTATCAATTGCTTTCAAGAATTTCCATTTACCTGCCATGACTTGGGACGTGTGAATTGTCTCACAATGCCCTATTTTGTGAGCCATTTTCTTTAGTGATGACTTTATGTGCCTTGCATTTGACTTGAAGTGCTCTATCATATTTGTTCACATATCTCAAACTTTGATGAAGCCTTAATTGTATGACTATCTTCTTTAACTTGCCCTACTCCTTGCATGTAATTGATGGCTTCATGGAGCTGCTTATGATTTCCTTAAGCACTGTCTTTCCAACACTTCCCCTTACTTTACATGACTGTCATCTCCTTTTCTTTTTTGTTCTTGCAACTATTTTGGTTCATCATTCAGATTGCCTTTTCTCCATTGATGGGTTCACATTCACTAATTTTCATAGGATGGCAGGATTATGCTCTGATACCACTGTAATGTCCTTATCTAGATTCATAGTACTTTTACAAAAATAAATCTTTTCAAAAAACCACAATTGCTATAGAGAGGCGTATTCAAGATGTTTGAGCTTAATATAAGTTAGAGTCTTGGAGTAGACAGAATCAAAACTATATAAGAATTTTTAATTTCCGATTTCAATATTAAAGATTAGTGCAATAATACTAGTAACAGAGCCAAATAATGATATTACCGGTCCTCAGAAGATGTGGCAAGATCTGCACCCTTGAACTATGCGATACAAATACCATGACCAAGGCATCAACAATATTAGTTATTGGCATTGAAAGTCACCCATAATCTTGCCAAACAATCGACTGATCCCACAAGGTTTCACAGGTATAGATAAGCCCGACTTAGAATGTTATAGAGGCCACTTGCAATGATGCTCATGCTCTGGTCTCCTCTGAATGCTTCTTCTCTCAGCTCATCAACTTAGGCATTAGTTATCTTGATGAGTCATTGATGACAATGATGGTCCCAACCGGTGCTGAGAGGGGAGGGGTGAATCAACACCCACTAAAAATTGAAAACAATCTGATATAATCTAACTATAATTGCATGCAGAACAAATCCTATAAAAGAAATAACTATCACAAGATCAAAGCAGTAGAGAACACCAGATGTATCACGTGGAAACCCAAAGCGGGAGAAAACCATGGTGTGAGTAAAACTCAAAAATTTTGCACTCTTCTGAAGTGCGCCCTATTAAAAGCCTTCCCTGTTGAAGGATTACAAATGTATTGTTAGATGCGACCCGGTTAAGGGATTTAAGAAATAAGGCCTGTTAAAGCCTGCCTTGTTAGAGGACTTTAGAACATCTACTCGATGGCACCCAGTTAAGAGATTTAATACAAGGGACCTATTAATGTCCACTCAAATATTGAGATTTTTTTCTATTGCAATTGTCAGAGAGCAATAGAGGGTTTGATCTTTTTGAGATGACTTTGCTGAGCCTGATAAGATCGTTGTTTTCATCCACTGAGAGTCATCACTAGGCACCACAGGTATGCTCTCTTTAGGTTGTTGCGCTTTCTTGCACACTCTTCTCTTCTTCTTCTTCTTCTTCTCTTCACCTTTTCTTCTCATTTTCCCTTACCGTAGCTTTGCTCAACATTAAAGTTCACTCTTTTTCTTTGGCAGAATGAAGGCAAACGATATTCTTCACTGGCTGAAGAATAACTAGACTTCGTGCCCTTCCTGCTTTTTGCATTTTGCAACCTCCGTAAAGATCTCCTTTGGATCCATCATTCAGTTGAGTCTCAATTCTGAGAGGAAACATCAGATGCATGCCATACGCTTTTTCTGTTTTGTAAAGGAAACATCAGATGCGTGTTGCATACTTTTATTTACATGAGATTCTGCCATGTTTTAATGCCTTAAATTTCGGCATTAAATCCTTCAACTGTGCCTTGCACCGATCTTTTCCGTAACACAAAGTCCTCCATGATTTGTGCAACAAATCTCGGTAGAAGAGTCACTTAAGTGTTTGTCAACTGTGACTTTCACCGGTTCAGTAGTCTCAATGAAATCTCACCGATCAGGGATGATCAATTTACACCCTTAGGCAATGTATAGGTCTTTGTCTTCACCTGTCACTCTTCTTTACTTTGTCTATACCGGTTCGGTTTTGGTCATATACTTACCAAGCACTGCTCCAGTCATAGTACTTCACTACATAGGTCGCTACTCTGAGCAATAAGTGTATTTATGCTCAATATGTGTCACTGGTTTCCTAACTAGTTTCTCTTGTTAACTGCAACTGTTTACTATTATTGTCACATGTTCCCTATTTGAACGATGTTAGCTTTAGACATCAATGACAACACCACTTTGCCATATACTGGTTGCGTCCTTACCGGTTAATGCCAACAATCTCCCCCTTTGGCATTGATGGAAAATACCTTACCGGTTATAATCTCCCCCTTTGACAATAATCCCAAAGGCTAGTCAAATGACTATCTTTTCTAAAGTCTACTCCCCCTTCGAGCAGCAATCCTTTGTCACCAATCCGATTAAGATGAGACTGATTTCTCTGTTGAAGCTTGATGGATTGATGATCACCTCTGTCCTCTTACTGAAGATCAAGAAGGGGAACTACCCTAATTTACCTGTGAGATACTCAAAGGTACTCTTCGGTAAAGGCTTTGTGAATATGTCAGCAACCTGTTTTGTGGGAACATATTCCAACTTTACTTCTTTATTCTGCACCTGCTCTCTCAGATAGTGATACTTTATAGCAATGTGCTTTGTTTTTGAGTGCATGACAAGATTTTTGGATATATTGATTGCACTTGTGCTGTCATAGAATGTTGCAATCGGTTCAGGTACCTGTTCTTGGATTCCTTCCAATAGTTGTTTTTTCCAGATTATCTATGTGCAATTAATTGCTGCAGCAACATACTCAACTTCTGTTGTGGATTGTGAAATGCAGTTTTGCTTCTTGCTTGTCCACGACACAATCCTCTCTTGAAGAAAGAATGCACCTCCACTTGTGCTCTTTCTGTCAATAATGTTACCAACCTAGTTTGCATCGGTGAACACTTTTATCTCGAAACCTCCTTTGTGAGGAAACCACAAACCATATTCCTTAGTACCCTTTAGATATTTGAAGATTCTCTTAACTGCTATCAAATGTGTCTCTTTTGGGTTTGCAGAGAATCTGGCCACAATACCTATTGCATGTGCAATATCAGGTCTACTGTGCACAACATATTGTAATTTGCCAATTATTGATCGGTAAAGTGTCTCATTGACTTCTTTAGCATCATCCTCCTTTGATAACTTGCAGTTAGTTATCATTGGTGTGCCAACCGGTCTGGATTCTTGTAGCCCAAATGATTTAAGGATCTCCTTAATATACTTGGATTGAGATATGAAAATACCTTCTTTGAGCTGATGGACTTGCAAACCAATGAAGAATTTTATACCTCCAATCATGGACATTTCAAATTCTTTCATCTCTTCAGTGAAGTCTTTGCTCATTTTGTCATCTCCTCCAAAGATGATATCATCCACAAATATTTCAGCAATCAGGTTCCCTTCTTTATTGGTCTTTAGATACATATTGTTGTTATCTCCTGTTCTTGTGAATCCTATGGTCAGGAGGTATGAGTGTAACCTTTCATACCGAGCCCTTGGGGCTTGTTTCAGTCCATAGAGAGCCATCTTCAATTTGCAGACCATATCCTTTTTCTTTGTGGATGAGAAGCCCTCCGGCTGTTCTATATACACTTCCTCTTCCAATATACCATTCAGAAATGTAGATTTTACATCCATCTGATATACTTTAAACCTTTTATGGCCAGCATAAGTAAGTAGAATTCTTACCCCTTCTAGTCTTGCTACTGGTGCAAAGGTTTCTCCATAATCTAGTCCTGCTTCCTGTGAATATCCTTTGCAGACTAGCCTTGCCTTGTTCCTCACCACCTTTCCTTCTTCGTTCAGCTTGTTTCTGAACACCCACTTGGTGCCTATAACATTCTTGTTCTCAGGTCTGGGAACAAGAGTCCATGTTTCATTCTTTTCTATCTGCTCAAGCTCCTCTTCCATTGCCTTAACCCAGTTGTCATCCTCCAGAGCTTCTCTAGTAGTTTTAGGCTCTTTGCTGGAAAGTAAACATATACTTTCTCTAGCCTTTCTCCTAGTTAGAATGTTAGCACATTTTTCACCAATAATGTTATCAGTGGAATGATATATGACATACCTTGGCAGAACCGGTCGGTGGTCCCGGTCTTCATTTTCATGTTGAGCAACATTTCCAATGAGATCATGAACAATTTCCCGTTCATCTTCTTCAATCGGTCTAATGTTTTGATCCCTTCCTTGCTCAGGCACATTGCCCTGTTCCAAGGGTCTATTTACTTGTTCTTCATTAGCAGCTATTATTTCACTGTATTCTAAATGATCATTTACATCATGATCCTGGTGACTGACTGATTCATCACGATTGTTCTTATCGCTTGGTTTTGAATACTCATCTATCTTCATGTTTGCACTTTCTACTATTTTTCCTATCCTCTTATTCAGACACCGGTATGCTATACTTTTGATTGAGTATCCCAAAATTATGCCTACATCAATTTTTGGCTCAAACTTGCCAGAGTAAACATTTCTTTTGATGTAATAGTTGCTTCCAAAAACTCTGAAATAGCTTACATTGGGAGTATGACCAAACCATAACTCATATGGAGTTTTAGGGGTTCCTTTCTTGACTTGAACCCGATTCAGTGTATACACAATGGTGCTGATTGCTTCTCTTTAAAAGTTATGGGGTAGATCTTTTTGAATCATTAAAGTTCTTGCACAGTCTATCAGATTCTTGTTTCTTCTTTCAACGACTCCATTTTGTTGAGGGGTTCTCGGTGCAGACATTTGCCTTTTTATCCCCTGTTCTTCACAGTAGTTGGTAAACTCTTGAGAGGTGTACTCACCTCCTCTATTTGACCTCAGACACTTCAAGCTTTTACCGGTCTCCTTCTCCACTCGGGCCCTGTAAATTTTAAACATATGGAAGGCCTCTAATTTTTCTTTAAGAGTGTCCACATCATCCTTGAAAAATCATCTACAAAGAGCATGAAATACCTGTCTCCATAGTAGCTCTTCGTCCTCATTGGTCCACATAAGTTTGTGTGAACAAGATCTAGTACATTTTCAGTAGAGAAAGACTTGCTACTGAAGCTTGTAGGTGCTAGTTTGCCTAACTAACATTCTTTACACATGGCCCTGTCAAGCTTTATAATATTAGAAAGCCCTCTAGCTGACTTCTTCCTACTTACTTTGACAATGCTATCAAAGTTTATGTGGTAGTCTTTTGTGCCACAACCAGCTATCATCATCTTTTGCCATGAGGCAAGTTTTCTCTGTCTCCCCTTTTGCAGTGGCTATGAGGCAAGCCCCCTTGGTTGAGTTTAGGTAGAACATGTCCCCTTTGCTCTATCTACCAGTGGCAACATGAGCTCTTGATTGATTCTTGACAATACAAGAACCCTGCCCAAACTCCAACAGGTATCCTTTGTTGTTCAATTGAGCCACACATTAGATTGTACACGAGTCCTACCCAGTACACATCTTTGCATACAGCTTTATTGCCAAGTCCTATTGAGCCTTTTCCTTTGATAGTACAAGGAGCATTGTTACCAAATGTCACTGATCCACCATCATTAAGCTTCAGGCTGATGAACTTGTTTTTGTCACCGGTCATGTGGTGAGTGCATCCACTGTCAATGATCCAGTCGTCACATTGATGGGATCTAGAGATAAGTGCCATTTCTCTTATCACTGTGCTTTCTTCTTTTATTACCGCAAAGGCAATTTCATCATCTTCCAATTCTTCAGATTCATTGTCAGTGACACCTTCCTCAGCAAGGTAGCATTCTTTCTTTCCTTTGTACTTGAATCGGTTGAACTTTTTTTTATTTTCATTTTCTGGACACCTGGCCACAATGTGTCCTATCTTATTGCAAGAAAAACATTTCAATGGAAGTTTCCCTTTGTACTTCTCTTTTCCCCTTGGAAATCTTCTTGCATTGAGTGCTTCAAACTCATCTTGCTCTAGTTCTTCTGAGTGTAGATTTTCAATGAAATGACCAGACTTTCCGGTAGAACTATTACTGGCCTCTCTTCCTTTCTTGGTGGAAGCAATATTCACAGAAGACTTAAAAGTAGCATCTAACATGTGTAAGTTGTTATCATAATTGCTTAATTCAAAAGTAGTCAACTTACCGATAAGAGAGTCAAGGGTGACTTGTGATGTGCTCACTGATCTGAACTCGTGTATGGCTGAGATCTTGGTAGCATACTGTGGCCTTAGCATCCTCAGTATCTTGCTTATCACATCTTGCTCACTCAGTGTTCCTCCAACGCTTTTGATGGAGTTCATCACTTCTTTTATTCTATTGTTGTAGTGCTCAATGTCTTCTCCTTCATTCATCTTCGTGTCATCATATTTGCATCTGAGGTTTTCTACTTTTTCTTTTTGAACATGTGGGTCTCCTTCGTACATAGTTTGTAGCTTTACCCACATTTGGCAAGCTGTAGTCAGATGTTCAATTTTTGCATAGACATGGTTAGGGAGCATACTAGCTATCATATCCATAGAAGCCGTGTGTTCACTTCCAATCTTCAGTTGATTAGCCGCCAAGGTACCGGTGGGTTTGCTGTAATTTGTGATTACATGATTCGAGAACTGATCTCCGGTGGTTTTCATGTACAACTTCATTCTGCTGCACCATAGGCTGAAGTTTTCCTTAGAAAACTTGGGTCCTTCCTTTCTCATCATTTGATCTATTCCTTATTGCGGTTAAGCAGCACAGAAAAGGAACTTGGCTCTGATACCAATTGATGGTCCCAACCGGTGCTGAGAGGGTAGGGGTGAATCAACACCCACTAAAACTTGAAAACAATCTAATATAATCTAACTATAACTGCATGCAAAACAAATCCTCTAAAAGAAATAACTATCACAAGATCAAAGCAGTAGAGAACACCAAATATATCACGTGGAAACCCAAAGTGGGAGAAAACCACGGTGTGAGTAGAACTCATAGATTTTGCACTCTTCTGAAGTGCGCCCTGTTAAGAGCCTTCCTTGTTAAAAGATTACAAAGGCATTGTTAGATGCGACTCGGTTAAGGGATTTAAGAAATAAGGCTTGTTAAAGCCTGCCTTGTTAGAGGACTTTAGAACATCTACTCGATGTCACCCGCTTAAAGGATTTAATACAAGGGACCTGTTAATGTCCACCCAAATATTGAGATTTTCGTTATTGCAATTGTCAGAGAGCAATAGAGGGTTTGATCTTTTTGAGATGGCTTTGCTGAGCCTGATAAGATCATTGTTTTCATCCACTGAGAGTCATCACTAGGCACCATAGGTATGCTCTCTTCAGGTTGTTGCGCTTCCTTGCACACTCTTCTCTTTTTCTTCTTTTCTTCTCCCTTTCTCTTACCGTAGCTTTGCTCAGTGTACAGGTTCACTCTTTTCCTTTGGCAGAATGAAGGCAAACAATATTCTTCACTAGCTAAAGAAAAACTAGACTTTCTGCCCTTCCCACTTTTTGCATGTTGCAACCTCCGTAAAGATCTCCTTTGGATCCATCATTCAATTGAGTCTCAATTCTGAGAGGAAACATCAGATGCATGCCATACACTTTTTCTGTTTTGTAAAGGAAACATCAGATGTGTGTCGCATACTTTCCTTTACATGAGATTCCGCCATGTTTTAATGCCTTAAATTTCGGCATTAAATCCTTCAACTGTGCCTTGCACCGATCTTTTCCGTAACACAAAGTCCTCTGTGATTTGTGCAACAAATCTTGGTAGAAGAGTCAGTTAAGTGTTTGTCAACTGTGACTTTCACCGGTTCAACGGTCTCAATGACATCTCACCGATCAGAGATGATCGGTTTACACCCTTAGGTAGTGTATAGGTCTTTGTCTTCACTTGTCACAATTCTTTTCTCTGTCTATATGGTTCGGTTCTGGTCAGATACTTACCGGTCACTGCTCCGGTCACAGTACTTCACTACACAAGTCGCTACTCCGAGCAATAAGTGTATTTCTACTCAATATGTGTCACCGGTTTCCTAACCAGTTTCTCTTGTTAACTGCAATTGTTTACTATTATTGTCACCCGTTCCCTATTTGAACAATGTTAGCTTTAGACATCAATGACAACACCACTTTGCCATATACCGGTTGCATCCTTACCGGTTGATGCCAATAGACAAATCTCTTTCCTTTGTGATCTCTTCATATACCCACTGATATCAATATGGGCACGTCTGAGCATTGGTATGAATGAATGTGTATTTCCATTCTCTACTGCTCGTAGATGCAGATACGGCAATGGATTATGCTAATAGACTATGCACTTGATCGATATTGAACCAATGAGATATGTGTTGCCAAACTATCCCACTGAATGATTTATTTATTGCTCCCAAGTTAATGGAGATAGACTCCTTATGTGGCTCAAAGATCTTCGTATGTGTTTCTCATATGCTTTGCGTGGCTAGGTGTTAAGGTTTTAGGATTGCTGCAAATGTAATAGCACTTCCTATATAATATGTGTTTTCCAAATGCAACAATCACTTTCATTTATATTGAGAATGAGCCAAGAAGAAACATGTCCCTTCATGGGACTTATCTATCCATTATTATGTAATTAATATAATGCAATTATGATTATATATATACATAATATCTCTTGAGTTATTATTATATTAATTTCTCTAATATTTACATATATATATATATATATATTTAAGTATATATATATATATATCTCATATATACTAAATATATATATATATATACATATCTTTACTAGTATTGACACATAGTGTTTATTCGACTGAAGCTACAAAACATTAACACTCCCTCTTAGCTAGGGAGGATAAACACATGGTTAGATATTACCTCAATGTAATATCAAGTTGGCTAATTAAGGATATCTTTGATTAGAAGATACCCACCAATTAGATATCATCTCATGATATTAGGAGTAATGGCCTCAAAATATCAAGTCACATGATATTCACCAAGTACTCCAAGTAATTTGGCCACAGAATATCAAGTCTCATGATATTCACCAAATACTCAAAATGTTCATATGGTATGTGGACACGTATCCTCAATGATACTTACCATAGGAACATTCATGGTCTGTCTAAGGAACTTAATCCACCATGCAAGTTATCATCTATCATGATCTTCTTAGACATCATAAGATGTCCATCACAATAGAAGGCCATGGTCTGTTTCAGGAACTTAATCCACCATCCAAGTTATCATCTATCATGATTTGCTTAGACATCATAAAATGTCCATCACAATAGAAGGCCATGGTCTGTTTAAGGAACTTAATCCACCATGCAAGTTATCATCTATCATGATCTGCTTCGACATCATAGGATGTCCATCATAATAGAAGATTAAGTTATTGTAAGATCGTCACCTTTCAATAACTTCTGCAAATACAAGTGATAATCGTTTGGAAGTCGTCACTTCCTCATGATGTACATAGGGGGTAGGCCCATTAAGAAACATGGAGTCACACACATGACATACATCATGCCTCAGCGCAAAAGGTGGAAACAAGGGATTTCACCTCGAACTTCTCTCACAGAGAAGAACTCATTGAGGAGATATCAATCTGTTGATCTTTTCATCCAAGATTGCTTAAGATGAACTATCAGACTCCCTTTGAGTCTGATATCAATCGTTTGAGCTCCTCGTCCAAAGTTACGTCGAAAGAGTCAGACTCCCTCTGAATCTGATATCTATCTTCTTTTTCTTGCAAGAGCATCCCTAGAAAAGATCAAGGCAAATGACTCTTATAGTACGTACAAAAATACAAATAAGAGAGATATTACAATGAGTAGATAAAGTAATAGTCAAGGATAATAAATACTTATTTGCGCATCAACATTCTTGATACAAGTTGCTCCAATGAAATTTGATTTATCAGGACAATATCACCGTAGACAGATATAATATTCCTTGTTCGGATGATTGCCTGTATAGTCACTGGCACCCGTTCTCTTGAGAGAGATACTTGACATCGGGTTTCCTTCATAATATAATTTGGTCAACTTCTTGAATTAGAGAAGATTGAAGACGACTTTCCATTTCAATTATACTGACATATCAAATGCCATTATCGAACGTATATAACATTCCCTTGGTCAATATCCATAGCATCGATTCAAATCCATGATGACAGATTTCTAACGATACTGAAAGAGCATTGGTGGAAAAATCCTACATCAACTTGGCCTATCCACCATGATGTGGCAATTAGAACGGGAAAAATGAGTTGCATCGTGTTGTACATTGAGAAGTGCAATTTGAACGTGATTCTCAGCTCACTTAAGTTGCACAAGAAGCTCAACAAGGTTCCATTCAATGCGGTAGTCATCCAATGAGACAGGCAGTGACAAAGGCCCGACCCCTCTACGAGTTTAAGCAGTCTCTCTGCATGGCCTAGCTAGGAAGGTGGAGAATATTAATCAGATCCCATCTAAGTTCATGTACAAAAAGAAGGCAGCCCACAACAACAGATAATCCCCGTGGATTTGCTCAAGCCGAGGATGCAGCTAAAACAAAGGTGAAGCCCACATAAAAGCCACTCTATGCAGATAGAATAGATCCACCTACAAGCGATGAAAATAAAACTCGTAGTGGCCTTAAGCCTGTGCCTCGCACATCTGTGTTCTTCTCATAGTGAGCACACTTCTCATCTGCATTGGGAGATTATAGTCACCAACCCAAGGAAGGAACTCAACATGAGCATCAAAGTGTATCAGTCTTTCAACACTGCTTAATGGCAGACACCAATGATTTCATATTTACCAATCTAAATCCAACCAATTATAATATCTTATTTCATCCTCCTGATCAATCCATTTCATTATTAATTCTTTCATTCCTTTCTCTACATATGCAACTTGGCTCTGATACCATGTTAAGGTTTTAGGATCGCTGCAAATGTAATAGCACTGCTTATATAGTATGTGTTTTCCAAATGCAACAATCTCTTGCATTTATATTGACAATGAGCCAAGAAGAAACATGTCCCTTCATGGGACATGTCTATTCATTATTATGTAATTAATATAATGACAATTATGATTATATATATATATATATATTTAAGTATATATATCGCATATATACTAAATATATATATACATATCTTTACTAGTATTGACTCATAATGTTTAGCCGACTGAAGCTACAAAACATCAACACTAGGTACCCGACACTCTCCACTTCTCTGGATCTTCCAAGTCAACTGTTGAAATTGACACCTGTATATTATGTGTATGCAGTGCCCAAGTCTTCAAATTTATGAATTGATAGGTTATTTGGCATGTGGGTGCTGCTCTCAATACAGTTGATTCTGCCAATATATTCTTATGACGGCTTATGATATTGATATGTCAAGAAAGCACCTCCCGACACTAATATTGCATGATACAATGTGTATGTAGTGATAGATTGAACTTCAGATCCAAGGGATGTGCTGCCGTTCACAGTCAAATGATATAGTTTGCCAATTCAAATGTTTTAAAAGTCGCCTTAATCTCTCTGGTCAAATCCAACATGAATTGCTGGATTAAATGATATGTAATTTCCTTCAATATATTAGTCCTCAATGAAATGTCCCTTATTTTTAGCTTCCACACACACATATATTATAATTCCCCCCTCTTCGATCATCCCTAATATTCCCTTTATGCCTTTACCTTCTATAAGTCGTGCCTTTTGGATGAACCACTTGAAGAGTCATGTCTTTATTGGTAGTAATATATTATATTATTTTATTAATATATATTATATTATTTATTTATATTATAATTTTATTAGATTATTTATTTATCTATTTTATACTTTAATGTTATTATTTATTAATTAAATTCTCTTTCATTATTATTATGTATTTAATAAAATTCTACTATTTAATCATTATTTATTATTAAATCCTATTTCAAAATGGGGACATCACAATATGACTTTCTGAGTAGAGGAGGTTGATGAATTATCAAGGCATTTGGTTCTATAAATACATATGGACTTGACACATCCCTATTGATTTGGTTTTAAGTGCAACAAGTGCATAGTCTTGTGTTGTTATATGCACACCTTCATACTTGAGTAGAATTTGTTATTACTAACCGGTTACTGAGAGGGGGGGGTGAATCAGTAAAAGCTATTTCTATTCCTATTCAACACTTGTTTAATTATTCTTCTAAGATAAGTAGAATGTAAACAATCATCAACAAGCATAAATAGAAATACACAGATCAACACAAGATGTATACGTGGAAACCCTCGGTTAGAAGGAAAAAACCATGGTGAGACAGAGCTCACAACTTCACTTCTGCAGAATGAAGGTGCCCTGTTAGGAGCTTACAAAGCACTGGTTAAGGTGCTGCCCGGTTAAGGGATTTTATAAAAGATTGGTTAAGATCTTAACCCTGTTAAGAGTCACCTGGTAAGAGGTCTTTTAACATCAACAAAGATGTTACTCTGTTAGAGGATTTTACAAAGAACCGATTAGGTCCACCCTGATAGAGGGATTTCAATTTGCTTTCACACCTTATAAAAGCAATGATCTCATACGACACTGATTGTCTGATTAGATCATACATGTTGATCTCTTCCCCGGTTTGCCTGGCTGTTGAATCTTTTCTATCTCTTTGCCTTTCACCCTTGGTGACTGTGATCTTTTCGCAGATGTCTCTTCACTGCTCTGTTTACTCAGCAAATTTCAACAACACTTTTCTTGCGTCCTATGACTTGTATTTATAAAAGAGTTCACCTTCATGAAACCCTTAACTCATAGAACCGCTAGGCTGTAAACTCAACAATAAATCATGCAACTAGCAAAAAGCGATGTGTTTTGATCTGAAGTTTACCTTTTAAAAAGCTTCGTAGAAATAAAGATAGCTCTTGTTAAAAAGCTAACTCCACTTCCGAGCGGTGGATGTTCCGTATAGTTCGGTTTTAACTCAAACTGCTCCACAGAATCCGGTGCGGATCTTCATGCAGTACACCGGTATATACTTATACCCGGTTCATCCCTGTATACAATATAAGACCGGTACCAGTACTTGGATCGGTCTTCCGGTGTATACCCTTTACTTAATCTACCGGTGCAAACACTCTGTTCTTAGCCTATCGGTGTCTCTGAAGTCCGGTGGGAATGGTATTTGTGATTTACACTAATGACAACTTAAATTGCTAACAATCTTCCCCTTTGTCATTGGTGGCAAAATTATACACAATACTATACTCACTTACTTGTGACAATTTATACCTTTAGTTCTGTAGACTCTTCTTTTCTTTGTAGCACACTTCCCCTGTCTTTGTGCTCCGGTTGTCCTCTACCTTTTTTGACCTTTCCATTGTCTGAGTGCTGCTCTGCTTCCCATTTCCCTTTCTGCTTCCTCTAGTTTCTTCTGCTTCTTCCCCTTTTTGCCTCCATAGGACAAAGGGTTATTCTTAGGATTTCACATTTGTAGCTTGGTGAAGATATCCTTGTAGATTGTCTTGGCAGAGTGAAGAAACGGTGCCCATCGACCGGTTACATGTTCAATGCTCTTTTGGGAAGCTTTCAGAGAAACAATGATGTTCTCCATATCTTCCACAGTTTTGTAATCCGGTTCATTGATCAAAACCTCTGTAGAAGTCGCGGTTTGCTGCATGGAATCAAATATTGGGGCTAGAAATAACCAAAATCCAATAATGTCTTGGATTCTTTTATTCTCCTCTTCTGTAGTCTTTCTTAGGACTAGAGCAAGACTTGTCATTTCTCTGCTAAAATTTGTTGCAGATTTATTCTTGATGTCAAATTGAGATGACAAAACTCTTATTTCTTCAGAGGTCTTTGCAGACTTCTCTGTCAGATCTTGCAGAAATACTTTAAAGTTTGAAGTTCGAGTCATCAAACTGCCTGCCACTTGAAGTTGCTGTTAAAGCACTCTGAGGTTGGTTGATACAGTTACCTTGATTTCTTCAACCTGTTTGTGGATAATCTCTACTCTTTTCTTCTCATAGTGGTCTATCGCCACAGTCTCTGGATCTGTGAGATCATCACCGATGGCTTGTGCCAAGACTTCTAATTGATCGATGACCGGTTCATCTTCATCTATATTAGCATCCGGTACGAAGTTGCACAAGATGTTCTTTACAGTGGTCTGGACCATGTCCTGTTTCCTTTTGGTCAGCTCTTTTAGCTGCCTTGTTGACATCTTGCTGATGTCAACTACTGTATCAGTGGCTTTACTTCTTTTGGCTTCCTTGTCCTCAGCAAATGACAACTTCCTCTTTGATCAGGAGGAGCTTGGAATATCTACTTGCTCCTTTTGCTTGGGCTCCTGTTCCGGTTGAGCTTGCTCAATTTGTACAGGAATGTCTTGTTCCTGTTTCTTATTTTCTTCATCTCCCTGTTGAGTCTTATCTTCTGGTGGCACCTCTTCTTCAGGTAGATCTTCCTTGGCAGGTGCTTCTGCCTCAATTTGAGCTTCTTCTTCCGGTTGCACATTAACTTCAACATCCTGTTCTTGTTGAAGTTGCTCTTCCGGTGGGACTTCTTCTGTGCGCCGCTCTTTAGCTGTATGGAGTTCTCCCACAGGTATATCACTTCCTAGTTCTTGTTCAACATTTATTTGTTCACCAGATGTGAACTCCTTTGTTTGAACATTTACAACACCGATTGTAGGTTCTTCACGATGAGTGAATTGAACTGGTGGTGCCGACACTTGTTTAGTTTGATCTTGAGCACCTAATTTTTCAAGTGCACTGAAGTCATACTGTTGCCAGAAGTCCAGAGTCTCTTTATAGACTTGATTTTCATATTCGTTTAGAATCTAGGCAACTCTATACTTTGTATCCAAGTTCATTGTTGCTTCCTCTAGTAGAAGCTTTATTCTTTCTTCACTAAGACCAGGTCTGACCTTTAACAATGTTTCCCTAATGATCCTCGTGTTTGTGCCTAGACCGGTTCTCCATTTCGTCTAAAGCCTAGAATTGAGTTCCGGTGGGAACTTGGACCTATAGTCCCTTGGAGTCCTATTGTAGTCCATAAAAGTTTCAACTATGGCTACTATGACTGACTGCTTATCATCTTCTCCTAGCAGACTATACCATTTGGCAACATTATCTACTTGTCCAAAGTCCATTACTTCATCAACAATATCATTAACACTCATTGTGCATGTGTTGCCTTTTCCTGGAGAAGTTAGAATGGTTGGACGAGCTGGATAGTCACTGCCTTGTTCATCAGTGATATCTACAATTACCGGTGCCTTAGCTCCAAGCACTCCTTTCCGTTTACCGGTGTCAGCGACCAGTTGAACTGTTGCTCTTTGTCGAGCTTCTTCTGCTTGCTACTGGGTTTGAAGAAGTTTGGTCCACATCACTACTTCATCATGCACTTTCTCAGCTTCTCCAATAAGCATGAGACCGATCCTCCTTTTTGTTAAGAAGGTTTGCTGATGCAGTTCAGCCTGTTCGGTGGCTTCTTCCAGAGTGAGGTGGTTCTGAACCTCTAGAAGAGCTCGTATTCTCAGCTCCTTTTCTCTTTCCATTGAAGCTTTCCATCTAGCTTCAATTATTTGTAGGAGATCCTTCAGTACTGTCTTGTGAAGTTCGGTAGGATGCAGATTATACTTATGAATGCAATGCACTACCGCTTCTTCAATCTTCCTCCTATCTTCTTCATTCGCAAGTAGAAATCTTCTACTTATAGAACCCATTCCACCAGTTTCTTTCAATCCTGCCGCATATTCATCAATTGTGGGCTTCCTTCCTCTTGGTGGATCCTCCTTTACTGGTTTGTTTGAACCCCTCTTCCTTTTGATTAGAGGAACTGTGTCTTCTGAATCTGTCTCCTCTTGTTCTCCCTCTTGCGTAGTGGTTACCGGTACTGCTTTCTTCCTTCGAGCCTTGGGTTGCTCTATCGCCAGTTTCTTCTTTGGTGTGGGGGCCCTTTTGGTGTAGACGTTTTTGATTGGTACCCTCTTTTTAAGATTCTCTTGAATCTCGGTGAACGTATCAAATCGGTTTGCAGAGAGATCCAAATTTTCTTCATTTAGGGCATCAGCATATGCCTTAGCAATTTTGGTAGAGATCTCATACCCCAACTCAGGAGCATACTCTGTTCTCGGTTCCACTGCTTGAATGATGCAGTGATCGGCGGAAACCAGAAAACACACATCATCCTTGTATGTTTCAACAATTGTTGATGGCACCCGCTCCCTTGCGTGCATCCTTAGTTGAAAGGCTTCAAAATATTCATTCATTACTTTACTTAACTGGTTTCCCAGTTGGTTGGCCAATTCAGCTATTTGGTTCATGACCGGTCTGTCGGTTTTCCATGCCACTTTGCCAATTCCAAGAAAGAAATTTTGATAATAGAAGTAGAGACATACCAGTAAAGTCCTGTACTTCATAGATTTCTTCTTGACAATACCGAGCTTCTTCATATTTTCAAATATCTGCCCTCGGAGCATTCTGCAGATATCATAGTTGGCGTTATCATACATTATCCGGTGGGCGGCATGTATGGCTCCTCCCGGTATACTGTTGAGATTACTTGACTGATAAATTTTATAACCTATCACCGCGGATGCAAACTGAACCCCATCGTCTTCGATGTCATTCACCGTCATGAGGCGACCATCGGATTTGGACTTTGTCAGCTTTGTGACAATTGCATTAGAGATCGTTCACAGGGTTAAAACTTCCCCTTCGGGATTGTATCCAGTCACGCAATGCAAGTCCTCCTTGGTTATTTTTGTAACTGCACCCTTTTGGAGCCAAAACCCTGGATCGTGCACTCGACTGAGGACCAGTCGGATCCAGTCTGGTCGGAAGATAGTCGGATAGGTGACTCCGTTGATAAGACCGGACGACACCAGCTTCGCGTATCGGTCTTGCAGTCTTCCGTCCTCACACAAAGAGAGATACTCGCCCTTAATGTATGTTTCACCAAGTTCTTCCTGCTTGGCATGGATAAACGCAGTCACATCTTCTATCATAAAGACGCCCTCTGGTACTATTGACAAAGCTCTAGCCTTGTCGGTTGCCTGATTCTGGATCGCCGCAATATCATATGCAAGTCGGTCCACTTGATTTCCCTTGATCAACTTCACTGTAGATGATGATGAGGCCATATCTTGATAATCGGTTACCACAGAAGGTTGCTTGATCGGTATAGCAGACAGTAGTTCACAGTGATCAAAGCGTGAGAATTTTACTTAGCACAAGAATTCGTTAATCACAAAGAAAGAAAAGTAAAATTTATGAGTAATTCTCCTTTCTTTTATAGGGTTAGGTCATAACGGTAATTACCAAACGGTAACTATTTGTTAAACGGCTACAATAATAAATGCCTTACCTAACTTTTCTTTCCGTTTTTGCCAACCGGTGATCCGGCTTTTTAGATTTGGCAAACCCCGGTTGATTACTTCTTACCTGTCCGGTTATCCTTGTAGACTGAGTGAGTCCGATTCTCACCAGTCCTACTGAGAACGGTAGATGATCTACCGGTTCCCTCTAGGCCTTCTTGGCTCAGTTTGCTGAAGAGATATCACCATTAGTAGATGATGACCTTTCCTCTGTTTTCTCCTCAGCGGAGCTCTTTGATTCCTTTTTGAACCAAATTTGTCTGACTATTTTTCCATTCTTCTCTTACTTATTGATCTTCTCATTTGAGGATGAGATCTTCTCTACCGGTTTGATCAATTCTTTCTTTTTGATAGATGACTGGTTCCTGCAATTTTTGGCTAGGTGTCCAACTTTGTTGCAGTCATAGCAGACTATCCCGGTTGCCTTCCATGAGTTCACCCTTCTAGTGTTAGGTGATTTGCACCATGAGTCACTGTGACTGTGTATCCCATAGCTTGCACAATTGTTTGTGCTCCGGTTTTTGTTTCTCTTGGTGAATACCAGTCTTGGGGATTTGAATGCCATTGTCTTTGATCTGCATTCTTCAGCCTTGTGTCCAAATTTATTGCATGCATAGCAGTAGCCCTTGAAGCTTCCTCTGCTTCCACTGGACATAGTTGTGGGGCTGGACCAGCATTCATTGGTCTTATGGCCATACTTGCAACAGTTCTTGCAGTAGGTGTTGTTTGGCTTTACCGGTGCATTCCTGCAGTCATTTGTTCTATGACCCGGTTTCCCACAATGAGTGCAAGAGGTGTTGAAGGTCTTCTTACCTTTTTGTTCCACCGGCTTCTTCTTTTCTTTCTTGCTTATCTTGGCTGCAGAAGAGTCACTAGTCTCTTTGGTGACTTCATCGGTGAATCCAAGACCGGTGTGATCTTTATGCTTCCTTTGAGCTTTAAGTTGCTCATCAAGCTTGACCGAGCTCTCGTTGTATCTTCTAAGGGTTTCATTTTTTTCTTCAAGCTCTTTCATCTGTTCCTTCAATTGATACAGCTCTAGTGCCAGTCGTTTGCATGCTTCATCCCTATCATGCCATCCCTTTTGCATGTTGGTGTTTTCTTGGGTGACAATTTGCATGTTTTCTTGGAGTTGCAAAATGATAAGTTCATTCGCCCCTACAGCTTCCTCTGCCCAGTTCCTTGCTTTTTCAGAGGCTGTTAATGACTTAGTTGCTGTGTTTCTTTCATCTTCAGCTTTCCTCTTTTTCTCGATTAGTTTAGTCATCCTCAGGGCATTCTCTTCTAGCTCCCTTTTGAGATTGGAGATCTGACCGGTTAGGATCTGGTTCTTTTCCATAAGCTCAGAGACTGCCTACTCAACTTCATCAGATCCACTCTGCCTAGAGAGTTCATCAATGGTCTCATTGCTCTCATTCAATTGTAGAGCCATCTCCTTTCCTTTTGCAAGTGATCTCCTCAGCCTATTCTCCAGAGAGGCGATGATGTCGTTGGCTTCCTCTAGCTGTTTTTGATATCTGTAACCCTCCATGATCTTTCTCTCAAGCGGTTAAGCTTTATATATGAGAACTGAGCTCTAATACCATTTGTTATTACTAACCGATTACTGAGAAGGGGGGGAGTGAATCAGTAAAAGCTATTTCTATTACTATTCAACACTTGTTTAATTATTCTTCTAAGATAAGCAGAATGTAAACAATCATCAACAAGCATAAATAGAAATACACAGATCAACACAAGATGTATACATGGAAACTCTCGGTTAGAAGGGCAAAAACCATGGTGAGACAGAGCTCACAACTTCACTACTATAGAATGAAGGCGCCCTGTTAGGAGCTTACAAAGCACTGGTTAAGGTGCTACCCGGTTAAGGGATCTTATAAAAGATCGGTTAAGATCTTAACCCTGTTAAGAGTCGCTTGGTTAGAGGTCTTTAAACATCAACAAAGATGTTACCCTGTTAGATGATTTTACAAAAAACCGATTAGGTCCACCTTGATAGAGGGGTTTCAATTTGCTTTCACACCTTATAAAAGCAATGATCTCATACGACACTGATTGTCTGATTAGATCATGCCTGTTGATCTCTTCCCCGGTTTGCCTGGCTGTTGAATCTTTTCTATCTCTTTGCCTTTCATCCTTGGTGACTGTGATCTTTTCGTAGATGTCTCTTCATTGCTCTGTTTACTCAGCAACTTTCAACAACACTTTTCTTGCGTCCTATGACTTGTATTTATAAAAAAGTTCACCTTCATAAAACCCTTAACTCATAGAACCGCCAGGCTGTAAACTCAACAATAAATCATGCAACTAGCAAAAAGCTACGCGTTCTGATCTAGAGTTTACCTTTTAAAAAGCTTCGTAGAAATAAAGATAGCTCTTGTTAAAAGCTAACTCCACTTCCGAGCGGTGGATGTTCCATATAATCCGGTTTTAACTCAAACTATTTCGCAGAATCCGGTAAGGATCTTCATGCAGTAGACCGGTATATACTTATACCCAGTTCATCCCTGTATACAATATAAGACCGGTACCGAGTACTTGGATCGGTCTTCCGGTGTATACCCTTTATTTAATCTACCGGTGCAAACACTCTGTTCTCAGCCTACCGGTGTCTTTGAAGTCCGGTGCGAATGGTATTTGTGATTTACACTAATGACAACTTAAATTGCTAACAGAATTACATACATGTAGGGAACTATTGTATTTGTCAGGCCATATCTATGTGCTAGGTTCATTCAAATGTGAAGTGGAAACTATCACAGGATAATTTGGTTGTCAGATATCTTGGATATTTTTTTGTCAACTACTTACATAAAGCTGCTGAAGATTCTGAATGTGCACAATGGCAACGAGATTTGGTGACATGATTCTTAAGCGGTAAACTGTAACCAAAACCCTAAATTTCTCCATGATGTTTGTGTACAGGCCATTGCCTCACTATTGTTTATAGAATGTTTATATCTAGCCTGCATATCATGACTTGTTACGTGCGATGGATTTTGTTATTTATAATTTTATATGGTCTACAATGTGAATGTAATTTATAGTTATATGCTTTATGTTTATCTTCCTTTAAATTCTCTTCTTTATCTCTAGAACAAGCTTTCTATTTCTTTGAATCTTTTGAAGATTTTTGTTTGATGCATTGTTTAATAAAAGTAGATTGTCCACATATTTAGCATAGTTTATTACCCACTGTTTATATAATTTAGTGAACAAAACTTATTTTAAAAACCATCTAATTTTTGTTTCAACTTTAATTCATCACATAAATTCAGTCACATATGTCAAATATTTGAGTGGCCTTTCTTTGTATGCAGTTTGGGGTTTCACCTGAGCGTATGTCATCAAATGATGGCCTTTCAAGTTTCTTCAAAATACTTACAACAAGTTATGATAAGAACAATAAGGTAAAGAAGTAATGTGCATGCAGTAATATTTCTAGACAGTTTATTTTCTTACCATTTACATTCTTGAGTGTCATAATTATTTACATAATGCTAATTTACAGAGTATTTTGCCTTTTAAGTAAGAATATATAGAGGAATTGCACTACATGAACTGAGAGAAACATTGTGGTTCAATTTGGAAATAATTTATTTGATTCATTGCACTCTGGATTGATAAATGGTGCAACAGACATATGTCTCAACTGTTCAGGCTTACAAATATCCAGTGACTGCTCTGCAATGGCATCCAGAGGTAAATATTTATGAGCATATGGAATATTTTCAACTTGGAAAACGCATTTTGATTTATGAAAAACAAAAAGGTTACATATTTGGTATATGATGGAAATGATGTTACCATACCTGTTGTTAGTGTAATGTTTAAGATTCTCTTGATTTCTAAGTGGATGTTTTCCAATTGTATTTAATCACAAATATTTATTGTAGTGATCACCTATTATTTGTGCTGCTATGCATGATTAACTTGTATGAGAAGGATATATGACAAGAGAATCCTATTGCTGTAAGGTCATTGAAGACCACTAGGGACCTTCTGTTATGGGTTACTAACAGTAACCTGCACATGCATGGAGATAAGACACAATAGTGTGATGTTAGCGTGAATTGCACCCTTAATCGAGAAATAAGAGGTGATGTCATAATAAATATCTCGACAAATAGACTTATATCATCTAAAAATTTATAGAACTATGGGAAAGCCACTATCATGATAATCTAGGCTCTCTCTGACCTGTTCCTTACGGTGCAGAAGTGCCTCCTCTGCTGCAAAATTTGTTGAAATCACAGTAGTTTGCTGAATATAGTTTTTTTGGATCTCAGATGGATAATACATCGCGTTCTTAGAAATATTTTGCTCCCAGAAGAGCTCAGTTTCTTCCCGAAATGTCAAAGGATCTCTTGCACTTTCACCTGGGAAGACCACTTTGCCTGCCTTGGTGTCTTACCTTTAAGGTCAACCTGCCAAGATTATTATGGCCCTGTTCTTATTTCACTTGTTAGCATAAATTAACATACCAGATTAACCTCAGCCAGAGATAATGCAACACAAGATGAAAATTTAAGATTAACTTTACCAGCACCTATTACTTAAAGGCAGCGGCTAAGCTCCCTACAAAACGCACCAAAGACAAAAAAATGTCAAACTCTTTTTTTTCCAGATTTGCGAAAACACCGATTTTTTTGCAAATTTTTTGTGGTTTTTGACCACAAAATATGAAGATCACGAAGAACAGATGTT
Source organism: Chamaecyparis obtusa (assembly GCA_027943335.1). Classification (NCBI taxonomy): domain Eukaryota; kingdom Viridiplantae; phylum Streptophyta; class Pinopsida; order Cupressales; family Cupressaceae; genus Chamaecyparis; species Chamaecyparis obtusa. Next base: position 627,558 of record BSBK01003245.1, on the reverse strand, counting down.
GAAAATTTCGCGAAAATCTGTTGTGTTTTCCGTTTTTTGAAATTTGGTCAATGGTGCATTTTGTAGGTAGCTTAGCCGCGTCCTTACATAAATACTTAAAATTAATGATGTGGGGTCCATAATTAACGGTTTATCCACACATAACAGAAAACGCAAGTCTTCCTTTCCCAAACCAACCATCTTTGTTTAGTAAGTTATAATATTCTAGCAACTCACCATCTCTTAACATTCTTCAATATCCCATGTGCTGCTATTTTCTATAGTAAGCTGGCATATATAATGCCCCAGTACAGTAGAATAGTTTAATTTCCATTACACTTGATGCTGTAGTATTTTCTCAATAGCATAAGTAGATTATATGTGCTATAATATTGCGAACCCTTGGACAGTGTCACATGTCTTGAGCCAAAACCATCTGGAATGGTTTTTTTGTCATCACACTTGATTCTTCAATATGTTTGAGTTCCATACTGCACATGAAAGCTACATTCACTTAGAGAATATCAATATTTTTTTCTGTATTTAAGGTCTTGTCTTGTGCTTGAGACAAGATGAAGAATCACATAAACTTGGAGAGTGAGTCATGCCTACTCACAAAATTGGAAATGTGTAAGTCAGTCATTCCCAGACTTTTGGTTTTATAATTTTATTCATTCCAACTAACCAATCTAGCTCTGCAAGATTATTTGTGCTATAATGTTGTGAACCCTTGGACAATCTCACATGTCTTGAACAGAAACCATCTAGAATAGTTTATTTTTCATCACACTTTGTGCTTCAATATGTTCAGTTGTTCCATAATGTACAGCAAAACTAAATTCACTCAAAGAATCTTTCAGATTTTTTCTGCTTTTAATCTCTTATTTGGTGCTTGAGACAACAAGATAAAGAATCACACAACCTTGGGAGAGATTTAGTCATATGCACTCACGAAATTGGAAATGTTTAAATCTGTCGTTGATAGACTTTTTGTTCTATGGATTCCATTTGACTAATCTAGCTCTTCTCAGGAAGTTACAATTACATTTAATACATAGCACCGATCCTAAATCTAGGACATACATAAAAACATTTATCCATGTTAAGATGTGATCAGATTTAGAATAGTGGAAATTTTGATTTTTCTATCTTATTTCTTTGATGTATATATAGTGAAACTATAGTGTACTAGTGTTAGAATAATATTCTAACTTCTATGAGATTGCCTATATGATGATAATGTAGAGCTAAGAGAAAACTATGAACTTCAAATACAATAATGATATACTTCTTTACTTCAAAATACTTGATATGGATCTCTATTGTAACATGTAATAATACTTGTAGATTTCTGTATTTTCCAAGTTACTCTTTCAATGTGTACATATATGATATAATGGGACAGGTCTCTCGTAGGGACATGTCTCTACATGAGATATGTCTCTTGATAATTATTTTAATCATTCATTTGTTACCGATAATATATACCATTGAAATGATCGATTCACAACTTAATAACGATGATGCAAGATAGACGATATAATAATCGACTCACATATAATATATGACAGTGACAGTCAATATGGATAACTACAGTCGTTACTGACTGTGATCATCACAGTCGATACCAATATCAATGCTCATAATATATATTGATACCAATGATGTGTATTGGCCGATAGTGATTATCGGCTATGATAACCACAGTCCATGTTGACTGTGATCATCACAGTTGATACCGACTATGCCATTATTGATTCTTGCATTTCCGTTTATTGTTGGTTTCACTAATTATTAAGTTGATTCTCATAATCGACATTACAGTCAATGTCACACATGAAATCTTGTTTAGTGTATTATCATCATTATATATATATATGTATATGACTATTATTTATTATTTATAAGTATGGGTGAGCCCACAATAGTGGGTTACACTTTTTTGCCTGAACGGACACTGAACTCTACATTTTGAAAAAAACTTTCAGATTCGGATGTACATTGTCATTAAACCGGTTGAAATCAGAAGATGAAGTAAATTATAGTCTTCTAGGATTTTCTGTCTAGATTCTAAATATATTTTTTAGTTTTGAATTGATTTGAATGGTTTTCCCTTTCTCCCATGAAAACTGGTATGTTGCAGAAAACGTCATTTTCAAAGAGTTACTTGGTTTTCATAGAGCATAACTTGTGTTCTAAAATAGATATCAATTTGCTTCTTTCGAATTTAGTTTTGTAACATCCATACGGAGGGCATGCAATTTGTTTGATGACATTATCACTATTATTGCATATTTTATTAACGTTTGAAGTTGACTAAACCTTAATTTTCACATACCTTGACTACATAGTTTATAACTTGTGTATTTGTCCAATTTCATTTTTTTTTATAAAAAAAGAACAATACCTAGGGCATAGATATTTTAAATTTTTTTTTTCTCTCATTTAGTATTTTTCCATAAGCATCAAACATAGAGGTAGACATACGGTGAAATATCTATGTTTAGTAAAACTAAACCTACAAAGTCACAATAAACTTAATATATATTAACATTATAATCATTGGAAAAAAATTTCTCAGTAGTACCTTACTACATAGATAGGTTTGTCAAATGGATTCATTTGATTTGCCAAAAGATAAATTCGAAGTGATTTTTTATTAGCATTTTAATAGGTGCGAAGGAGACTCTATTGTAGGCTATGTCACAAGGTTGGAGTTCGTGTTCGAATTCGACAACAATAAAATTCGGAGGAAGTTCAGAAGGAAAAAAAATTCGGAAAAAAATTCGACATTAAATTCGCCTTCTAAAAATTTGATTTTTAAAAATATAATTAATAAATCCATAAATATAAAACAATATGATATTAAATTTGAATACATTATAAGAAATTTATAAACATTAAATATGTTTCATTTTAATTTAAATATTATTATTATATAAATAATAAATATATTAAATTTGAATAGATTATAAGAAATTTATAAACATTAAATATGTTTCATTTTAATTTAAAAATTATTATTATATAAATAATAAATATATTAGATAATAAATATATTTTAATTAAAAATCTAATTTAAATATTTTAGAATATGAAATTCAACTATATTTTCTAAAAAATAACATAAAAAAATAAATCGACATTGTTTACATATCAAACATATGAAGATATCATATTTCATTCAACTAAACAAGAATTAAAATAAAAACAAAACTCCTTCGTGAAAACAACGCGCCATTGTTGATGCACGGACTAGAGCCCTTGATAGCATAATGGACAGAGATAGTGAAGCAAAGCCGACAAGTATGGGGGTAAATACAACCGTCGGTAGCCAATATGGGTGGAGATAGTGCGACAACAAATATGGGGATGTCGTTCATTACTATCAGCTAGTGCGACAGTGTGCTGCTCAGTATGGGAGATCAAAGAAAGCTCGAAAGGATTCAGAGACAGGGATAGGGTAGGTTTAGATAGATTTATCCACTTAAGTTCATCTTGTTTGAGTGAACGTCTACACACAAACGATTCAGATTTTTGTGGTTCAATCTTTTTTAATCTACGTTCAAAGAAACCCAACAAAGCCAACAGAAAATCCCAACCAAAGCGTAAAAATTATGTGAGCCCTTATCTGTACGAACATTAGGGCGAACTGGAACGAATTTATAAGATTATTTTAAAGTTCGCTGAATTTCGAATTTCATCTATGAAATTCGGCGAACCCTGACATAGATTGTAGGTATGAATGAGAGTATAGATGTTATATCCATGTTTTTATTTATTTAAGAGGCTTTGAGCTAACTATTTGTAATTAATTCCTTCAAATGGAACCTCTCAAGGCTTAAATCATCATATTTTATTAAAAATGTGTTATTTCAACATAAATCAACATGTCTAAAAGAGTGTAACCCACTATTGTGGGATCACCTGTATATATGTATATATATATAATATTTATATGTATAATATATCTCATATATATATATATATATCTTATGTATATATAATAGATATGTCATCTCAATAATTGTCATCAATATTAATAATGCTCCATGATAATAGAGGAGGATAGATATCAAATGTTTAAGGCTAATAGGCCACTCAAACATTTGATTTCATTGATTGGAATCATCCGATCGAAGCTACAATCATTAACACTCCCTCTTAGCTAGGGAGGATGATTTCTATCCAGGTAATACAGTGAACTACTATGTCGATGGTTTCCTCAATGTAACATTGAGGGTTATGGGCTACACAGATATCAAAAATGACATCCACCATAACAGATGTTACCTCATGGTATCATCATGAGCATGGATTGTTGAAGAATATCAACCATATGATATTCTCCATACTCATCTTTTTTCGTATGTGCACTGGCATCACGTCTCATGAAGCCTACCAGAGAAGATATCATTTCATGGCATATCCACAGATGTTACGTCTGATAACATCCACCATGACATATCTCAATACTATAACTCATGTAGTTGCACACTACTTAGTTAACATTAGATAAGAGATATGAACTATCATGATATGTTAGTGGATATCAACCATATGGTATCTATCATGATAGTAGGTTAAATTATGTTGAAGTTGTCACTTTACGATAGTAACCATACGCAAACTTCATTGAAAGATCGTCATCTTTCAGGAAGTTTCAACAATATCATGTAATAACTCACATAATAAAAATTATATATAATATATCTCATATATAAATCATTAGTACAATTTTATTGAGTCTCAACCTCAATTACAAATTCTTACATTCTTACCATACCAAGCTTACCTCTAAAGTGATCCACTTTTGTCTTTGAGAGAGGCTTGGTTAGAATATCTGCAGTTTGCTCATTTGTACTAATATATCTCAACTGAACAACATTTCTCTCCACCATGTCTCTAGCATAGTGATAAGGGATCTCAATGTGTTTGGACCTATCGTGAAATACAGGTTTCACGAAAAGTTTTATGCAACTTTGATTATCACAATGAATAATAGTGGAATCCAAGGCTTGTCCAAACAATCCAACTAATAGCTTTCTTAGCCATACTGCTTCTCGAGCTCCCATAGATGCGGCAATGTATTCAACTTTAGTGGAGCTTTGTGCAATTGAGGATTGCTTTCTGCTGAACCAAGATATCATGGCAAACCCTAAACTGAAACAACATCCTGAAGTACTTGTTACTAAGATTTCTACACGTGTTGAAATTTAGTTTTGAATAGTAACATTGTGCAAAGATGCTCATACAATCTGTTTATTTCTTATTTGCATTCAGCCTATATTATTGCAAATCTTGTTTCATTCTGAAATGAAAGTGAAAGAATAAATGTGCATTGTATAAATCAAAATCTGATATGTACAACATTTATTTACAATAGGGAAATGAAATGAACATGCTGAAAGTAAATGTCTCTCACACGAGTGACCGTGAGAGTAGCCCCTAGTACGCTGCTATATGCATTCCTATTCTATGAAGCATAATGAACATGAAAGTACAAAAGAATAGAAATGAAGGTCATAGGGAACCAGTTATTGCCTGTAATCACTGGTCGCATTGCGTAGCTCTAATCTTACTTGTCTGCTGCCTTCGACCATGGCCCGTCCAAGCGTCTGAAACCTGCATGGATAGAGAAATGTTCTAGATCCAATGGATCTAAGCAATGATGGAAACACCTCACTTCAAGAAAATATTCTATGCTACCGTCATGTCATACACTTGCATAAAACAAACATATATATATCAACATATCAGAGGAAATGGAATTACAACAAGTTTTGTTATTAACATGTTTGTTTCCTGTGCAAGATCTTGTCTCTTATGGGTTTGTGGAATTAACTGTAGGCTCCCACGAGGGTTTTTAAGCCCAACATACCCATCCGAGATAGGATTGAAGAAGAACTAATCAAAGAGTCAGATGCTCATATGTATCTGAGCTATGAAATGCATTATCATGATAAAAGAGGAAAATGCTATAGAATTATCAAGATGTAATGTGCCGCTATGATACATGTTGTCAAAACAGGAAAAGCATCAAAGGGACATATATTTCTTATTTGAAACCTTTTGCTTTAAAAAAAAGAAAATCAATTCAGTGTCAGAGCTAGGCACATTGCTGGGGACAGAGGCATTGTTTTTCAACATAATGAAATGCAGTGCTGGAATAGAAAATAATGTCGTTCTTTGATGCAAGATCAGTAAATTGAAATAACAACCCTGTTTTCTACTATATTTACAGATCATCAAAGGAAGCACCCAATAATGGTAGAACAGATCAAATTTAAAAGCAACAGATAGAATGTTTTCAACCAAAGCAGCCATACACAGATATTCAGAATAATGCTATTAAATTTGTAAAATGGGAGCTGCAGACATAGAGTTTCTCAGTATCCAACTAATGATTCTTTAAAACAAAAGATGCAAGGTTGGCCTATGTGCAGGTTTTTAAGAAGTATGAGTGCAACGACAGATAAACATAAAATACAAAAATGATTTTAAAAAATGATGCCAATACAATCCAAAGACGATGGGACCCCATCTCATACCACTAAATTCTGATAATGGACATAAAATATCAAGCAAAGGAAAAGCTCTCATTATGCTAAATAGAATACCAGAGATTTATGGCGGCAGATACACCAAGGGTTTTAAAGACTTCGAAGGTATCAAGGAGGAACAAATAGAAATGCAGAACTGTGTCTTGTTTTTATCATTGAATCATCAAGTGGATGGTTGTGGTTTCTCAAGAGATACAAGCACGACATGAGTTGATGAAAACATAAGAAATTTATGGCTTAAAATTCAAAATGAGTTCATCTATCCTTATTTTATTCAAGGAATCTGCAAGTAAATAGCCATTTTCGGAATTTTCACAATGGCGGCCTTCTTCCAAAAAACCAGTCCAGTATTCTCAAGGATAAAATATGCAACATGAGCAAGTGCATAGAAAATGGAGATGTTGTCTTACACATTTTCATACAAAGGAAATAGCAAAGTTTTTTTTATCATGGTTGATTAAATGTCCAAAATGGTGTCAGATGGCTACAACAACAAATGCGTATAGAATACCATAAGTGTCGTTTCATTACAGGGGAGCAGCAAACCCTCATTTTCCCAAAATTTTCAGAAAAACCCCATTCAATGGAACAAATAGAAATGCAAATCTGAATATCATGGCCAGTCAAGCAAACAGAGTATTCTCCATCTCCAACAATAGTAAGAAAGGGATGAAATCATGGCTCGAAAACCTTATGAGACCCCAGAAATGTGCAAGAAGAAGACGGCTTACCCAGTAAGAAAATAATAAATCACAGTAAGCTTATACTCCAGGTTGTGTTGAAAAGCGGCTCCAATAGCAGTGAATAATGGCCGTATGACAATGTTCAAACACCCAGTCACAACCATTTAACAGTCCAAAGGAAACGACAGCCAAAACAAACAAATAATGCAGAAAACCATGCTAAAATTCGCTACCAGTTGCCCAGAAAGAAACAACACAAGGTCGAATGTCGGATGAGTAGCAGAGGAGCAAGAAAAAGCTTACAAAGAGCCATCAAATTCCTCCAAGAGCGGCGGCTTCCTGCTAGGATTTTCAAAACCCTCATTACTTTCTTATCTCCAAAAAATCCAAATGTATCAAATGAAGCAAGTTTTCTTTGTTTTAGAGTTGTATACCCTAAAAGATATCCAATTTCCCTTTTGGCATTTAATGATATCCCAAGTCAAGTATTATACTCACGTAAGCATAAGAGCTATGCTCTATGCAATAATAATATAAGGATATATGTTAGGATAAAATAAAGTTTTAAATAACTTAAGATTTTTATCTTTCATTTTTATGTGTATTAAAATAACAATAGAATAATCTACTTAGTAAATATGAATTTTTATTTATATTTACTAAGTAATTTTTTTTATTATTACTTAATACACATAAAAGTGGTAGGGAAAAATTTAAATTATTTATAGTTTTATTTTTACTTATCATATACCCTTATATTATTATTGCGTTTAATATTTAAATGATTGGTGCAATTATAAACCGATTGTTAAATATTAAATGAGAGAATAATAGAGCAAGTCTTTCCTTTGACTTAGGAATATGTAGGAGATGTGGCATTTGTTTTTGCCAAGTGGAGATGAGATGTTCCAGTCAAGAAGGAGTCTTCGTTTTGATAAGGACTTGAAGGGGTAGTGCTGCCTTTCTTCGTTTTCCACATAGCTTAGAGTTTCATGTTGAAACTTTGAGTTGATTTGTGACTCTTTTTTGAGTCTTTTAGGGATTCTTGGAGTCAGCTTTGAGTGTTCATCATGTGCATTCATTAGAGGAAGAGTTTTAGATCCATTGGATACCTTTTTGGAGCCTTTTGAGGCCTATTTTTGAGGAAATCTTTTTCTATCCGGGTTTGAGTGACTTTTCCTTGATTTTGAATGGGTTGTTGATAGGTTTGAGGTCCTTATTTTTAGGCCTTTTGACCAAAGCCGACCTAGGGTTTCAAAATTTAGTTCCTCTTTTGGTGGGTTTTGGGGGGAAGATTGAGCATATATGTTCTCTTCTGGTATTAGATTGGGGGGTTCAGTTTTTGGAGTTCAGGAGACTTTGTACTTTTTGGAGAACATTGTGCTATTGGCTCCACTGATTGTATCAGATTTGGGGTATGCATTTTCAAAGCCTTTGAGAGCTTATATACAACATTTTGGGATCTATTTCTGGTGTCACATTTGTATGCAGATTGGTGATTGATGTTCTTTTCTGTGTTTCTTATCTGAAACCTTTTAAGTTTGTCTCATTTTGGCATCTTTGCGATTGAGATTATTCTTCATAGGTCAAGGGTTGTATTAGTTTCTGAATATATTAACTGTGATTCATGTCCTTTTAATATTTTCTGATTTCAGATCTTCCCTTGAAATATTTATGTGTTGAGGGTTTTGTCAGAAATCTTATCATTTTATGAATTGCTATGGGTTCAATCTGTGTTAAGGGAAGTGTTGACTCCTTTTAGCAATTTAGTGTATCACCTTTTAATGATTATTGAGTTGTTATTCAAGTTTATGATAAAATCTTTCCCTTTTCCCTCCGTTAAGTTGCAATATCAAGAACTTTAGATGCTATATCACATAGGAACCGGCCTAGAATCCAGAGGTTCAATCAAGTCATAGGGTACCCACAACCTCTGATTGATCCCATGTCCTCTAGAAATCCCATGTGTTTAGATGCGTAGGAAAGGGTGCAGTTTCTGGAGTTAACAGTACTCTTTCGATCTACAACACTCCCAGCCCAATCTAAGTCTGAATATCCATGGAGGTTTAGATCAACATTGTCATACTTTAATCCAAGCCCAATGGTTCGACGAAGATATCTCAATATGTGTTTTTTTGCAACCAAATGCAATTTTCTAGGTTCACACATGAACTGACTGAGTGCATTTGTTGCATAGGAAATGTCTGGTCTAGTGTTGACCAAATACATTAATGACCCAATTATTTGACGATAGAGAGTAGGATCTGCTAATTTTGATTGTGAAGCTGCTTCTTTGAGTGTCTAAAAATTTATGTCCATAGGTGTAGACATAGGTTTGCTATCCATCATTCCAAACCTCTTTAATATATCAATAGTGTATTTTCCTTGATTTAAGATAATGTAATTATCTTGTTGCCATACTTCTAAACCAAGGAAGTAATGTAATATTCCCAAATCTCTCATGTCAAATTCAGAAGCAAGGTCTTGCTTACATTCAGTGATTAGATGATCTTCTCCTGTGATTAGCAAATCGTCAACATATAAAATGAGAATCAACATATCACCATTTATTACCTAGTATAGATTAGGGTTTGCTTCATTCTTGGAAAACCCCAATTTGGAGAGATAGTTGTCTATCCTTTCATACCAGGCTTGAGGAGCCTATTTGAGCCCATATAAAGCCTTCTTTAACTTGCAAACATGAGAAGTACTATCATAAATCACTAATCCCTCTGGTTGTTCCAAGTACACTTCCTCTTCAATGATCCCATTAAGGAAGGCTGTCTTTACATCCATCTGGTGAACTTTCCATCCTTTAGATGCAGCAATAACAATAACAGCTCCAACAGAGGTGTATCGAGCAATTGGGGAAAATGTCTCTTCATGATCAATCCCTTCCTTCTGGGAGAATCCTCTAGCAACAAATATAGCTTTATGTTTTTCAATACTTCCATCAATTGCATGTTTGATTTTGAATAGCCATTTAGATGAGACAATTGATTTGTCTTTAGGTCTTGGCACAATGTCCCATAAATCATTCTTTATGATGGATTTGAATTCTTCAACTATGTCATCCTTCCATACTTTCTTTTGAAGTGGTTCCTCAACATTTGAAGGTTCAGATTTGATAAGTTCACTCATGAGAGCAACATAGTTGGAGTATCTATTAGGTTTTTTCCTTTCCCTAAAAGTACCCTCAAAAGCTCCATAAATCTCTACTTCTTCAATTGTTTTCCTTGCCCAGAGTGGTCTCTTATGATTAATGGTTGAATCTCTAGTTTCAAGAGTAGAGTTCAATGGCTCATTCTCTATAAGAGTCTCCCTCTAAAGCTTAGGATCAAGATCTTCTTGAGGGTTTTCTTCATCTACTTCCATAATGTCTTTAGACTTCTTAAAAGCAATGTCTTCTTGGAAGGTTACATCTCTGCTAAGCTCAATTAAGTTTTGACTAGGTATTTATATCCTGTAGGCTTTAGATGTTTCACTATGCCCAACAAATACCCCACTCTTCCCTGATGGTTCTAATTTGGTCCTTTTCTCTTTAGGAATATGGATAATAGACAAGACAACCAAATATCCTAAGATGGCATATGTCAGGTTTAGTCCCAGTGAAGGTTTTTTTAGGGTTTTTTTTTGTCTAGGATAGAGTGAGGACGTCTATTTTGGATATAAACAATTGTGCTGGAGGCTTCAGCCGAAAATGAGGTATGAAGGTTTTGATCATGCATCATAGCTTTTGCTGCTTCTACTATGGTTCTATTTTTCCTTTCAGCTACCCCATTTTGTTGAGGGTTGTAAGGAACAATGTACTCCCCCATTATCAGAGATGTATTCTCCCCCATTATCAGACCTTAGGGTTTTGATTCTTTTCCCAAACATGTTTTCAGTTAAGGTTTTGAATTCCTTTAATTTAGTTAGAACTTCATTTGATTCTTTTACACTTTAGAAAGTAAATCCAAGTATTCTTAGAGTAGTCATCAACAAAAAATAACATAATACAAAAATCCTCCTAGCGAGGTTACTGCCATTGGTCCACATAAATTAGAATGGATAAGTTCAAGTACATTTTTGGATCTACTCTCACTATTATGGAAAACACCCTTGGAGTTCTTTCCTAAAGCACAACCCTTGCAAACCCGTGATCTTGCTTTAATTTAGGTATACCATTTACAATATTCATCATAGAAGATTGGGCACGAAAGTGACGATGTCCTAACCTTCTATGCCATATTACATTAGTAGAAGTTAAATCATGGATTAAGGCTTGAGAGGGAGAAGTGGATAGTCTATATAGGCACCCATCTCGAGTTCCTAAGTTAAGTGCCTTTTTGATATTTGAGTTCTTAAGCCATGCTAGAACCTTTTCATCCATGAAAGCAATTCAATACCCTTTATCTTCAAGTGCTGATATGGAAACTAGATTTCGCTTGATGCCTGGTACAAATAGTACACCAGTTAATTGAAGAGACACACCCGATTTGAGTTGAATAGTGCAAGTGCCAACTCCTTTTACTGGGTAGTTTGAATTGTCTCCAATGGTGACTTCTTCATTTGATCCTTCATCTAGACTATCTAGTTGTTCTCTGAATCCTGTAATGTGTCAGGAGGCTCCACTATCAATGACCCAGGTATTTCTTCTATTTGATATCTCACTCGATAGTGCTAAATAGAATATAAGTCTTTCAAGATCCTTATCCTTACTTCTGCTAGTGAGGCTTGATGTTTGATCCTGTCTGAGCATTTTATAGCAAGATGTCCGAATTTATTTCATCTCAAACATTGAACTCTAGACATGTCTCTTCTTCTTTTATTTGAATGCATGTTACGGTCGTCCTTTCCTTTCTTTCATTTGAAGTTGTTTCTCTTTCCTTTCTTGTGGGAATTTACATTAAGGACTTGAATTTCTCCATTAGAAATGTTTGTCCCAATTCCTCTTGCAATCAATCTTGCTTCTTCTTGAATGCAGCTGGTCTTTAATCGATCGAACTTAGGAAATTTGGGTCTGGCACTTATCCCTTGTATGAATTCTACCCAAGAAGTAGGTAAACCATTTAGAGCCAGAATCGATAATACTTTATTGTCAATATAATGACCAATAGTAGATAGTTGACAACTTATCTTTGTTATCCTCATGAAGTAAGACATGATTGTTTCACCTTTGTTCATCTTGACATGATCTAGTTGTGTTTTAAGAGCAAGATGTTAGTATATTTCAGATTCTAGCAAGGAATATATCAATCTATAGAGGTCTAACAAAACTAAGCACAAGATATGAATGAATAAACATAAAGATGGAAGGTAATACCCGGATTGTAACTCTGAAATCTGTCCTTGGAATCTTTAAATCTGATCTAGATATGTGCCAAGTTGTCCACCTTGGACTATTCTAAGTTCTGATCCAAATTGTCACCAAACAGCATTCAAATCTGCCCTAATGATGGCACTGGAAGAGACTTCCGATCTGTACTAATAAGTATTGCCTGGAGTAGAGAATATATATTTGTCTAAGGTGCAGATCAAACTCCCACAAGGATCTGCACTTCAATGCCGAATCCTGGGTCTTCTCTTGCTTGTCTGATCCAAATCAAAATCTCAGTTGGCATTAATAATGTTGATAATTTCACACCCTAATGATGTGCTGTCATGCCTCAATAAAATCATACATTCCATTAATTTTGCTATATCTAGCAGACTTAAATTGTACCAAACAAATCGCTAATGAGTTGAGTAAGTTCGCTCCATTTAATATGTACGATCTGCCCTTGTTCCAACACAATTCGCTCCAGCATGCATTTGCACCAGCACTCCCATAATGCATTCGCTCTTCTAGGATGTTTCGAATCTGCCAGACTAAATTCGCTGCATTGAAATTGCTTGTCGAATCCACAAGGAGAGAACTCATGTTATGTTTTTGATGTGTTCTCCCCAAGGTTTGATCTGCCTTATATATGCAATTGGATTGCCTCCACAAGAGGCCGACTTGGATATAATATTCTCCCTTAAGGAGGCCGACCTAGGGCCCATACTTAAGTTAGACAATTAAATCAATTTACTAATAAACAATAAATATTAAATATCTCATATTTAATATTATTATTTATATATCGAAAATATCTTTATCCAATGCATGATATATTTGCCAAAAGGCCATAATATCAACACAAGAGCCCTACAGGTGTTATTTATGTCATACATGTCTTCTAGAATTTTGAACATTCGATATGCAATATCTAATTTTGATATAATAGGAACTATACGATCCTTTACTGCATCTACTAGAATCTTCATGGCTTGGTTGTTATTTTTGATACATAGAGTTTTCTCATCATTATCATCTGGTATGGGTACAGCCCTTTCCACATATGTGTTCAGGTCATGTTCTCTTAGTGCCATCATTATTCTGAATTTCCATGATATGAAATTTGTGGCGCCTTCTAGTCTATCTTCAAATCTAACTCCACTCACCATTTTGCTTGACTATAGTTTTATAGAGCTTTTAATGGTAGTTAGATTTCTCCTCTAAATTCTATTTGATTGGATCTTTTCTTTATGCTAGCTCTGATACCATGTTAAGATATGATTAGATTTGGAATAGAGGAAATTTTAATTTTTCTATCTTATTTCCTTGATGTATATATAGTGAAACTATAGTGTACTAGTGTTAGAATAATATTCTAACTTCTATGAGATTGCCTATATGATGATAATGTCGATCTAAGAGAAAACCATGAACTTCAAATACAATAATGATATACATCTTTACTTGAGAATACTTGATATGGAACTCTATTGTAACTTGTAATAATACTTGTAGATTTATGTATTTTCCAAGCTACTCTTTCAATGTGTATATATATGATATAATGGGGCATGTCTCTTGCTGTAGGGACATGTCTCTTGATAATTATTTTAATCATTCATTTGTTACCGATAATATATACCATTGAAATGATCGATAATGATCGATTTACAACTTAATAACGATGATGCAAGATAGTCGATATAATAATCGAGTCACATATAATATATGACAGTGACAATCAATATGGATAACCACAATCGTTACCAACTATGATCATCATAGTCGATACCAATATCAATGCTCATAATATATATTGATACCAATGATGTGTATTGGCCGATAGTGATTATCGACTATGATAACCACAGTCCATATTGACTGTGATTATCACAGTCGATACCGACTATGCCATTATTGATTCTTGCATTTCCGTTTATTGTTGGTTTCACTAATTATTAAGTTGATTCTCATAATCGACATTACAGTTGATGTCACACATGAAATCTTGTTTAGTGTATTATCATCATTATATATATATATATATATATGTATATGACTATTATTTATTATTTATAAGTATATATGTATATATATATATAATATTTATATGTATAATATATCTCATATATATATATATATATAATATATGTCATCTCAATAATTGTCATCAATATCAATAATGCTTCATGATAATAAAGGAGGATAGATATCAAATGTTTAAGGCTGATAGGCCACTCAAACATTTGATTTCATTGATTGGAATCATTCGATCAAAGCTACAATCATTACACTCCCTCTTAGCTAGGGAGGATGATTTCTATCCAGGTAATATAGTGAACTATTGTATCGATGATTTCCTCAATGTAACATTGAGGGTTATGGTCTACACAGATATCAAAAATGACATCCACCATAACAGATGTTACCTCATGGTATCATCATGAGCATGGATTGTTGAAGAATATCAATCATATGATATTCTCCATACTCATATCTTTTCTGGTATGTGCACTGGCATCACGTCTCATGAAGCCTACCAGAGAAGATATCATTTCATGGCATATCCACAAATGTTACGTCTCATAACATCCACCATGATATATCTCAATAATATAACTCATGTAGTTACACACTACTTAGTTAACATTAGATAAGAGATATGAACTATCATGATATTTTAGTGGATATCAACCATATGGTATCTGTCATGATAGTAGGTTAAATTATGTTGAAGTCGTCACTTTACGATAGTAACCATAAGCAAACTTCATTGAAAGATTGTCATCTTTCAAGAAGTTTCAACAATATCATGTAATAACTCACATAATAAAAATTATATATAATATATCTCATATATAAATCATTAGTACAATTTTATTGAGTCTCAACCTCAATTACAAATTCTTACATTCTTACCATACCAAGCTTACCTCTAAAGTGATCCACTTTTGTCTTTGGGAGAGGCTTGGTTAGAATATCTGCAGTTTGCTCATTTGTACTAATATATCTCAACTGAACAACATTTCTCTCCACCATGTCTCTAACATAGTGATAAGGGATCTCAATGTGTTTGGACCTATCGTGAAATATAGGGTTCACAAAAGTTTTATGCAACTTTGATTATCACAATGAATAATAGTGGAATCCAAGGCTTGTTCAAACAATCCAACTAATAGCTTTCTTAGCCATACTGCTACTCGAGCTCCCATAGATGCGGCAATGTATTCAGCTTTAGTGGAGATTTGTGCAACTAAGGATTGCTTTCTGCTGAACCAAGATATCATGGCAGAACCTAAACTGAAACAACATCTTGAAGTACTTGTTACTAAAATTTCTACACATGTTGAAATTTAGTCTTGAATAGTAACATTGTGCAAAGAAGCTCATACAATCTATTTATTTCTTATTTGCATTCAGCCTATATTATTGCAAATCTTGTTTCATTCTGAAATGAAAGTGAAAGAATAAATGTGCATTGTATAAATCAAAATCTGATATGTACAACATTTATTTACAACAGAGAAATGAAATGAACATGCTGAAAGTAAATCTCTCACACAAGTGACCGAGAGTAGCCCCTAGTATGCTGCTATATGCATTCCTATTCTATGAAGCATAATGAACATGAAAGTACAAAAGAATAGAAATGAAGGTCATAGGGAACCAGTCATTGCCTGTAATGATTGGTCGCGTTGCGTAGCTCTAATCCTACTTGTGTGCTGCCTTCGTCCATGGCCCGTCCAAGTGTTTGAAATCTGCATGAATAGAGCAATGTGTTAGATCCAATGGATCTAAGCAATGACGAAAACACCTCACTTCAAGAAAATATTCTATGCTACCGTCATGTCATACACTTGCATAAAATAGATATATATATCAGCATATCAGAAGAAATGGAATTACAACAAGTTTTGTTATTAACATGTTTGTTTCTTGTGCAAGATCTTGTCTCTTATGGGTTTGTGGAATTAACTGTAGGCTCCCATGAGGGTTTTTGAGCCCAACATACCCATCAGAGACAGGATTGAAAAAGAACTAATCAAAGAATCAGATGCTCATATGTATCTGAGCTATGAAATGCATTATCATGATAAAAGAGGAAAATGCTATAGAATTATCAAGATGTAATGTGCCGCTATGATACATGTTGTCAAAACAGGAAAAGCATCAAAGGGACATATATTTCTTATGTGAAACCTTTTGCTTTAAAAAAAGGAAAATCAATTCAGTGTCAAAGCTAGGTGCATTGTTGGGGACAGAGGCATTGTTTTTCAACATAATGAAATGCAGTGCTGTAACAAAAAA
Source organism: Chamaecyparis obtusa (assembly GCA_027943335.1). Classification (NCBI taxonomy): domain Eukaryota; kingdom Viridiplantae; phylum Streptophyta; class Pinopsida; order Cupressales; family Cupressaceae; genus Chamaecyparis; species Chamaecyparis obtusa. Next base: position 610,726 of record BSBK01003245.1, on the reverse strand, counting down.
TAATATCGTTCTTTGATGCACGATCAGTAAATTGAAATAACAACAGCCCTGTTTTCTACTATATTTACAGATCATGAAAGGAAGCATCCAATAATGGTAAAACAGATCAAATTTAAAAGCAACAGACATAATGTTTTCAACCAAAGAAGCCATACACGGATATTTAGAATAATGCTATAAAATTTGTAAAATGGGAGCTGCAGACATAGAGTTTCTCAGTATCCAACTAATGATTCTTTAAAACAAAAGATGCAAGGTTGGCCTATGTGCAGATTTTTAAGTATGACTGCAACAACAGATAAACATAAAATACAAAAATGATTTTCAGAAATGATGCCAGTACAATCCAAAGTTGATGGGACCCCATCTCATACCACTAAATTCTGATAATGAATAGAAAATATCAAGCAAAGGAAAAGCTCTCATTATGCTAAATAGAATACCAGAGATTTATGGCGGCAGATACACCAAGGGTTTAAAGACTTCGAAGGTATCAAGGAGGAACAAATAGAATTGTAGAACTGTGTCTTGTTTTTATCATTGAATCATCAAGTGAATGGTTGCGATTTCTCAAGAGATACAAGCATGACATCAATATTAATAATGTTTCATGATAGTAGAGGAGGATAGAAATCAAATGTTTAAGGCCAATAGGCCACTCAAACATTTGATTTCATCTATTGGAATCATTTGATCGAAGCTACAATCATTAACAATCGCCATGCTACACCACGACCCACAGGTCACACTTCAAATATTACAATGCATATTACAATTATCGAGAACATCTAAATACTACAACGAACTCCAAAAGATGAACTGTGACAATAGCCAAAACTGTCGATAGATAAAAAAATTGTCCAAAATACGATGTAATCGACAAACCAAAAACATATGATGAACCATGAACACACCACTTTCCAAATAATAGAAATACCAGCAACCGATAGAATAGTCCATGTGAAATTGAACACCAAAAGCATGCCAGTGCACCAAAAACAAATAGACCATGAGTAGGACAATGTACACTTGCCAAGGAACTCCAGGAACACGAAAAATGTTCATACTGAACCTATGTTGCACATAACTGAAACTCTTGTTGCATAACCGTTAATTAGTAGGCACATAACCAAACTGCCAACAAGCAACTGATACTGCCAGAGCGTCGGTATGGAGGTTTTGACATCAATGACAATCAATGCCAGCAACAACTCAATAAGTCTAACAATTAGTATATTGACTATTAACATATGTACAATAGATTCAAATAATGTTTTACATCTTTTAAAAAAAATATTGGTCATGAAAAGTTTTATAAACTAGGAATTCATATTAATAAATTGTTCAAAAATATAATAAATGTAGTGAAAATTATTTATATTTTTAGCTCCATGCTTGTATAATTTTTTGTTTGGTATCAATTTTGTAGGTTGATTTATAATCACAATGGCATTTGGATCCACATTTGGCTTTGCATCTACTTCAAACTTAACTATTGCAAGTCAATTTGTTGGGAGGGAACCTAGTGGTAACATTGACCCCGCTTGGAAACATGGTATAATGGGACCACCACTAGGGACTGTTATTTGTGCCTGGTGCACCAAGCAGTATATTGGAGGCATCAATCACATCAAACACCATCTTGCAAGCATTTCTTGTCATGAGGCCAAGCCATGTAAAAATTGCCCTAAAGAGGCCACATGAGAGATGATAACCCTCCTTGCAGCACTAGATGAAAAGAAATTGGAGAGGGCAAGGCAAGAAGCAGCCCTACAAGAAGCCACTTTGTAATCCATATGTATTAAACAATCAAATTTAATACAAAACACTTTCTCATGGTTTTTAGACTCATTTGATACATTTTGTGATTGAATTTAGCAAAAATATAAATAATATTTTTATAATAAATTTTAGTACTTTTTAAGTTGTCGAGTTTTTGCTAAGCTTTCGTTGAGTTTTTGCCAAGTCAAAAGTTTGGACTTGCTGAGTACTCTCTGAGTCTGAGTATGCGATTTATGATGTACACTATACCCAATGCATAGTGTATCCTAACACTGGTGTCATAATATACTTATGTGCTAGTTCGAACATGTACGGATAAGTATCTTATAATAGATAACCTACCACGTGAATATATGAGAATGCATTTAATGATAACCCCTTATGATGTTATCTACATTTAGTCATGGTAGCAAAACACCAAAAAAGTAATAAAATTGGAAAGATTTGGATTTGATTGATTTGTGTGTGTTGAGGACTCCGGGGGAGAGATAACAAATGGCAGAGTGGTGCCTCCATCTAGTTGGACAATAAAGTCTTACAATTCATTCAAAAGATGCAATAAATAAAACCAAAGATGATACCTTAATCAAGATATCACAAAAGTCTATGTTGTTTTGAGTATATAAGCAAGCTGGGCTCCAAACATACATTTAGAAAAGTGATGGTTAGTTGCTTAATGTTAAGGGAATCTACTTTGTAAAATTTGAGCATACATATGCACTTATTATGTTGAAAAGATACCATAAAATATCGTTGTAGGGATTCTACAAACATCTAGCTAAGAAACTAGACAACATTCTTCAGAAATGCAACTAAACATTCAGGGAGACATTTATCTATGGTTGATTATTCCATTAATCAAGTGTACTACAAAGGTTACAAGTTTTTATTACAAATATGGGATGAACCCAGATAGATCATTACAATACCAAAATACCTCTACCTAGAACTAGAAATTGAAACCCTAATGCTTCCTGTGAATATCATTGTTCTACAAGCTCTGCAATTGCTCTATCTTATCTCTTTTCTTTTTATCCTCTTTCCCCTATCCTTTGACCTGTGTTACACTGAGGCCTTTTTTCACTTTTTTTCATTTGTTGGATGCTAGAAGGATATAGGGCACGTGAAAAAGGAAAACCCTTGGTTTCTCACACAATCAATCAAATGCAGATGAATGTATCATTCAAATCTGATTTTGGCGAGCAAGGAAGCTTGATAAGACACTTCGATAATTCAATCACATCTTGGCATTGATGGTTTTCGAGTTTGTGTGCAAGAAAAGAGGAAATGGCCGACAAAACCGGTGATCTAGAGATGGGCTCTAGAAAAAGAGGCGCTTGCCAACATTAAATGAAGTATTGACACCATTTTCATCCTTGGGACCCCTAAGAAGAGCATTTAAAACCTTTCTGCAAAGCCAAAGGATCAAATTTCAGTGGTTGGAGTTGTGTTTTAATGGTGCTTCTATGTCAAAAACACATATTCTTGCACCTATTGTTAGAGTTTTAAGGTCGAGCATTACATTGTGCCAAAGAGAACAACCTACATTACCAAATTCTTCCTTCGAAGCCTAGCGTCCTAGTCTGGTTTGGCCCAAATTCGGGTCTGAATTTGGTATGGCCAAAATTCATCTAGGGTTCAGAATTTTGATTGTGGGTTCACAGTGAAGGACCTGGAGAGAATTCAGAGGAATTTGGAGCAAATTTTGACTTGAGCAGCAAAACCTGAGAAGAATTTGACTAGTTTTAGGCAATTAAAAAAAAATTAAAGCTCTTTTTTGGTCTATTATAGTTTTGCATTTTTGTGGGTTGTGTTCTCTATATTTGGTAAGGTTTTTAAGGCTTGATTGCTGTTTTAGGGAAGATGTTGGTGTTGCAAACTTTTATATATGGATAAGAAATTGCATGAATCTCCTTTTTTAATTGTAGATAGGTATTGTTGATGTGAGTTATATGCCACTACAACATGCAAGATGAGAATACTTAGTATTCCAGGATGAAACAACAAATATAAAATTCTCTCTTGAATAAGGAAGCTCATATACTAAACAATGTGTATGGATTGTGTGATCAAATGAGACCACCCCAAGATTTCTTCTTATTGTGGACTTTCTCTCAGTTGTAATGATGTGATATGTTGGGTATCAAAAAGGGACTTATGTTGTTCAATCCATGGACATCAACTACTAAAATTATTTCCAATCAAACAAACTGCAAAGGGAAAAAGTTTTGAAAGCTATTCTACTCTTAGAATGCAAGAAACTGTGAATGTCTTTGTGACTCTACTAGACTTAGTTTAGCCATCGACATCAACCAAGCTTGTGTGATCTCCTAAGCTAAATATAGGATGTGATGAACTACAACTGATTTAGAACCAGAATGAAGAATCTGTAATTTAAGATTACTGCGGAATTGATGATTAGATATGCAAGATGATTAAATCAGTACTATGTTGTCACTGATGTCAACTAGCTTGACAGTACTTATCTTGTAAGTTACTATACCGACACATCTGAAGGAAGGTGAAATAGATGAAGAACAAAAAAATCTACATGAGGAAGATGTATATGACAGATGAGGATAAGGAATACACTGAGTAACTTTTTGATGAGTCTATGACTTGATGGAATTGACTTTATTATGTTGCATTCATCTATGATGAAGAATAGAGCTGAAAGACACAAAGCAATGTTGTCAGTAAATAAAGCATTGCAGTATACACCGACAAAGTGTAGTGTATACCGAGCGCAGTATTAACCGAGCTTGTGTTCACTGACGCATTTCTTTGTTAACCGAGCAAAACAGAAAGGAATTAAATGATCAGTAGAGCCAATAAAGTGATGAGCTGTAAAGTGTATGAAATCGAGGTAACAGATAATGTTTGTTATGAAGATCGACGGCTAACATAAATCAAAAAGGATCTAATGGAGCAGATTGAAACATGTTACTGACGCATTAGCCGAGGGAGCTTAAAGCGGCAAAATCTATGAATATGATTAAGCGGCAAAATTTGATGGAGGAGAAGAAAACGATTTACTCGTCTACATAAGAGACATTGGTTTCATTATGAAACGGATGCCGGAAGAAGAAGATACTGCAGAATAATCGCGTGGAGAAGTTTTTCTGATCATACTAGTTAATAAGAACCGAGCTGCAGAACAGTTACCGAGCTACAGAGAGTTATTACCGATGGACAGTAAGTTGGTACAGTATTGAATCTGAAGTGTTATATTGGTCAGAAATATTGAATGAGCTGAACATTGATCTGTAAACTGCAAACTGAAGTTGTATTTAGGCAGATCACCTACTGTTACACATTTAACCATTGTGCACAGTTAAATCTCTTAACTGAGTGGACTATGAAAGTCTTTTGATGTTTCATTCATAGAGTGAACATTGTTATCCTGTCAACCCCAGAGTGATTGCTGGTTGGACGATAACTTCTGGTCTAAAATCCTCTAACAAGGTCACACCTAACAGTGTGTTTGTAAACCTTTAACAGGGTTGGGTCTTCACCGACCTCACTTCAGAAGAGTGAACAATTTTGGGTTGCCCGTCCCAGGTGGTTTTTCCCTTTACAGGGTTTCCACGTTAAAATCTCTTGTGTTATGTGTTGATTGTGATATTTGTTTGTGATCATACTTTACATATTACATGTTAGATTTAATCGGTAATTAATACAAAGTTTAGATTGTCAATCGGTAAATACACAGACAGTGGAAGTATTCTATGGTTACCGACTTGCAGAAGTAGTAAAATTATTTTGGATTATGCATTTTGAATTGGGACATTGGATAACTAATTCACCCCCCTCTCAGTTATTCTAACAATTGGTATCAGAGCGCTGGTTGTTTAGAACAGAGTTTTAAGGACTTCAGCAAAAAGGTCTCAAGATGTATAAGAGGGAAGTACCAAAGTTGAACAAAGATAACTTCGCAGTATGGCAAAGCCGGATGAAGCTGCACATATTTGGAATTGGGAATTCTGCACTAGAACTGATGGAGAATGGCTACATTGAACCGACACCAGGTCCCTTGACTCTTGATCAACTGAAGGATAGGCATGAACACAATATTACTATGATGGAACTTGCTGTTGCCTGTACTGACGCTGAATTTAATGACATCAAGGAATGTGATACTGCTAAGAAGATGTGGGACAAGCTGACTCTAATATACAGTGGAGATGCGAATGTCAAGAGAGCCAGAGCAGAAAGCCTAAGAGGTCAATTTGATGATATGAAGATGAGAGAAGGTGAGAACATCGTGCAATACGCAAATAGACTAAAAGAGGTAGTACATGCTATTAGAGCATCTGGCAGAGCTATTGATGATGAAATAGTTATAAGCAAGATTCTCAGAACTTTGCTGCCAGTTTATGCGATCAGGATCTCTGCAATTCATGAAACAAGGGCTACATCCAACCTCACCCTTGACACTCTGATCGGTAAGCTTACAACCTTTGAATTGAATAACTTTGACAATAGTGTTGTACCTTCTGTTGAATCCACTTTCATGTCCTCTTTGAAGATTGGTAAGTCTAGTAGCAAGATTGATAAGAACAATGACAGTGACAGTAATACCGATGATGAACTTGATGAGCTTGAAGCTCTTATGGCCAGAAGATTGCCCAAAGGTAAGGGAAGATATAGAGGCAAGTTACCTCTAGCTTGTTTTAATTGTAAAGAAGTTGGCCACATCGCTGCTAGATGTCCGAATAAGAAAGATGATGATAGATCCAAAAACCGATCCAAAGGAAGCTATGGGAGAAGAGTCAACAGAGGCTACCAACACAACAACAGAGACAACCGAAATAGCTATGACAAAGGGAAAAAGGTATGTTACATAGCTGAGGAATTTGAATCTGAATCTGACACTGATGATGATGTAGAAGTAGTATTTGTTGCTATGAAGGATGATTCAGAGGAAGAAGAGAAACATGAGGAGACAACACTGATCTCTAAAGTAAGTAGAAATGATACATGGATCATAGACAGTGGTTGCACACATCATATGTTTGGTGATATAGAGAAATTTGATCTAATTGATGAATATGATGGTGGATCTGTTAGAATGGGAAATGATGCACCTTGTATGGTGAGAGGTAAAGGTTCACTGATGATTAATGACAGAATAAAATGTGAGAATGCATACTGGGTAGATGGACTGAACTACAATTTGGTAAGTGTGGCACAGCTGAACAACTCAGGTCACCGACTTGCTTTTGAGAGCAGAAAGGTAAGAATTTATGATGATGGAGGAAGACTTGTTGGAACCAGTACACAATCCAGAGGTAATCTATTTTATCTTGATATTGATCAATCTTCTTGTTTATTAATGAAAGATGAAGATGCATGGTTGTGGCATAAGAGGTTATGTCATGTGAATTTTGATAACATGGTCAAGATTAGTAAGAAGAAAAGAGTTAGAGGATTGCCTAACTTGTCTAAACTAGATCATGCTATGTGTCATGAATGTCAGAAAGGTAAGATGACTAAGTCCAGTTTTAAAAGAAAAGACTACTCAACAAAGCAGATACTTGAATTGGTTCATACCGACCTATGTGGTCCTATGAGAACTCAGAGCTATTATGGTGATAGATACTTTATTCTTTTTGTTGATGACTATACTAGATTGATGATTGTTATGTTTCTGAAAGAGAAATCTGAAGCTTTTAAGTTGTTTAAATGGTATAAGGCTAAGGTAGAAAAAGAGACTGGAAAAGAAATCAAATGCTTAAGATCTGATAGAGGAGGTGAATTTATCTCTGATGAATTTACTAATTTTTGTAATGAGAATGGTATTAAGAGACAAGTCTCTGCACCAAGAACACCTCAGCAGAATGGGATTGCTGAAAGAAGGAATAGGTCAATCATTGACTGTGCTAGAACACTAATGCTACAAAAGAATGTTGCTCAGACATATTGGAGGGAAGCTGTCAGCACAATTGTATATGTGTTTAACCGAGTACAACTGAAGGACACCAACCGAACACCTTATGAACTATGGTTTGGACACAAACCTACTGTAAGTTATTTTAGAATTTTTGGAAGCAAATGTTTTATTCTGAAGGATGAGAGAAATGAGAAATTTGATTCTAAAGGTGATGAAAGAATATTCCTAGGATATTCTACTAAGAGTAAAGCATACAAATGTCTGAATAAGGTTACAAATAAGATGATTGAAAGTACTAATGTTCGTGTTGATGAGTATGATGACATAAACACAGAAGAAAGAAAGGAACCGGAAAACTATGGTAGATTCACTTACATTGAACTTCTTGACTATTTACTGAAGTTGCAACCTGTGATAACCGGTCAGCAGGACAATAACCCCGAGGAATAGGAAAGGGAAACCGACGAACAAGATGGTGCTACTGAGCAAGCAAATGAACCTAAACAGGATGAACAAGAAAGAAGAAACCGAGTACTGGCTAGTTTTGTGACTTGTTAGAAGACATCATCCTGAGACAAATTATTGGAAACAAACAAGCTGGAATGCAGACTAGAAGCAAAACAAGACAAGGTACATGTTTAGTTTGTGAATTTGAACCAAAGACTGTGAAAGTTGCATTAGAAAATGAAGAATGGGTTAATGCAATGGAGGAAATAGAACAAATAGAGAAAAACAAAACTTGGTCCTTAGTACCCCGACCTAAAGATAAAAATGTTATCGATACTAAATGGATATTCAGAAACAAAATGAATGAAAATGGTGAAGTGACAAGAAATAAAGCAAGATTGGTATGCAAGGGATATGCACAGGAAGAAGGCATTGATTATGGTGAAACATTTGCACCTGTTGCTAGATTGGAAGGAGTTAGAATGTTACTTGCATATGCTGCACACAAGAAATTTAAGGTTTATCAAATGGATGTGAAATCAGCATTTCTGAATGGTATACTTGAAGAAGAGGTCTACATAGAACAACCTGAAGGATTCGTTGATCCAGACAACAGAAACATGGTATGTAGATTACACGAAGCTTTATATGGTTTGAAACAAGCACCGAGAGCATGGTATGAAAGATTGCATACTTGTTAAGTATTGGATTTGTAAGAACTAGTGAGAACAACAATTTGTACATGAAAGGTGATACTGATGACACTATTATCATTGCTGAAATTTTTGTTGATGATATTATTTTTGGAGGTCAAGATCATATATGTAAATCTTTTGCTGATGACATGAGGAATGAGTTTGAAATGTCTATGTTCAGAGAGATTAAGTTCTTTCTCGGATTACAAGTGATACAACAGAGTGATGGGATATTCATCACACAATCCAAGTACATCAAGGAAGTCTTGAAGACATTTGGCATGGAAGATGCTAAACTTGTAGGAACACCGATGGCTACTGGAAGTAAATTGACAAAAGAAGATGAAACTACAAAGGTAAACCAAACACTTTACCGATCCATGATTGGTAAGCTCATGTATGTAGTTCACAGTAGACCAGATATAGCACATGCCGTGGGAATTGTTGCTAGATATTCTGCTAATCCTAGAGAATCACACATGATTGCTACTAAAAGAATTTTAATATCTCTGAAAAAGACAGAGGATTATGGACTATGGTATCCTAAGGAAGGAAAGTTTGAGCTGAAAGTTTACACCGATGCTGATTGGGCTGGAAATGTGGATGACAGAAAAAGTACCACCGGAGGAGCATTTTTCTTTGGTGAAAGCCTTGTAACCTGGACAAGTAAAAAGCAAGCTTGTATTTCTTAGTCTACAGTTGAAGCAGAGTATGTTGCTGCTGCTACTAATTGCTCAAACATTGCATATATCAAACAAGTGTTGGAAGGAATGAATGAGGTAATCACTGATCCGGTGATCATATACTGTGACAACACAAGTGCAATTAATATCTCAAAGAATCCTGTGATGCACTCAAAGACAAAGCATATATCAATTAAGTATCACTACTTAAGAGAACAAGTGCAAAAGAAGCAAGTAAAGTTGAAATTTGTTACATCTAAAGAATAACTTGCAGACATTTTTACAAAGCCTCTACCAAAGGACACTTTTGAATATTTGAGGACTAGACTTGGGGTCCGTCCCCTGTCTATCGGTCACTAATGTGATCTGGATGTTGCATCAGCCTAATCTTATCAGAAAATCATCCATGTTGATGCGGCATAGTTCACACTTTGAATTTTGTTCAAGGTTGTGATTAAGTTTGAAGAACTGAAATAGTTTGGGATATCAGTATACTCAGATACAGAGGGAGTATTGGACACCAGAGAGTTATTTAGCTACTACAGAGCTGATTATTTATTTGTTTCTTTGGCATTGTTGTCAAAGGGAGAGATAAATAATATGAAAAGAAAAGGAGATTTGCACCGATGAGAACTATCTAAGGGAGAGATGATCTGAAAGGAACTTGAGAACTAAAAAGGTTATATCTATAGAATGACAGAGCTGTATTTTATAATGTTGTTTTAGTAATGTAGTGATTAAACATATTAAGCTAAGGAGAGCTTACACTACATAGCATTTGATCACAGAGTTGTAGAAAACATATTTGGTATGTGTATGGTACATTTCATATTACTTGAGTTGCCATCAATGTCAAAGGGAGAGATTGATGAACTACAACTGATTTAGAACCAGAATGAAGAATCTGTAATTTAAGATTATTGAGGAATTGATGATTAGATATGCAAGATGATTAAATCAGTACTATGTTGTCATTGATGTCAACTAGCTTGACAGTACTTATCTTGTAAGTTACTATACTGACACATCTGAAGGAAGGTGAAAGAGATGAAGAACAGAAAAATCTACATGAGGAAGATGTATATGACAGATGAGGATAAGGAATACACTGAGTAACTTTTTGATGAGTCTATGACTTGATGGAATTGACTTTATTATGTTGCATTCATCTATGATGAAGAATAGAGCTGAAAGACACAAAGCAGTGTTGTCGGTAAATAAAGCAT